>OY735211.1:56718479-56735979 GCA_963457665.1 Thysanoteuthis rhombus
GGAGTGCCTTTTTAAAAAATCATCGTGTTATAAAATGATATGTATACAAAAAGAAATCTAGAATATGAAGGCAAATTTCTCAAGAAACATACCATATATGCAGGTATATAGGACAAACATTTAATTTAAAAAACAAACAATGATGCAAATATTACACTGTGTCCAATATGCTGGTTTTATGACTAGGGGGCCATCTACCAAAGCTCATTATAGACAGTTAAAGGGTTTGGATGAGTTGAAGTTGAACAGTAATCCTCCGAATATTCTTGTAAAGCATTTGTCTTATAGTCTGGCATCTACAGTATATAAATAAAACATGTAGATATATTTCCATACTTATATATGTCCAGCTATTTGTGCTAGTCAATAAGTTTACACTTGAGTGCTTAAATAGTATAAATTTCTATGTTAGGGTACCAGCAGAAGTATATGTGTGTGTGTGTGTGTGTGTGTGTGTGTGTGTGTGTGTGTGTGAGAGAGAGAGAGAGTAACTGTGTGCATTAAAGGTCACCCTCTCACATGGAAGGTGAGGCTGTAAAGCTCGTTCATCACAACCTTATGAAACTGAGATAGTGCTGATGGGTGCATTGTTCTGTGATGAAGCAATTGATGCAATATCATCAAAGTTAATGCTGCTCGCAACACTTGGTGAGGTAGCCAATTCAGTTCCACGATCCTCCATCGCTTGGTAATCCACGCTTATCTTTGCATCCAGGAATTTGATGCCCCTGTAAAAACAGAAACAAAAGAAGGAATCATTTTGATTAGAATATAATGAGAAAAAGGGACTAATGATTTATCTAATTAGAAGTTTTGGGGAATCATAGTAGGTAAGTTATGTAAGTAGGTACCCTGTTCTGTAGACTGTGATTGTAGGAGGATGAAAGTTTGTGACTGAAGCTGTAATAAACTTATATTTCTGTACAAATATTTCAAAATTGAAATAAAGTGAAATTCATATTACAAGATGAGAAATGAAATTCTAATCACTTTTGTAGTGACCTAAAACGAGATTTGGTCCTTACTTAAAAACTGAAGAAAACAATAAAAACATGCATATTTTCACTAAACAACCAAGTTGGAATCAACACAGAAAATCTTATTCAAGCCTCTTCCACACTCAATACACATCACAGAAAATAAAATTATTTTTAGCCACATTGCACTGAAATAATCAACTAATAATGTTATGCTATATATATAGTAGACACAAAGCCTGGCTAAGTCCAGATCTGTTTAATTCCTTAGAGATAAATCTGAAAAACATTTCTTCTGCTCTACTAATGAGAACTTAATCAATCTTTCTAAAACTGATGATATCTATCTAATCTTGTGTTCATTTCTAATAAATAAATATCTCATTAAGTTGTGTTTGCAACAGGATTTTTCAAATTTTCATTTTGTCTGCAATTATCTTTATTTACTCATTTATGTATTAGCTTTAATAGGATGTTTTTGCCAAAAATCAAAATGGAGGGGGGAAAAAAAGTCTCCTCTTCCACACACATAAAGTCATACCCTTTCTATGTCTCCAAACTAGCAGCAGACAGTCTTTAATGGCTAAAACAACTACTTCAGCCATAGATGATACTTTCACTATTTTTATGACAACTAAATTGTTACATTAATCCTTACTATATCTTGAAAATAAGTACAACTAAATTTGCCATATTTTTTTATTTTCATTTATTATACCACTTATTTCATTCATTTGTTTATTCATCAAGCTTTGTTTCAAATGTGTCGCTTGACTGTTACAATGTTTACTGTACCTCCCTCCCTAATCTTTAATCCCTTCTTCTTCTCCTCCTCCTCCATCTCCTCCTCTCATCATCATCATCATCATCATCATCAGTCTTTTTAATATCCGTCATTGGACATAAACCTTCCCCAGGATTCGCCACACTTCTCTATCATGGGCGTTGCAGAGCCAGTGCTTTCTGAATTTGTCTAGCTTGTCTCTCCATCTAATATTCAACCAGCCTCAGTTCCACATGGGATCCATATCATGGGTTGTGATGTCCATCGGTTGTCCGCCATTCATACAACATGGCCAGCCCATTGCTATTTGAGCTTTTTAATGGATTCTATGATGTCCCTGATCCCTGTCTTCTTTGGGATGTACTGTGCTGTCTTGTGGTCTCTCCATGTGAGGCCAAGCATAATTCTTTCATGTGCACGTTGTATAGTTCTCAATTTGCAGATCTATCTCTTGGTTAGGTTCCATGTTTCAGCTCCATAAGTGACTATTGGGAGGATGCATTGGTTATACACCCTTCTTTTTAGGATTAATGAGATCTTCTTATTTTTGAAGGCTGAGCTTGCTCTGCCAAAGGCTTGCCATCCAAATGTGATTCTTCACTTGATTTCTTCTTCTTTTGGGGATCTCATGGAGATTTGTTGTCCTTGGTAGATGTAGTGATCTACTTTCTCCAGTTCTGTTTCTTCAATTTTGATCTCAGTGTTTTTATCTCCAATGTGGTTGTTGCACATGATCTTCATCTTGCTGAAGTTCATGTCTAGGCCGACTTTCTTGCTCTTTTCATTTAGTTCATCTATCATTAGTTGGGGGTTGTGCAGGTTCTCTACGAAAAGGGTAATGTCATCTGCAAATCTGAGGTCAGATACTCGCCGTCGATTCTAATCCCTTCATTCTCCCAGTCTAGTCTTCTGAAGATCATCTCAAGGCAGACTGTGCAGAGTTTGGATGTGCTAGTATCACCTTATCTTACTCTTTTCTGGAGCTGAAAGGGGTTCAAGTCTTCATGTTGCCTGATAAAGGAACTGCTGTGACTGCATATATGTTTCAGTACTTCGACATATACTGGATCTACACCTTGTCAACTGATGGCCTCAATGACCTTGGGGATTTCTATTGACTCGAACCCCCTTTAAAGTCGATAAATGCCACAGCGAGTGGTAGTTTTTATTCTGCTGCTTTTCCTTTCAGTTCATTTATCGAATGCAGGTGGTCCATATGGCCAAGTAGCTTCTTCTATAGCCAGCTTGCTCTTGTGGTTGGCTTTCATCAAATGTTTTTATGACTCAGTCGGTGATGATTTTTGTGAAAAGTTTGTATACACAGTTGAGTAGACTTATAGGCTTGTAGTTGTTGAGGTCTTTCGGGTTTCCTTTTTTATATAAAAGCATTATGATAGCTGTATTCTAATCATCTGGGATTTTATTGTGTTTTAGACACAAGTTGAAAAGGACGGCCAGTTTCCTAGTGATGATTTTACCTGCATTTTAGTGAAAATCGATGGTGATGTTGTGTGGTCCAGGGGCCGTTCCTTTCTTTGTCTGTTTAATGGCTTGTTTCATTTCCCATAGGGTTACTTGTGGGAAGTCCTCAAGTTGATTGTTCACGTCTTGCGTATCCTGTTCATTGTTTTGTAGTCCTTGTTTCCTCTTAGATTGATTGCAAAGTGGGAGTGTAGACTTGGATTATATTGAGTTTGTATTGCTTTGAAAGTTGTATTGTGACGCTAGCTACTTGGTCAAAGATGGCTTTGAAGCCAGTTGTATTGTCTCTGAGGTACTCATTGATGAGAAAGCCAACTCCACTTTGTCTTACTTTTTTTTTTCTGTAGCTGTAAAGATGATGTCTGCTCCTCAGTTCAATTAGTTCTTCTCCAGGTCTTCTTACCTCGCTGATGCCTATGATGTCCCATTTAACATTTTTGATTTCACTTTCTGGATAAGTTAGATGCACGTCAGTTGACAGTTTTCTGACGTTGTAGATGCCTATGTATAATGTTGTCCTTTTGGTTACAATCTTAGGGATATGTTTACATGGTTGGTGTTGAACCGATGACTCAGTAGGAACAGGTGTTTTCTTGGTGAAGGGTTTGGGTTAGGGTAGTTGCTTTCTGAGCACATCACCCCCACCCAAAGTAAGTGATGAGGCTGAGTTTCTTGGTATAGTGTTTGGGTAGTCGCCCTTGGAGTACATCACTCTCACCCAAAGCAAGTGATGTGGCTGGGCCTTTTGGAACCGAGGACCCAGCAAACCATGGGCAGTGCAAACCATGGGGAGTAATGGGCCCTACCCTGCTGGCCCATGACGTGTTGGCAGAGAGTCTGGAGGATTGTCCACTGCTGATGTGGGTCAGTGGCCTTTGAGCTCCACAGGCTCTTCTCACCTATCCCATCTGTTCTTGAGAATGGGGAATGGGTGTTTGTAGCGTAGCAAAAATTTAAAAAAATCAATAATAATTCGCCCATCATAATTCTCCCTTATTTTTCAAAGTTTTTAACTTACTTAGAGTCCCAGGGTTAGATTTTTGAGAAATTAAGTTCTAGCCTTACCAACCTCATTTGGTAGAGGACGGAGAGATCTTTACCCATGTAATCTACATTCAAAATTCTAGCAAAATATAGTAAATATCATTTCAAATAAAATCGAGATCAAATGCTAATCTGTGGTCAGACTAGGCATTTAGGTTGGAAGTTGAGTGATTTTTCATACGACAGTCATGGTTTGAAGTTTTTAGAATTCAACCATTTGTCATTTTGTCAAGGAGTCTCACTTCCTTTTCAACCTTACTTGGATGTCTGAGGACTTCTCCTTTCTTTTTTATTGCTTGACCTTAAGAGTCTATCTCTAAAATCCTTTCTGTTGGGAAAATGGAGGGGGGGCATTTATGTACTACTTATGTTTCCTCTACCCTTGTGTTGTGTTCTGTTTTGGTTTGTTTAAAATTCACAGTGATAAACAATGAGGAATTTCAGTCCTAGCCTTAGCAACCTCATCAGGTAGGGGGGAGAGAGAGAGAGAGAGAGAGAGAGAGATCTTTAGGCATGGAATCTATATTCAAAATTTTAGAAAAATATAGTAAATATATTTTGAAATAAAAATCGAGATCAAATGCTATTTATCTGTGGTCAGACTAAACTTTAGGGTTGAAAGTTAAGTGATCTTCCATACGACAAAAAAGAGTAAGCAAGAGTAGGATTTTAAAATTTCTAAATGCACATTAAATTTGATTATAATATTCAACTAAACCACAAAAACAAAGATTGATCTAAAAACAAAACAAAAAAAGACAAAAAGGAAAGCCACATCCTGCCTTCCAACCACACTTCTGTCCAGGGCTAGACTGGCCATAAAATCTAATGATTAGATTCAAAGACAGACCATCCCCATCCAAGTGATAAATTCTTGCTGCTCGTAGCTGGGGTAAATGATGAATTCTTTACCAAAGTAAAAAAAAATCAAACTTTCAACAGTTAAATGAAACCTCTAACCTGCAGCAAGATGAAATCAAACCAGATGAGTACAACTAAATTTGCCATATCTATTTTTTAATTTTTTCTTTTTATTCTACTTATTTCATTCATTTGTTCATTCCTCCAGCTTTGTTTCAAACTTCACTGTCTGTGGACTTTATCTAAGTTAAAAACCTGTTATTTAATGGAAAGGTATGCTCAAGCTTGAACGACCTAACTAGCTGAACAAAAATGATATAAATCCATCAGGCATGTTAGTAATCCTCTAGCACAAAGCTGGGCTCTGCTATAGATGCAAATAGGCTAGGATAAGTTAACTGATTTATCCATATAGATCACGGGAATAACATAAAATAGCCTTGGCTGTGAGTGATGTGCTCCAACAGTGACCATTCAGACAAAACCCCAAAACCCTCAATGAGAGAACAACGTTATACATCAGCACCTACAACATCGAAACACTCTCAACAGACTCTCACCTAACCCAAAAAACAAGATCAGAAACATCAAATGTGACATCATCAGTATTAGCAAAATGAGAAGACCGGGAGAAGAACTAATAGAATTGAAAAGCAAAACATCTTCACAACTAGAGAAAGTAAAACAAAGTGGAGTAGACTTTCTCATCAATAAAGACCTCCAAGACAACACAGCAGGCTTCCAAGCTTTCTCGGACTGCATAGCCAGCATTATCATACAACTCTCAAAGAGGTACAAGCTAAATGTCATCCAAGTCTATGCTTCCACTTCGCAATCAACCAGAGAAGAAATAAACAACTTCTATGATGACTTGAACTCCCTACTACAAGATACCAAAAGATACCAATGTCATGGGAGATTTCAATGCACAAGAAAGACAAGAAACGAATGCTGCATTGGAGAATTCCGATACAAAAGACGGAATAAGAGAAGTGAAGATTTTGTAAACTTTGCAACTGCAAACAACGTCAAAATTATGAATACATTCTTCAAGAAGAAACCCAGTAGAAAATGGAGTTGGAAGAATCCCAACCATGAAACCAAAACGAAATAAACTAAATCCTGACAGACAAAAGCAACACCATCAAAGACATTCAAATTCAAAACCAAGTAAACATAGGAAGTGACCATAGAATGGTAAGATGGAAGATGGAAGTAAACACCAATAAAGAATGCAGAAAAATGTTCCACACCAAACCGGACCCACTAAACGTACCAAATGAACTCACCCAAACCTTCAAGCTAGAATTGAAAAAAAATGATATAAAATCCTTGCCGACAAGAATTATACCAACATCAATGCACTCCACAGCAAAATAACAACCTCTGTAATAGAAGCTACCACCATGTTTAAACCAAGAAACACACAGACCATTAGTAAAATCTCAGATGAAACCAGGAAACTCATTAAAAGGGAAGAAACTTCAAACCACTAACAACAACAAAGGAAAAAATAGAGGAGACTGAAATCAACAAAGCAATAAAAAAGAAACTAAGAGAAGACAAAAGAAGGTATATGGCAGCAATCATCAAGACCACTCTCGAAAAACGTCAAAGCTTTAAAGAAATAAACAAAGCTCTCAGTATAGGACTGAAACAAATGAGTAGCATCCTTGAAGAAAATGGAAACATAACAACAGACACAGACAGAATTGTTGAACGCACCCAAGAATTCTATCAAGAGCTCTATTCTTCAAAACACCGGCAACAAAATGACAACCAAGAAAAACAAGACGCTGACAATCAGTTTGAGAACTTCCCAGAAGTTACACCATGGGAGGTAAAACAAGCCATCAAACAAACAAAAAAAAAGAAAAGCCCCTGGTCCAGATAACTTCACCATCAATCTACCCAAAAAAGCCAGTGAGATTGTCAGCAAAAAGCTAGCTATTCTATTCAACTTTTGTCTAACACAAAGTGAAGTCTTGAAATACAGGAACGCAGCAACCATAGTGCTTCTACGTAAAAAAGGGAACCCTCAACTGCAGGCCTATAAGCTACAAACTTTTCACAAAAATCATCACCAACCGGATCATTGAAACACTAGATGAAAACCAATGACAGGAACAAGACATTACTCGACCATGGACCATCTCAATTCAAAAATTCAGCTGAAAGAGAAAGCAGCAGAATACAAAATGCCACTAGTTGTAGGATTTATAGATTTAGAGAAGGCAATCAACTCCGTGGAAATTCCCATGGTTATGAAGTCCATTACTCTACAAGATGTAGACCACGTATATGTCAGAGTATTGTAACATATATACAGTCACGGCAACTCCTTTATCAGGCTACATAAAAACTCTGAACCCACACATCCATCTCAAAAGAGGAGTAAGAGAAATGATACCAGCTCACCCAAACTCTTCAAAGCCTGCCTCAAGATGATCTTCCAAAACTTGAACTGAGAGAATGGAGGAATCAAAATAGACAGCTAATATTTGAGCAACCTCAGATTTGCAGACGACATAATCTTTTTTGCAGAGAACCTACATGACCTCCAACTAATGCTAGATGAACTAAAAGATGAAAGCAAAAATTCAGCCCTAACATGAAATTCAGTGAAACAAGAGTCATGTGCAATTACTACATTGAGAATAAAAACATATCTGTTAAAATTGAAGATGCAAAGCTGGGGAAAGTCAGTACAGGAAGGAAACAAATAACTAGCATTCTCGAAGCAAAAGGAGAAATAAGAACAGATAGAGACAGAATAGTTGAACGCACCAAGGAATTTTACCAGGAACTCTACTCTTCAAAACACGGACAATACAACAACAACAACCAGATGCCGACTTCTCTCAAGTTACACCATGGGATGTAAAGCAAGCCATCAAACAAACAAAAAAAGGAGAAGCCCCTTGACCAGATAACATCACCATCGATCTACTCAAAAAAGCTGGTAAGTGAGTCAACAGAAGGCTAGCTATCCTATTCAACTTGCGTCTGAAACAGAGTAAAGTCCCGAAAGACTGGAACTGCTATTATAATGCTCCTACATAAAAAAGGTAACCCCAAAGACCTCAACAACTGCAGACCTATAATCCTGCTCAACTGCATATACAAACTTTTCATGAAAATCATCACCAACCAGATTACTAAAACACTAGATGAGAATCAACCACGAGAACAGGCGGGATTTAGAAGAAATTACTCGGCCATGGACCATCTTCATTCAATAAATCAGCTAAAAAAGAAGGAAGTAGAATACAAAATTCCACTCACTGTAGCATTTTAGGACTTCAAGAAGGCATTCGACTCTAGAAATTCCCAAGGTCATGAAGGCCATCACCCTACAAGGTGTAGACCCTGTATACATTAAAGTACTGCAACACATATACAACCACAGCAACTCATTCATTAAGCTACATTAGGACTTGGAACCGTTTCAGCTCCCAAAAGGAGTAAGACAAGGTGATACCAGCTCACCCAAACTCTTTACAGCTTACCTTGAGATGATCTTCCGTAACATGGACTGGAGAAATAGAGGAATCAAAATTGACGTCGAATATGTGAGCAACCTTAGATTTGCAGACAACATTGTCCTTTTCGCAGAGAACTTACATAACCACCAACTAATGCTAGATGATCTAAGCAAAGAAAGCAAAAATATCAACCAACACATGAACTTCAGTAAAACGAAAATCATGTGCAATAATCATGTTGAGAATAAAAAGATAACTGTCAAGATAGAAGATGCAAAACTCGGCAAGGTAGACCACTACATCTACCTAGGACAACGAATCTCCATGAGACCATCAAAAGAAAAGGAAATCAAGCAAAGAATCGCCCTTGAATGGCAAGCCTTTGGCAGAACAAGCTCAACTTTCAAAAATAAGATGATCCCAATAATCTTAAAAAGAAAAGTGTACAACCAATGCATCTCCTGATAGTTACCTATGGAGCTAAAACATGGAACCTCACCAAGAGACAGACTTACAAATTGAGGAACATTAATCCTGCCTTCTGATGATATTCATTTTATCGACAGCTAGATACACTATCTCTCAATGCAGAAGAAGAATCATCTCGCATTATTCATTATCAACAGATTGCAGAAATCCTATTGCGATTCAAATAGAGAGATCAAAGCACTTTTAGCAAAGCGTATGTATTAACGTACAGAGAATTATACTGTCTTCACTGATCTACAAAACAGCATTTCTTCTTTTGCATGAGCTATTAATGGTGCCTCTAATATCATACAGTTGATCCATCCATTCATTGTATTCAAAATTCATTTTTGCTTAACTCTACACACAACCGACCTTCAATGTCATTTTCCATTTTATCAATGCAATGTATTATGGTGACTGAGAGGGGAAGATTTAAGAATATTACTTGAATTCATCTGGAGAAAAGTTGTCAGAATTTTAGATAAATAAGGCAGAACTAAGGTTTCAGCAACTGAATGAGATTTTTCTGCATTTTTCTACAATTTTGGAAATATTGTGATAAGCACTGAAAACACTATCAACATTAGATAGTGGTGTTTTTTTTGTGAAGAATGAAAATGCACGAGTAGTACACTTTTCGATTGTTTCCTTTATTTTGTGAAATACTGCAATCCAAGCACTAGTTTTATCTGAATGCTTATAATGAATGTGAGCTTGTGATGGTCTCATAACCTCATCGGAAAATACTTCTTTGCTGATTTCTGAGTAGTGGAATAAAACAGTATTGTAAGTAGTCAACATTATACTGTCGGACTTTCTAGGTTTATTTTGCAGAAGTTTAGTTTAGGCTGCTATCAACCTCATCAATAACATGCTTTTTCAAGTACTAATCCATGTGTAGAAGTAAAAATATGATACACACAAACATAGAGTAAAGACATGAAGAAAAGCTTTGATTTTTTAATAATTGCATATGGTAGTCCTAACAATAATTTTGTATAAGCATATTTTATTTCCATTACAGTACACTACTTTAAAAACTACAGGAAGGGAAATTAATTTATTTCACTTTATTCATAGAATATCAATTACAGTAATACAGATAAACCAGTCGCAGATAGATGAGTCATATCTTGAAAGATGGGGGAATAAATCTGTGTTAGAGGGAATCGTTAGAGTTCCATGTTTGACCAAGGTTAATCTATACTTCTCAAAGTTGGTGGCTAAAAGATCAGCAGTTGAAGAAACTTGAATCTTGATGGTGCTCATTTCTGAGACAGATGGTCAAAGGTGAAAACGAACTTGAACCAGTCCAGAAAACATAAAATTTTGCATTTCACTACATAAACAAGTACCTGGAAAAATAATTAAAACTCTGCCTCTTGGAGACTTTATTAATTTCAAATATCTCAAATGTATTACACATGTGTGCCTTAAACTAAATACTAATCTTACCAAGTTGAGTATTTTCTTTATACCAATCCAAAAATATTACAGAGATCTATGGATAAGGAATTTGCAGGTCCATGGTAATATATCATCTGAACAAGCTAAACATGATAAACAATTGAAAGCTGGTTTCATCAGACTCTTGAATAGAATTTTTGAATTGAGAAACTAATATCTTATTGATATGAGACTATTAAGAGATTGACTCATGAAGGTAAAACCTTTACTAACTACTGTACTACAGGGTATTAAGCACAATAGTCCACCACTTGGCAGTTACCTACTTGTATGAGTGTGACACTAGGGGGCCAGGAGTCCCCCGTGTCCTGAAAATTACTATGGCTGTTACCAAAAATTACTATGGTTATTACCAGTAATTACTATTGTTATTACAAAAAGGAGTTATCTGTGTTAAAGGGGATAATGTGTTTTTCGAGATGTCATAGGAAGTTGGGTCACCTGTGCTTTTTCAATCTGGTGTCATCTGTCAAGTCCTGGGTTGCAAAAACAAATGCTTTTGGAAAAAGGTTTTGTTCCCGATTCGATGACCATGTCATGGGAAGTTGAGTTATCTGTACTTTTTCAATCTAGTGTCATCTGTCAAGTCCTGGGGTTCAAAAACAAAGCCAGATATAAGGGCCAATATTTGGGGTCTAGAGAGAGAGAGAGTAAAAGTTTATGAAAGAAAGGTTATTTGCAGAGTCCTTGGGAGAGGGGGAGACTAATTTATGATATTGAATAGACCTGCGTCGCGAGATGAATGAGGGTCAATGTTTTGGGTTTTTCCGGAGAGGTCGAGATAACAGGAAAAAGAAAGAAAGGAAGTCAATTACAAGAGATACAGTATCGATACCAAGGGCTTAAATAGGAAGGGTTTTCGTAACAAACAGTCAGAGTAAAATTTGGGTTTGGAGAAGAGAGTCGTTGCCAGCTCTCTCTCGTGTCAGCCGTCCGCCCTTAGTAACCGTCAACCGCAAAAAGGGCAGAGTAAAATTTGGGTTTGGAGAAGAGACTCGCTGCCAGGCTCTCTCTCGTGTCAGCCATCCGCCTTAGTAACCATCAACCGCTGCTACCATTCAGTAGACTACCGTTCGTGATATGAGAGACCAGTCGTCATTTTGACTTAGATAATAATCGGCCTCCTCTCTTTTCAACTACGAATAGGCATTTCCCGTCTCCAGAGATATTGATAATCAATATTCTATATAAAACATATAAACGAAATTCCGTTTTGTTGCCTTCTTTTACTAACCCAGAACCACGGCTGGGTTTAGGATAGTTGGTGAGACCACCACCAAATGGAAAAACCCCACATGAGCATGAAAAAAAAATGATTGACGATGTAAGCATTTAATAACTGCCTAATGTTAATTACATCTCGTTGTAAGCAGACACTACTAAACAACAAGCATTTGAAAATCAGAATCAAAGATATTTATAGAATCCCCATAATGCCCCTTCTAGAAACTCAAATGTCCCACCTAAGTCACCTTGACAACTCCCCTGAAACATACTAAGCCCCCCCCCCTCAGATTTAACCTATTTTGTGCCTAAAGTATGTTTCTTATCATCTTGACAGTATTCATATGTAATTTGATCTGCTTTCTTTGATATAAATTGCCGTAGAAAAAATAAATATAAGCCTATAGGTATGTGTGGGTTGAAAACTATTGAAAAGTGATTATGTCTTTAGGCTGGAAAGTTCAAATGTATAATTTTTTCATGATCAAAATAACTTAGATGACTATGATATACAAGGTATATACATAGATTCCAAATTTACATGGCTTGTCGATAGGATTACCAAATTTTGATTGAGGCATCCTTGTTTTGATTAAATTGAAGCAATGCATTTATCTATTTTGAGTAAAATTTTTTGTTACGTCCGTAGAAGCATAAACAATAACAAGTGACTTCAAATATGGAATCAATTTTGGGGTCCAAATTTTTCATTTGGTCCAAAATTTCAATATCATCATCAGTCTTTTAACGTCTGTTGTTGGACAGGAGCCAGTATTTTCTGAATTTGTCTAGTTCATCTCTCCATCTTGTATTCTACTGGCCTCAGTTTCATATGTGATCTCTGGGGATCCATGTTGTGACTAGTGATGTCTATCAGTTGTCTGCCATTCTTGCAACAGTTTGCGGTCATTCTCTTGGTTAGGTTCCTTGTTTCAGCTCCATAGATGACTATCCGTTTGATGCATTAGTTGTTTCTTTTTAGGAATAATGGGACCTTCTAGTTCTTGCCATCCTAGAGTGATTCTCTGCTTGATTTCCTCTTCTTTTGAGGGTCACATGGAGACTCTTTATCCTAGGTAGATGTAGTGGTCTACTTTCCCCAGCTTTGCATCTTCAATTTTGACAGTTATTTTCTTATTCTCGATGTAGTAATTGCACATGACTTTTGTTTTACTGAAGTTCATGTTAGGGCCGAATTTCTTGCTTTCTTCTTTTAGTTCATCTAGCATTAGTTGGAGGTCACGTAGGTTCACTGCAAAAAGGACAATGTTGTCTGAGAATCTGAGGTTACTCAGATATTTATGTTTATTTTGATCCCTCCATTCTCCCAGTCCAGGTTTTGGAAGATCATTTTGAGGCAGGCTGTGAAGAGTTTGAGTATGTTGATGGTGATGTTATCTGGTCCAGGAAAATATCCTTTCTTTGTTTGTTTGATGATTTGCTTCATCTGCCATTGTGTAGTTTCTGGAAAATCCTCAGAGTGATTACTCACATCTTGCGTATCCTGTTCATTGTTTTGTAGTCTTTGTCTGGAGGAGTAGAGTTTTTGGTAGAATTCTTGGGCATGTTCGATGATCCTGTCTCTGTCTGTTATTAGGTCTCCATTCTCTATGAATATACTAGTTATTTGTTTTTGTCCTGTAGCTGTGAAGCAAAGATATTTTTTGAAAATTGTTCTGATGATTGCTGTCGTGTATTTTCTTTGTTTCTTTTGGATTGTTTTATTCAGTTTGGTCATTCTGGTTTTCTTTCTTGTAGTTAGAGCTTCTGCATTTTTCCATGAGGTTCTTGGTTTCATTTGAGATTTTACTAATGGTTTGTGTGCTTTTTGATTTAGATATAATGGTGACTTCAGTTAGAGAGGCTGTTATTTTGTCGTTGAGTTTATAGATGTTGGTGTCATTCTCTCCTGGATTTATATTGTTTTTTTTTCAGTTCAAGCTTGAAGGAACATTTGATGGTTGCAGTTTGGAATGAAAAATTTTTTCTGCATTCTTCATTGGTGTTAATTTGCATTTTACATCTTACCATTCTGTGATTTTTCCTCCATTGACTTGATTAAGGACTTTAATATTTTTGACTGTGTTGCTCTTGTCTGTTAGCATGTAGTCTATTTTGTTTTCATGTTTGGGGCTCTTCTAAGTCTATTTTTTGTTAGATTTTTACTTAAAGAAAGTATTTGCGATTTTGAACCTGTTCACAATCGTAAAGTTTACAAGATCCTCACCTCTCTCATTCAGTACTTCATACTCAAACTGGCCATTTCCTAGTCCCACCTGTGCATTGAAGTCTCCCATGATGACGTGGAAGTGTTTCCTGGTAGGGAGTTCAAGTCGTCATCATTATTATCATCATCAGTCTTTTAACGTCCGTCGTTGGACATAGACCTTCTCTAAGATTCGCCATACTTTTCTATCATGGGCAGAGCCAGTATTTTCTGAATTCGTCTTGTTCATCTCTCCATCTTGTATTTTGTTGGCCTCGGTTTTGCATGTGGTCTCTGTGGATCCAAGTCCATCGGTTGTCTTTCATTCTCACAACATGACCAGCCCATAGCCATTTGAGTTTTCCAATGGATTCTATGATGTCTATGACCCCCATTTTCTTTCTGATATATTGTGCTGTCTTGTGATCTCTCCATGTGAGATTGAGGATGATTCTCTAATGCGCACATTGCATGCTTATCAGTTTGCTCATCTGTCTCTTGGTTAGGCTCCATGTTTTAGCTCCATAAGTGACTTTGGGGAGGATACATTGGTTGTATACTCTTCTTTGTAGGATTATTGGGATCATCTTGATTTTGAAGGTTGAGCTTGCTTTGCCAAAAGCTTGCCATTCTAGGATGATTCTTCGCTTGATTTCTTCTTCTTTTGTCAATTTGATAGAGATTCATTGCCCTCAGTAGATGCAGTGGTCCAATTTCTCCAGTTTTGCATCTTTAATTTTGACAGTTATGTCCTTTCCGCACGAATCATCATAGAAGTTGTTTATTCCCTCTTTGATTGACTTAGAAGAGTGAGCGTAGACTTTGATGATATTCTGTTTGTACCTCCTTGAGTGTTGTATGGTGACACTGGCTATACGGTCAGAGATAACTTTGAAGCCTGCCACGTTGTCTTTAAGGTCCTTATTGATGAGAAAGCCTACTCCACTTTATTCTATTTCGTCTTTTCCTTAGTTGTAAAGAAGACGATTGCTCTTTAGTTCTATTAGTTCTTCTCCGGGTCTTCTTATCTTGCTAATGCCAATAACATCCCATTTGATGTTTTTGATTTCACTTTCTAGGTCTATTAGGTGCATGTCTGTTGAGAGTGTTCTGACATGGTAGGTGCCAATGTATAATGTTGTTCTCTTGTTTGGGGGTTCTGTTCGGGTAGTCGCTGTAAGAGCATATCACTCTCACCCAAAGCAAGCGATGTGGCTGAGCTTTTTGGGACTAATGATGCAGCAGGAACGGATGTTTTTCTTGGTATAGTATTTGTGTATTCACCATTTACACTATTTATTTTATTTGAAATTCTACTGTGGGATGTGTACTCCATCTCTCTCTTTCTTTCTCTCTCTCTCTCTCTCTCAAAAACACACACCAAAAGAGAGATTGCAAAGGTTAAATTTTTTGTTTCTATTTTTTAATTTTTTTTTGATTATTATAAGTCACTAACCACACAATGAATGCAAAATGTAACTTTTAAAAATCCTACCCAAAATGATGACATTGTCCCTACTTTTTCCCTAAAACAAACCTCAGGCACATTGTCCAAGAGATGAGGATCTATGAGGACCATTACGAAAGACATAATCATAGGATTCACTTCCTACCAGAAAATAGACCAGTTGAAAGTTGAATTTTTAACAAAATGAAATAGTTAAATTTTTTCAAATCCCTTCAATCAAATCCAAGTAAAAAGAGTTGCCAGTTCTTCTTCCTCTGAAAACTAAAGTTGAAAACTTGAATATAAAGGAGAGGTATGATCAAACACAAATTACCAAAGTTGCTACTTATAAAGTGACTTCGTAGGACCAGTTAGTAAATGACTCACTTAATAAAGATCAGTCCCGATGTGAACTCAGATATGCTAAGGTATACCTGCCCAGTTTATCTATAATTTCAGTACTTTCATACATACGAGTCAACAGGTGTGGAAAACATAGCTTTACCAACAAGAGAAACAAAACAAAACAAAAACAAAAACAAAAATTTCACCTGCTATCTATCTATATCCCCTACAGTAGCGCAAACACCTATACCTACCTACCAACTACAGATAAAATGAGTATAAAGAGCCTGTGGAGCTCCAAGACCACACTGACTGACATCAGCAGTTATCAATCCACCAGATCCCCCGCCAACTAGTCATGGGCCAGGGTGGCAGGACATGGCCCAACACTTCCCAGGGTTTGCACAATGAAAATTATACGTGCCATTCCCAATGGGTCATCCGTCCCAAAAGGCCCAGCCACATCACTTGCTTTGGATGGGGGTGATGTGCTCCAAAGGTGACTACCCAAACACTTAACCAAGAAATTTCAATATTTATTTAGATCTGAATTTAGAAATAAATTATCTAAATTGGCAAGGCCGAAGAGAAATAACTGAAATATTCAAAAGCTGTAGTTTCATATGACGGAAAGAAAATTATTTTACATACAATATTGGAATGGGCACTGCATTAGAAAATGAGAAATACACAAATAGAATCAACAAATGATATAGTGAAGTAATAAATGGAATCAAAAAGCTTTGATAAAGTAAACCAAGAGAAGTGGTCAGGAGACAATGATAGACACTAAAGCTGTAAGTTATCCAGATCCACAAAGCAGGCAGGCAGTATTTTCATTACATTCTATATGAAGTTACCTCCCCTGCAAAATTCACTAAGAATTGGGATTGCCAAAGAGGTTGGGGGTGCGAAAAGGAGTTCATGAACAATGGGGAGTATATTCAACTTTTGGGGTCAAATAATAAATATGATATCTGGGTTGATACATGGATTTGGTATGTTTTCGGATGAGTCAGTTAAATGAAATAGATTTAAAACCAGTGTATTTTAATTAAGGTTTTCTCAATCAGGCAGAGCTAGCAAGAGAAAAAAAAGGAAAAAGAAATTCCTGATTATTATAGAAATTCCATGGGTAATCTTTACAATTTAGGACTATACCCCCATAAAGCTTATTGACAAACCTCACTACTACATCTACATGATATGAATGAAATAATTTCAATTACAATTAAAAATGGAGATACTCACAGAGTAAATCCAGCCGGGAGGAGCAACATTATGGCTGCGACTATAAATATAAATCCTGTGTAGAAACGCAATGTGCTAGCATAGATGACAGTAAATATCAGAGGAGCAAGGAAATGGATCAGACTTTCTCCACAATGCATCAGAGCAAACAAAGAACCTACAAAAGAAAAGACAACATGATTACTTGACATTTTTTTAATTACACAACTTGATAGCATATAAAACCTTCCACTACGTCCTTTGATCATGTTCACTGATTATTACCCCTGTTGACTTTTTTCTCTGTGGGTATGCCAAGGATAGAGTGTTCAGTTTACCATTTGCTGATGCTGAAACTTTGAAAGCAAGGATAATGGATACAAATAATATTCAAATGTCTAAAACTAAACATAGATGAAAAAAAAGTGTGGGGGGGCATTCAGTGGTAAATTCAAGAAATAAGGGAAATCTACTCCT
>OY735211.1:56740979-56815979 GCA_963457665.1 Thysanoteuthis rhombus
AACCAATGTTGCCAAAAAATATTTCCTGCTAGTTTGATGGCCAAAAAGTGCTACAAAGTGCTAAAATTGAAAAATAGCCCCAAAACATTAAAAAAATGGCCACAGAGATGTTAAATGTGGTAAAAAATGCCAAAAATGTTCAAGCATGTCTGCACTAATTTAGTGCTTTTTGCACTACTAAAATGAGAAATGTGCTGAATTTAGCATGAAAAGATCTGAACTGGCAACACTGATTTTAATTACAATGCTAATCTGAACCGTTACTTTCCATCCGTCATACAGAAGTACACTTCTGAAGTATCAGGCTACTTCAATAAGTTCTTTTAGGTTACTTTCTTTTTTGCAAAAAAAAAAAAATTGGGCAATCTTTCGTTTTAAAAATTTAACCAGTCAATATTATCTACAAATGTACAAAAGGGCAAAAACTATTCAATAACACCAGCTGATATTCAGGGCAATAACAATATCATCTATGTATTAACATCTATTTTTCTTTCATAAATTTTTCACACATTTGCTCTCTCAATGTTGAAAACCATACACCAAAATATACACTGTTTTTGATATTGAATGAGTGAGTGTGTGGAATTTACAATTGTTTTCTAATACAATTAGTATGGCTTTATCTGTCACTTTGTTTTTGACCTTTTGTACATCTGTAGTCAATTTCAACAAATTCACCCTTGATTTTGACCCCCTGAAAGTGAAAAAAAATTCTCATTTTATTTTGACTAGAAATGAATACAAACATTCCCTCTTGATTTTGAATCCTTAAGTGTGAAAAAAGAACTCCACCCTTAATTTTGACTTCTAAAAAATGAAAAATAAATATAGCCCTTCGATTTTGTTCCCCAAAATTAAAAAAAAAATCTCCCCTTCTATTTTGTCCCTTAAAAGTGAAAGACAACCTTACTCTTGATTTTCATCCTTAAAAGTCAAAAAAGTAAAATTCTCCCAAAATTCTAAAAATGAAAACAAACATTCTCTCTTGATTTTTGCCACTAAAAGAGAATAAAATCTTCATCCTCAATTTTGACCCATGAGATTAAAAAAGGAGTTCCTACTTCATTTTGACACATGAAAATGAAAAATGAAAGTTCCCCTTCATATCCCCTAATTTGACAAAAAAATATTCTTCTTGATTTTGATTGCTTAAAGTGAAAAAAAAAATTCCTTAAGATTTGATCCCTAAAAGTGGGAAAAATTACCTCATGATTTTGACGTAGAAAAATGAAATTAAATGTGAAATTAAAAATTTTTGAACTCTAAAAATGAAAAAATCTCCCTTTTGGTTTTAAATTCTAAAAATCAAAGAGAATCTCTCTTCTCAATTTGGTCCCTTAAAAATTAAAAATGTTCCTCTTTGATTTTGACACATAAAAGCGCAAAATGATTTCCTCATTGATTCTGTCCCCCAAAGTTCATAAAAATTCTTCTCCTCAATTTTGATACCTAAAAGTGAAAAAAAAATCTTCTCCTTCGATTTTGATCACTAAAAATTTTTTTAAAAAATCCCTTGGATCACAACCCCTAAAAGTGAAAAAAATTTTGAACCCCAAAATTGAAAAAATCTCACTCCTCAATTCTAGACCCTATAAGTGACAAAAAAATCTTTTCTTTTGGACTTCAACCCTTAGAAGATATAAAAAAAATACCCTCAATTTACAACCTTGAAATTGAAAAAAAGCAAGAAAGTGAAAATGAACATTGTTTCTTGATTTATACCACTAAGAGAAAAAAAATCCTGAAAAATTTTAGCAAAATAATAAGTAGATAGTTTTTTTGTATGTATGTATTTAACAAAGCAAGAATGGCACATGGTAGGCAGAATTTATTTAGCCTACCATCTTCAAGGTGCTGTAACTTGAAGAATAAAGTAAATCTGGATGATTTTCACCCATTACATCATGTTTTAGTAGACAACATTTAAGCAAGTTCTCATTACACTGGTGGGTCTTCGAGGGTCTTTCAGAATTTTCTGAAAAATTTTATTTATACTGTTTCTTGAGTATCTTCTTAGTTTTAAATCTTTTCATCTAAACACATGAAAACTTTCTCTTTCCCTTTAGATGGCCAGAGGCCAAGGGAAAAAAATTTTACTATTAATCTTACTTGTGTAAATATTTTGTTGGTAATAAAAGTAAAAAACTATCTCCTTAGTCATATGGTAACCCCACACCCTGAAGTCAACTTGTGAGGTGACCAACATCTACACAAAGGATAAGTTGCTGCTGTATTAACCAATTCTCAGACGTTCACTGTAAAAGCTGTAAAATTTATCAATTGCTCCTGTAAGTGAGAGGGCTCTAGGCTGGAATATATTGGCAAAAAAATCTAGATAATATTCTAAAATAGGGAGATGTAACCACTGATGTAAGGTAATACAAATTCAGGCCCCTTAAAAAAAAAAAACATTTTTGCAAGAAAAAAGTCTTTTTCAATTTTTAAGAGTCCATACTGTTTTTGTATTTGATTAGTAGTGCTGAAAATTGAATTAAAAACTCTGGAATATTAGATTGAGTTAAATTCTACATTTTGGAAAAAGTAAATATTTCTAAAATATTTTAAAATATTTATTTTCAAGAAAGCCACTATAGGCATCTTCATAGATAATTCATATTAGCAATATGTATTGAACATTAAAATACACATTAATTCAAGTTACACACATGTATGAAACATTTTTTAAATTTTTTGCTAAAAATTTTGAAAAAAATCATTTAGCATTTTTCTTTTGATTTGCACAATCTTAGAGAAAACAGTATATCTTCTTTTTTCTAAAAAAAGCAACTACAATTATCAAAATAAGAAATATTCTAGTGTTATTGCATTTGTTTATTTTCCCATTTAGATAAGAGAAATTGTTTTTAGCTATATCAGCTTGGATATTTTTTTAATGCAGTACAGATATTTTTAGATTGTTTTGGTTAAATCTTGATATTTTAGATATATGGTAAAATTTAGGCCCTGATATCTAAATATCTAAATATTTTTGGATATTTTTTGTCTCAAATTTGGATCATTTTTTTAAAATGGTCAGATATGTTTGAATTTTTTCCCTCAATATTGATATAAATCTTAGAGTTGGTCAGCTCAATATTAAAGATTCTGTGATTTTGAGAATGGTATTTATCATTCCAAGTGTATTTATTCACATCTTTCCATCTGTCTGTCTACAAGATATCTACAAAATACTTAATGAATTCAAATGAATCTTAGTGGAAGGTTGGACAAAGGGATAAAACAGAACTATTTTTTTTGATTGACAGATATTTGTCTGTTTCTTTTCTTCTTCATTTATGCATATACTGAAGACTGTCCACGCAATATCTCCAAAAGTGAAAGGGTGGGCAATAGGTAAGAAAAGAAGTGATTTTGGGGATTAATCTACACACAATTACCTCTCCTACGCAGTATTTATATGTCTACATGACATAATGTTGCCAAAAATTTTGTGTTTCTCCACAAGATATCTTAAAATTTTAATGACATTTTGTGGAAGCATGGGCAATGGACGATGGAAGAAGTGATTAAATTTTAGATCAGATCAATGCACAATTACTTCCCATGACAATGGTGTTGGCAGAGGTATGTGGTCTCAGAGTGCTTCCTAGTTCTTACTTTGTTGCTTATTATTTAGCAAGAGTGATCAAGTTCAAGGACAAATGCTATTGTTATACAATTGTGGCAATCTGAAGAGAATGAATTGCAACTTAATACAACAAAACAAACAAATACATTGCAAATACACAATAGTTTATTATTTGAAGGAAGAAAACCAGTTCTGCAAGTTGGACAGATTACTATGGGTATGCATTCAAATCTGACCCATGACCTCATTTCATCTAGCCCAAAGGGCTGGATCGAGGTACTGCACAGCCTGTAGCATATGACATAAAGGGGCCCTAAATCAAGAAAATCTATATTATCATCAAGATACAAGCACTGGTACATGAAAAGTAATTAAATTCTTTATTTGCTATACAACTAAAAAATACACAAAAATGTTTGATAATGAAAATAAAACATTTTTCTGTTTTTGTTTTCATCTTTTTGCAACTGCCATACCTTCATATTTATGAATTGTACATATATCATACAGAATCATTATTAAAATAATCATTCTAAATGAGGGTGATAACCTTAAATACGAGTTGTTCATAGATGTAGAAAACTATACTATAGTGAAAGATCAAGTGCAGAATAACTGAATCGGAATTGATAGCTTGCAAGTATTTAGCACAGGGCCTGTGGAATTGCAGAGCCTGTAGTACTTTTGCTACAAGGATGATCCAGCACTACCAGCCCATTGATTTCATGTCACGTTGCATACAAAACTCTTATTGTTTTCCTTATCCATCTTTTGTTAGAAAACCATGAAATTCAGCATCAAAAAATCAAGTAAATATACAGCAACCGATTTATGTGAAGAAACCTTTTTCAAAATGAAATATATCAAATTTATTTATTGGTCTGTGTTGACCAATCACCACAAGTTAACAGGAACCACAAAATCTGAACCACAATTTGACAATATTTTCTAAAATAGCTTAGGATTACTGGATGTAAGAACTGTCAGCAGCTTTGAAAAGGATGTAGTATAAGAAATTTTGAATGTCCTATATTTCATTGGAAGTGTTATGATGTTGTGGGTATAAGGAAATATTGGGATCCTGTGTAAGGAAATATTTCCTGGTTGGCACAATTAGTCATTGATGTCATGGGGATCAAGATGAAGAAGGAAGGTGGTCAGCCATCTTGAATTGTAGAAATAGCAAGACCGTACAAAAGAGGAATGAAGACAAATGCAAATATTTTTAGACATTTAGCAAACATCAATACTAATGGGTATGCATATTTAGCACACACTACACAGCAGAAGAAGGTTGATGAAATAATAGTAATACAAAAAAAATGATAGATGATAGCTTGATCAATTTGGAAAGGAGATAGATTATATAATGTGACCCTGTTGCATTGGGCCATAGCTACAGTTCTTGTAGCGAATGCAAGAAGGTATACTAAATCCTATATGTTTTAGTAGATTATAGTCTGTGAATCATCAAGAAATTACTGAAAACAATGATTCAGAGAAGAAAGGAAGAAATGGAGTTCTCACGACTAAACTTACCCAAAGCTTGTATTAGATACCTGCAAATTGGCTCTCAAGGTGATATCCCTGAATGTTCACTAGAAGCGCGCATTTAGATTGTATAAAAAGTCTCAACAAAAAAGAAGAAAATGACAGGGAAAATGTGATGCAAGTCACAGTGAAAAAAATGTAAGCATGACTAACTAGTAATTTTTCTTAGAATGATGAAAATGGAGCGCTACAGTAGCTTAACAATTTGGGAGTGGATAGGAGATGGTAGGAGGTGTTAGAACGACAAGGGTTGGTGAAACGGCCAAGGCAAAGACTATCATTCATTATCTCCTACCGCAAGTGCTTTTGTATACTTTTGTACAATTATGTTTTTTCAAATAAAATAAATTCTTCAATTTGCAGAAAAATCATTAGAATTCAATTTTCAATGCATTATTTTTAACTGACCACAGGGACACTAACACATGTTCTAAAAAGTTAGGGAAACACTGTTTGAGATAGAAATGTCTTAGTTTGTGCTGGATCTTCTTACAGTGAACTGGATAGTGGTTCAGGACACTTCATAGATAGCAATAAAGTGGCTGACATGATAATTCTCTGATATGACATGACAGAAAAATATACCAATCCCAAGTGGTGACAGTATTTGACTTGGTAATAGGAGAAAAAGTATTTAATTTCTGGCTATTGATGATTTTGATTCAATGGTTAGAGCGATGGACACATTGATGAACTACAGTTTTATTTCAAATTATTGATGGAAATGGATCCATGAAACATAGTAGGTTACTTCAACTTTATATACTTAGCTTATTCTCATATCTGTTACCCTGTGATTTTTAGATATTCCTACAGAGATTTCAGACCATGGATGAGATTAAGGAGGATGCATTGGAGCAACTGTTGGCAATACCAAAGGAGGACTTTGCAGAAGGTTGAAGGGATGCTGGGATATGTGGGTAAGAGCCCAATTGGGGGACTTTTGAGTAAACTAAAGCATCATGGCTCTATGTAGTTTCAAATATGGAAAGATTCTTACATCTCTTTGAGAGGCTGCCAGATAGTTGGAGACATTCCTGGCCAAAACATGCGAAAACAATGGCCAAAAGTGTCTAAATGCCAAAGTTGTTTATAAAATCAATCATTTTATTATTTATCTTTATTAGATGAAGCAGTGTACATCATTATTAATAATTTGATTCGAATATCTATTTATCCTTATCTCAATTCTTCAGTTGTTTTTAAAAAAATAAGAACTCTCTAAGAATCCTACAGTAGTAACCAAGTCAAAACTGAAAAAATTTCAAATATGGCTAAGGTTCACTTTTCACAAAAGCAAGAATACCATTTTGGCCATAAAATGGCTAAACTGGCAACCCTGCTCATAAACCACTGCTATCCTGGATAGTATCCAAAACATGTTGATGGCCACAACCAACTTGTAGCATGTTTCCACATTCTTGTCTGTTTACTGGCTGCTATTGCAACCATAGCCTAATTGAGTGAGTTCTCATCCTGAACAACATCCTACCTCAGCTGCTCTCACAGGCATCAAGTAAACAATTTTGTCAAATGTCACATCATATTTCAGTTTTTGTAAATTATCTATTAGACAGCTGATCTTTCATTGTAGAAGTAGTAACTGATCTCTTGCCGAGTGGTTTTTGCAATTTTGCTCTGCGATATCAATTTTTATTCAATACTTCACGTGTAACCTTTCTTATGGCACACGTGTTTTCTAGCTATTGCATGCACAGATTGGACAGATTTCTGATTTTAGTTCATAACTTTTATTTCAAAATCTTTTGCTTATTATGTTTTTTAATATCTGGTCCAAATTTAATCAATTCTGAAGCTGAATGAAGATGTTAAAATTAACTTTTTGAAATGCATTGGATACTTTTTGCACTCACTGTATATCATTAAGGAATTAGAGAATTAGCTTCGTTCGGCACAAGTTCACAATAGAGGAACAACCAGTGAGGACTGAACTTACTACACTGGCAGATTGGTCTGCATGACAATTTCGGTATTTTTTGTTATTACCCACTATGAAAATGAAAACCCAGTTTCTCAATAAGATGAAATAGATTCAACCTAACAATTCTCACCAGTTATGAAAAATTTTGGACTGGTGACAGGGGCACTGAGAGAAAAAGCCTACTTATTTTGCTAACCCATGTGCTATAGCAAATTTCCACAATTTTACTTTGGTCTGGCACAAGGTAAGAATAGTAAAGATCAAACTAAATAAATATAAGCTATATTAACCATTACAGCACATAAATCAATATTTATTTCAATGTGATCCATCATCAATAATATAATTCTGCTTATTCCTACCTGCATTTGAATGTCACTCTTTCAGTAATAACTAGTTTAATAAGAGGGTAAGAGGAAGAAGAAAAAAGGTAGGTAGTCTAATAAGAGGGTAGTTAGTGAATAGGTAGAAAAGAAAGTTATGTTTCATTGAGAGGGTAGGGAAGAGGGTAGGAAAAGAAAGTTATGTAGTTCAATAAGGGGGTAGGAAAGAGGAGGGAAGAAAAGATAGGTAGTTTACCGATTGAGTGGGAAGATTTTCGCTCATGAAACCAACTCATACTTGTAGAACATTTAGATAAAAACATAGTAGGGTAACAGCATGTATTTTGAGCAGTACGAGGGCAAGTGTTATATAAGGAGTCCGAACGTCCAAGTCCTGCAGACTAGCTAATGGAAACCTAAGTGGACAACTAGTTCCAGTGAACAGCTCCCCTCTTCTGTGAAGCCATCCAAAAAATTGTGCAGTCACTTGCAGGATTGACTTTAGTCGTTCTGCTAGAGATTCAAGTACTGTAAGTAAATCTGTTTTTTGTTAGATCTCGTGCTTCCAGTTTTGGCAAGTGCAGGGGATCATGGCTGTTTTTATATTTGAGGCAATCTTCTAGATTTCTTCCCTTGGTTTGGCATGCAATATATAATCTGGAAAACAATATGCAGCTTTCTTTCATGGTTGCCACCACAGATGTCTTTTTCTGAGGATTGTTTTTTTGTGGAAAACAACTTTCCTACCGTCCCGTATCCACTGGAATTCATAATGATCTTGGTATCCATTGTTAGCAGATCACCAATGTCTCCCTTGAATGGGTTTCCCACATCTTCATATACGTCCACAAGAGATTTTACTTCCTTGGCTAAAGTTATTTTGAGCTGACATGGTTTGCTCATGATGTTTTGTTGAATGGTTACTGTCTTCAAACTCTGCTACAATCATTGCTACTTCAAGCCTTGCTACCATCCAATGCTGGCTGGCCTTTGAATTATCTGTTAGACTGATGGCCTCAACATCACCTTTCATGTGCTTCATCTAGTGTCATAGCAAAGAAGATATATGTTATCTTGTATGCAGCAAACTTCCTCGAAAACAAATCCTTGGTAAATAGAGGAATGCCTAATAGAGTGAATAAATATCTCTGATGTGAACAAAACGCCACCATGAATAATTCATATGGACAAAGCTGAAAACCATGGAATGAACAATATATATGATCCAAAGTATCGAGGAAAATTTCACTTTCCACAAATGATTAGAACACTAAGGAATGGGGACCCACCAAGTCTTTCAAAATATTTTCATCTATTTTTTTTTCCATACAAAATGGTGCAGCTTGACCTGTGTGTTCATTTTTCCCTTTGAAATGGTACATTTTTGTCATATTCTTAATTCAGGCAATTTTCGAGACCTCTTCACTCAGGATCTAAGAAAGATAGTAAGATCCAGATTGTGACGTTTTGTAGTGACACGATTTTCTTCCTTGTTAGAAAGAGATCATGATGCAGGCCAGCTCCTGAGTTACAAGTATTCAAAAATAGCTTTCCAGAAATACTGATGGGATCTGGAGCCCACTTAAATACCTTTTTCATGAAAAGATATTTCCTGCAGTTAAATCATTAAAGCTTTAATTATTTAGATGTTTTGAAGGTGCATGATTATCCCATATCAGTTATCAAGTGATTTTTCCACTTTTCCACCTGAAAAAGGATTTACAAATAGCAAGAATAGTGCTGGAAGAGTGAGATTATTTGTAATTCAATTTCTATAATCTATATTTTCTTTGTAATTGTCATATCAATAAATAAAAACTGTTAATTTGGAGTTCATAGTCTAAAAAGTAACTCCACACAAAGGCTGTTGTGAACCAATACTTGATTCATTTGGTAAAAACCACATATTGAATAAAAGATTCAAAAACGCCAATAAAACATAAAAACCCAGAGTTATCCAAGGTTATCATTTATTTTGTATGTCAGCAATGTAAAAATAAACTGATTTTTGACCCAAACCAATTGTATTTTGAATTCTATTTACCCCCTTAGAGCATATAAAATTTGTCATCATCATCATCATCATCATCATCATCATCATCAGTCTTTCAACATCCGTCGTTGGACATAGACCCTCCCCAGGATTTGCCACAATATTCTGTCAAGGGCATCACGGAGCCAGTATTTCCTGAATCTATCTACTTCATCAAAATATTGTCATAACTAAGATATTCACTTGAATTTTGTCATCCTTTTCAATTAATCTGCAGTGGTAAATTGATGAAAAATGCTGTTTTTTCATCTAAATTCACTCACATATTTCAGTTTATTTGAAGTAAATTAGGCAGTAAACTGAATCATATGTAAGAAGTGCCTGCTATTTACTTAACTATACCAAATTTACCTTCAATTTTGATTAAAATTCAAGCAATTTTTTATCCTGTATAAAAACATAACAGATATGATGTTGAGAAATAGAAATCGTGATTTTGAAACACTCAAATTTAGCTGGGGGTGTATTGTTTAAGAGTTGTAAAAGTAAGTATGGAGGTAGGTAAGTCCTCCACAATATGATATTTGGTTGAACAGCTTATTGCACCCAAGTGCCATGTGTGTCATGAATTAGGAAGGTGATAGGAAGTCTCTAGAAATATGTGGGTAATATTTTTAGTCGGCTTCCTTTGTTGTGGAAAAGGTAGATATCCCATCCTTGTTGAGCAGGCTACCATAAGTTAAGGCCAGTAAAAGAAAGTGATGACTCCATTCTTATTGGTCATATCCATTGTGTAAAATCAAGGATATACGTTGATCTGACTGACAAATGAATGCATTTCCTGGTATGAAAATACAGGTGCAACACAGCAACAAAAAGAGGTGACTCGCAAGGGAAAACAAACTTTTATTCATTCTACTAATAAAAGAAATAATTGTGTTTCTGTGAGAGTTCTTTCTTAGAAAAATTAACATCTTTCTTACAGTGATGGAGAATATGCGTATGGAAGATGAAGTTTACAATGTGTGATATCGAACATGTTAAGAGGTGTGAATACAGTTTTGGGTGTATGTGTAGGATAAAGTCCAATGATGTATGTTATAGTTTAAAAAGGGACAATAGATTTTCTGGTTCTCTCAAACATGTAAGTTTTGGAGGGCCTCTGAAAACTCTCAATGAATATGTCTATATACAATTGTGTCCAAGTATGGAGAGAAAGAATATGGTACTTGTCATATGACTGCGTTTGGGTTTCACATTGGCTGGCCTTGCTGCGTGATGACACATAAGGCTAACATTAGGAGTAGCCTAGGAGAATGTTCACTAAAAGGGGAGAGAGCTGCAACATCATTTATCAATTCATTTTAATTCTTTTTTTGTTCCGTATGATTTATGCCACCAGATAAATAAGTGTTCTCATGGCTTCACATATCATAAGTTTCTCCTCATCTCAGAATTCTTTGAGGTTTTTGTGAAATAGACTTGGAGGTGGCATCACTCACTTATATGCTATTTTGCCTATAGCTGTAGGGAGGAGTCTGATTCATGCCTTTCTGAAAGGCATTAGTGCCAGTTTAAGTCATTTTCTGCACTGCTAATCAATCAGCCATCGATGCTTCTGTTCAAAATTATAATTTTCATTTACATTCACTATCCTGGCCAAATGTACCCAGTCTCCAGAAATTTATTCCCAGCAATATGGAAACTACAGCTATAAAACATTTAAAGTGTATGGAAGTACCTATGTAACTCTTTCAAAATAAAACAAACTAGGGTGATGCAAAAACCAGTTAATTCTTCTTACTTTCCAGCGTGATGGATGAAGCTTTCTCTGGGCAGATATTCCATTGGGTTTTTTTTTTTTGTTAGTAGACAAAAATATGACCTATCTCTCTGGGAAATTCTGGCTAACTAACTTTTCTGTTCTTTTAGAGTTTCAGATAAATAGACAGCACTTCTAGTCACTTCTTTGTTGGCATTGTTGGGTCACATTCTGAGATTTTCCAACACATCCTAATTTCAGAAGTCAGGCAATGATGGGATCTTTTATAGTAAATATGATATGGTTGGTGGAATAAAGCAATGAGTCCTGAAGGTTCTTCCAAGTCCATACAATAAAGTAGTTAAATAATGCCAATAAAAAATAATGAGATTTTATCACACAGGGGAACTAAAGGGTTAAAAATTGGTGAAAATGAAAAGGTGCAAGAATATGCTCTGGGGGAGTGGTTGTAGAATATGCTCTGGGGGAGTGGTTGCTCCCCCAATGCATCTAACAGTTTCTATCAACTGACCAGAGCTCTTTCTATTTTTTTTTACTTAAACAAAAATGTACATTTTTATTTAATACAGAGAATAAAAAAATAAGCATGTTTTGTTTGTTAATAGTAACTCTAGTTCTTTCCTGAAAATGTATTACATTTCCATAATAGATATTAAGTACCATGATATTTTTTGAAAAAAATCCAGTGTTAATGTTTAAATGACGTTTTAAGTGTTCAAAAGGTTCAGAAAAAAAGTATACAAAGGTAACTGAAAAATATAATATATATATATATATATATATATATATACTTATACAAGAATTATCACCCCATTCCAAGAGATTAGATGAGTTTATTATCGTCATTTACTAAGCCTAGCTTAGTCTGGTGCAGGATCACCAGAGTTGAGCACCTAATGAGGATCATACCCACTACAATTGTAATGTTCTGTGAGACTGACTTCCAGATCACTATTCCACAGTGAGTTACCCCAGTTGATGTTTTGTTTTCATTATCATTATGCAAGTGTCTAACTTTCAGGCAGGACTATAGTTGCTATTAACCCTTTCAAGACTAATCTAATGATATACTCAATTAAAATGTCCCAATAATTTCTATGGGACATATGAATTCCAGTAGTCAGAAACCTTTGGATACACATGTCCAAGGTGTCTCAATAAAGTAGACAAAATGAATATGCATTTGTGAGTGACACCCTGAATTTTTTTTGAACAACAAAAGAAAATCCTTTGTAAAATGTTATTTCATTAGAAAAAAAAACCCATGAAAAATGCATCAAGATAGATATGGCAGTAAATTTTAAAAAAGAAAAGTCATGTTCTGATTTATATGCTACAAGGCATGTACCTATGTTGCCTTACACAAAGAAAAAAAAGAAACCTACCATTTTGCAGTGTAACCAAAGGGGGCCAGAACATTTGGAGATATGTGAAATAATAATAATTTTAGTCTGAAGTGGGTTATATTTGCTGCACAGATAGACTACAGGTTTACATTTACTCCCTGATTAGCTCTCAGTTTTTGAGGTGGTTCCCAGTTTTCAGTTATGGAAAAAATGATTGTAACAAGGTTGGTTGCTGCAGGGTCAAACTCCACTCCTACTCCTATTCCGGGTGAAGATGATTACTGCAACTTTTGTATTGTAGATATAATAGATAAAAAATTATGAAAAAAAAAAAATTATGGAGAAATGTATTTTCTATTAGAATGAAAGAAGCCCTTGCATATTTTTGTAGATGTGTAAGATTCATCAGTTTGGCTCAGCTGGTAAGAGAGCTGCCTCTTGATCACTGAATAGTGATTTCAAATCACAGTTGGGAAGTATTGATTTTATATCTGTTTGGTTTAACATTACAGCACAGTGAAGAGTTTACTCCCCTAAATTAGATGAGGATTGTTGTTGTTGTTGATATGGTAGAAAAACAAAGTCAACTCCAGCCTCTAACACTTCATTCACTCATGTTGCAGCTCTAACCTACTTCAAATTGTCTTAACGATATTTTAGTATTCCAGACCAGTTCTACATCAGACACAAAGTTTTGGTTCTGAGGAAATGATTTTGGCTAAGAAATAATGTTTTCATTATCATTATTTTATACAAAAGTTATAAGATTTTTAGGGCTTTAGTTCTTTTTATTTTGAAATTTGATAAAAAAGAATACTGGATTATTATTCAGAATAAAATTTCACCATGTGTCTATGTGTTGAGAATCTAAAATATCAAAGTATGTATTATCAAATAATTCCAATTCGGGGTGTTCACCACATCAATAAACTAAGATTTTACCACAAATAAAACTGATAAACTACCATGATTTAGGTTCAACTAGCTGAACCTGTAGGAATTTATTTTAATCTTTCATATTTCTATTCCAGTTCAAAGGAATTACATGACAAAGGGATAATATAAGTACTCTATCAAAGGAGTGAATGAAATACTGTATCAAAGGGATGACATAATAAATAGTTAGGTTAGGGTTATTTACCTCTGCATGAAGAAGTTGGAGACCAAGAGCAAAACTGAAAGCTGACAACTTATTCATGGTTTCAGTAGACAGTGTATGCTTCAGAAGCAATGTTGATTGTTGTTTTATTTTATGTTTCAGAAATACTCCTGAAACTGTAAAATCAATCAAGAAGCATTTTACATTGTCTCTTCAGTATGGTTATATTTGTGTTACTCCTCCTGAACTTATCTCTGATTTATCACTCCTTTGTTATGTTACTTCTTTGTTACTAATCCATTATTATTACTGTAACAAGCTAGATCTGTTAAAATTCTGCAGATGTTAACAACTAAGACATCATCATTACTTTTGCATATATATTTCTGCAATTAAAGTATATGTACTTATGGGACTAATATATGATGATGATTAACACATGACAACAAAGTTTTTTGCACCTCACTTCTGCAAACACCAAGTGAATAAATTGATAAGGGACATTGCCATAATCTGGGTTTTGATATTTTGAGGAAGCTCAATTGTATATCCAACTTCACACAATCGCTCAAAAATTCATTACAGTTCATGACATTGACCTTGAAAACCAATATTCTAAAATGAATCTCCTGCTCACTCTGTAGGCATGTATTCTAAAAATTGGTCGGTCTCAAAAGAACACTGTCATATTATGACTCAACATTTTGGATTTTATCCAAGGAAAAAAAAAGATTAAAAAGTTAAAAACAGTACAATTTTTTAGTTTAGTGTGGGCAGCAAACTACTTGAAATTATAGAATTATAAACCTTTTTGCAGAGGTGGTAAACTTACGTGCACATACCCAATGTGGCATAGAAAAACATTTGCTGGGCACATGGGAGATGAAATTTTTTGTTAGTGATATCTTATTTTTTTGAATGGCAACCTTTTAAAATTTATCAGTAGTCAATTCAGTAATTGATTGTCAAAAGAGACTTATTTAAGAATGCACTCAGGCGTTCTGTTCTCTTTCTTCATAAAATAGTTTGTAAAATACAAATAAAATGAAAACGATAACCTGCTGCTCAAAAATTTCAATGAGTGCATGGGAGGATCTCTTTAGAAGATTATCGCCAATGTGGGCACACACTCAAAAAGGTTCCCTATTCCTGCCCTATAGTTTTGAACCCTTTATACACAAGGCACATAGTACATTTAAAAATTCATGAGGTCATACATAGATATGAAGCAGGGCAATTAACTGAATGAGTTATGATTTTCATAATTAGGACTATATGAAAAGATATCTCTCAATCCAAAAAATATTCCTGAATCTGCATCAAAATTTAATTAATTCTTCCTTGCCCCATGGCCCATACTTGAAAAAACCATCAAGAACTTTAAGAAATATTGTGTGGACAATCAAACAGAATGAATCAGACAGACACGATCAAATATCTCTCCCAACTTAAAGAGCAAAAGTAAATAATATCTGTTGAGAATAAAGAAATCAAATGTGGATTTGGGGGGTCATCTTTAAACGGTCATTTTTACACGTGAACATGCATGAGTGTTTCAGAAATAAATCGAATTGGGGTCCAAGTTCAATTGTGTTGTTTTTTCATAATGAATGTTTTTAAAAAAATTATAACATTTGCTGGGTATAAATGGTATCGAACATTATAAGCTATGCATGATTTCATAATATAAAGATGGTTTGGGTGCCTCGTGAAGGTGTCATAAAAAGGAAGCTGGTCTTGCAGATCACAACTATTGAGTAGAGAGTTTGATGCTCACTGGGTGCCAAATATCTGTGACTTAGTACCAACACAAAGTTAAGCTTAGTGAATTACTTCTATAATTTTAATTGAGTTATATTTTCCAGAATGGAAAATTCCCCACCGCCTGCAAAAAATTATAATTGTAGAAAAGAAGTAATGAATATGAGTTAATACTTACAAAAATATAAGACTGCTTCACTCTGTATGACTCCAATCCAAAGGGTGCCAGCTGCCTTGGAGACAAGTCCAACAATGGCTATGGTTGTATCAGATACATGATGACGAAGAAATGGTACAGCAAGGACTGTTCCCAAGGCCGAACATGCCATACCAACTGATAGGAAAATCCCTATCTTAACCGAAGGCCAGACGAAGGGCCTTCCTAATAGGTAAAGTAGCAAAGTGTTTAGTTGTCCGATGTGCACCATAGCGTAGGTCTGGAAAGCCAAGATAGCAAACCAGATTTTTAAAAGAGCTGCATCTTTACACTTAAACAATTTCAGCAGCGGCTGGAACGTGTCGTAACAGCAATTTTCCGTAGACGGTTCCGTGCGCCGAGCCGTCTGTATTTCTTCCACGCCGAAGATAACCAGAAACACGGAGAATAACGAAACACAGAATATAAACCAAAAAGGTTGAAGGAACCCGGCATAATGGACCCACACGCCGACAACGATGTTGCCGATTGCGTAAGTGGCTCCATTGATGAATTCTTGGAGTGCGAGACGCGATGACCTGTTCTCGGGGGTTACAGAGTTGATAGCATAGAAGGACGAACCGGCCAACAGGGAGACAGAACTACCACTGAGGCCCCGGAGAGCCGAGGCCATAAACAGACCGTCGATGTTCCATCCTGTGTACAGCATGAGGATATAGAGTAAAGAATAGGCCGTAATCCCAAGGGTTGGGAGCACGATCATGATTTTCCGCCGCCCGGTTCGGTCCCCTACTGCACCCAAAATAATCACAGAAACAACCGCAGGCAAACCTTCAGCGATTTGAAGGCTGAGTACAGAGATGGCTACTTCTTTTTGAGCAGCATGCCAATAGGGCGTATCGCTTCCAGAGGTGCTGTTTGCACCATTGGGGGACGGATTGAAACTTCCACTGTAGCTGCTGGTCTTCTTGAGATCCGAATCGTTGAGGTGGTATTTTTTGTATATTTCGGCTTGTACATATTCTTGGAACAACGGTAAAGTCATATGCCATGATAGGAAAAAACACGTGTATACCACCTCCACAACATACGAACGTAGTTCACCCCACATTGTAATCTTTTCTTTCTTTTGTGTAGATGAAATAAAAATAAACCCAAGACGAGTTTTTTTCCCTCTCCCCTTTTCTATCAGGTGTCTCGATCGGGTTTCGGTTGTGTATCTCCCTTCTCTTTGAGCTCTTTCTTTAAGTCGATTTCTGAATCATGATTGTGTACTAAGTAGCGAGTCACCTGATTTAGTATCAAAAGACTTACGTTTTAAATAAGACGGATAAGAGCCAAGTTACAATGCATAAAATATTTCGTGTCGGTGTTGAGATGTTTTGATTATCATTTGTTATTCATTGTCAGTTACACTGAAGAAGAGGAAAATTCCACCGTTAAAACATGCGGAGATAAACGAGTAGGTGTTTTGTCGGCTGACTTCTGTCGTGCGACAAATACTAGCCTAGTTGTACGAATACGTATAGAAATCTAGTCGATTACTCTATTCAACTGGATTCTTGATTCACATGGATTAGTTGTGTGTGATGAGATTTAATTTCAAATCTGTTATGGTATACAATATTATCGGTCAATAACAAAACATTGAGCAAACCATCAAAAGACCCACTTGTTGTTTGACATAGTAGCTTTGCTTTCCACTTCTATTCAATAGCGTCATTACACCAACTTCAACTTGTATCTACCTATAAACGTATTGAATATCAAAATTATCTTGTTAATACCTCTATCTCTACACACCCAGTATAAACATAACCTACTTTGTTCGTCCAAAAGCATTAGATTTCATTCACTTTCTTTTCAAATATCTACAGCAGCAGATTAATATGCGCGCATATTATACGGATTCTCTAACTTCGAAATATGACCGGTATTTTGCTATATTAATAACTATTTGACCGATGCAGATATATGTTACGTGAGAGAAGATTGGTAGTTGTATGAAATCTATATTCTTTATCTTCTTTTTACGTTTACATCAGTTATTTCCTTATAGTCATCATTCAGAATGAGGTAAAATCTTAAGAAGTGAAGGTAATATAATTAATTAGCTAGACCTCTTATTGACGACAAATAAAATATCGAAGGCTTATGGTTTTATGGACATTTGATGCTCAGTGACTCCCAGTATGATTCATATTTGGTAAATTCTTGTAAACGAATCTGATTCTGAAAGATGAAAAAATTATACATCAAAATTATAAGAAAAAAAATACTCAGCTGGTAGCGAATTCTTTGGGCTGTGTGTGTGTGTGTGTGTGTGTGTACTTGCGTTGTTGTTTTACAATTTAGCTTACAGCATGTTTTAGAAAAAAATAATGTTGGTGTTGGATTTTTTTCTTTTTCATCATTTTAAACACATGTCATAAGTGCGCCCATCTAAGTCCCGCTTTTTTGGTTGCTGTTTGCTGAATTGACGGTGCGCTCTTTGGTTGTTATATTTAGGGGAGCGCAACTAAATACTGCGCTCAAAATTTTTATACTTGCATTATTTTTCGCATCGAACGACAGTATTACTACTGCATCATTTTTTTTTTTCAAGTTGAATTTTAGATTGGTATCCCCAGCTTGACACATTTACTAATAAAGTAAATGAAAAATCACATTTGAACCTTTTCGGTACTTGGAGTTTTCGGTGATTTGAAAAAAAATGGTGCTTCTTTTTCTTCCTCAATCAAATATCTTCATTCTGATACGTCTCGGTCTCCATTCATTGCTTTCCAGAAGACTTGTGCATCCGTTCTCGTTTAAAATTTTACAAAAACGAAAAAAAAAAAAAGAAAAAAAAAGCGTTTTTGGGCAAGGCGAAAATATCCAATATAATTTTTCCCCTGAAAAAATCCAATTTAAATCAAATAAATAAAATTCAGTCAATGGAAAGTTATAACAAGCGACGATCGTTTTTTCTTTTCTTCATTCCTCTACTTCTTGCAACGGACGTGACCCGAACTGATCCTGAATAAATAATTATCTTCCGGGTCTTTCTTGGTACTAAGTTGATGCTGATAAAATCCTCGATCACGTTTCATTACCTTCGCGAAACAGCAATCTCGTCCCTGTAGAGAAGAAAAGAATAGCCCAGAAATTCAATTACTTCTCTACCTACTAAACTCCACTCTTTGAAAGGCTAACAATGTGGAGCATCAATTTGTTGTATTGCATAAATAACGGCTGTGATATAAAAAGTAATTGCGTGTGTGTCTACGTTACGTAGATCACTGTTCGTATTTTCTATAACAAAGATGATGACGACGACGACGATGGCTACTTGCTGTACCTGCTACTGCTGCTATTACCGTTGCCTACCAAAGCAAAGAGACGTCAGTAGTGCCCGCTACTGACAGGAAAGAAGCAACATTGAAACGTACAAAAAATGATTATTTCCTGTTCGTGAAATTGTCCTAGAAGAACATATTTTTGTTTCAATTTCAGGTGCTTTCAATCCATTAGACCTTCAGACCATCCGGAAATTTGTTAGTTTCCAGACATTTTTATAAAAAAATGTTATTGGGGTATTTTTTTAATTTAGAAAGTGACTATAATGGTAGACTGGGCACCTATTTTTTAAGGAAATGCAGACGGTCCCCATGTTGAAATTGGTGTTAGCTGCATAATGTTAAAGTAAATAAAAAGAAATAAGAGAATACATACGAAATAAAATCGGACCGTTTCGAAGGAGAGTAGTTACTTCTGTAAGTCGTTCTTTCCTTAAAAAAAGACGGGAGGTTAGTGTCTAATTTAGCATTATAGATATTGTAATAGAGCCCCGTACCCAGCTCGTGAAACTTCGAAAATTCTTAAAAACAGGAGAATTTCGACATGGTCCGAAGATTTCAATATTTTGAAAGGAAAAAAGATTTCTTCCACGAGAATCATTTTAGGAACATAAACTAAGAAATTACCTGGAATCGAACGAGTTTCGAAATAAAAAAAAATAAAAAAATCATATTTTATTGAGTAACAATATTCTAGTGTACTCACGCGGCAAATATTACTATTAAAACCAAAAATTATCCAAATACTAATTTTTTCTAGACACGATTGGTACGAGCTAAAAATTTATTTAGTTTTTTTTTAAATTTAGAAATCAAAAATTTAAAAAATAGATCAAAACCCAACTCTAATCCATAACCAGTGTCTATGGCAAAAATCACAGCTTGATAAAAAATAAAATAGAAATAAAACAAAACAAAAATAAAAACCGAACAGACTTTCCTGTTGCTAAATTATATATGTGTGTGTGAGAGACAAAATGATGGAAATTATTTGACAATGTGGAAGTGAAGAATTCGAGTACAAGTACGATAAATTTTCTTCATTATCGTTGGTTTGATGCATTTCGCTGAACTTGCTTTTTTTCAAAAGCACTTAGCGATGAAGAAAACTGTCGTAAAACGGTAGCTGTTTAAATGTTTAGACGTAGTAGTGAAGTGGGGAAATTTCGGTTGTTTATTTGGAGGAGAGAAGCAGAGAGGAGTTGTTCTAGGCGTGAGTTAGATAGGGGTTTTGGGATGTTGTTCTTCAATCACAACTGGAGTGAGATGGGGAAAAGCTAGTATGTTCTGGCTCCAAGTGTGGATGGATATGATGGATCGAGTGTTTTCATTCTTTTGGTTGTGTGTATTTATGTGTTTTTCAGCCTTCATCTGACTGTGTGTATGTACACGCGTCAACATGTGGTGAGTATTTTCTCCAAAGATGGAGTGTTTCCCCGGGTTAGTTTATACTTGTATTCATCATCATCATCATCATCATCATCATCATCAGTCTTTTAGCGTCCGTCGTTGGACAGAGACCTTCCCCAGGATTTGCCACACTTCTCTATCATGGGCGTCACGGAGCCAGTACTTCCTGAACTTGTCTATTGCTTGTGTATATTTCTCTATCAAAGGGGCAGTATATTTTACCCCATATCTTGTGTTTTATGTGGGTTTGCTTCAAAATTAGTGCATTTAATAACTCCGCTTTTAAAATGTGTTAATGTATTTTGAGACACACATTTGTTCTCAAAATTTTCAATTCCTCCCACTTAGGTATTTACATAATTAGAGAGACATTTAGTGGGAAACAGAACATTTTCCGCTTTGGTTTTGAGATAATTTCCCATTAGTTATTCTTTTGCTGTAATGAATCTTCACAGTCTCATCTGCGCAGATGTAAGGAAACGTTGCGTCAGTTTAGTACAGGTGCTAAGGAGAGAGAGAGAGAGAGAGAGAGAGAGAGAGAGAGAAATTCATGCAGATATTTTGATTGTTTTTAAAAGCATCTTACGCTTGATTAATACGTGTTCAAATAAAAGTCACTCATTTCGCAGTTGTCTTAAATCGCGCTTTTTAAATACATGACGCATTGAAAATGAGTTATTTGATTAATGCAAAATAATGGCGGTTTATCACCATCACCAGAATAGGAAAAGAGTTAATACTCGAAATAAGAATCATCAGAATCTACACATTTTTGCCAGCTAGAAACAATTCCATTGATCCCGGGAGTAGAGAACTCTGGAGTCCTGGAACCAATGAATTCTTAGAAGTCGTTTTGAGCTGCTGCTTGGTTCATGAAAACCTTCCATCGCAAGAAGTAGTCGAAATGCCTGAAAAGTGTTAGTCCGTTAGAGAGAGGTCTGGTGTGGTAAAGTTTCGTGGCCCTGTTTGTTCAATTTCTGCAGGGTCAGTCGTGCGACACGCGGTCGGGCGTTGTCATCGAGAAGAATTGTTTTTTTCTCGATTGATCCTTATAAGTCGGGATTCAAGAAGATGTGGTGGATGATTACACTCACTACAAACAGTGACCATAATCTTCCTTTGATGCAGGTTTGGTTTTGGGAAATACTTTGGTGCTTCACCTCTATCCAGCCAATGAGCAGAACGTAGTCGATTGTTGTAGAGAAGCTATTTTTTGTCACATGTCATAATGTGATCATGACATGGGTCGTTTTTGTTCGGTCCAAAACGCGATGAGCTCACTTTGTAACGGTGCATTCATTTTTATTTTTGTTCATCTCAAGCGGCACTCACTTGTGAAGCTTTTTTGTTTTTTCCAATCTGTTCAAATATCAAACAACTGTTGAATGGTAAACGCTTAGCTCCTCTGTAGACTCTCGACTTGTTCTGCGTGGGCTCATCTCAATAATTGCCTTCAAATGGGTGTCGCCAATCACAGAGAGACTTCCACGACCCTTTTCATCTTGAAGACTCTCGTCTCCATTTCGAAATCTTTCGAACCAATGTTCAGCTGTACGTGTGTTGACGGTCCCCTATTCATACTCGGTTTGATATTGCGAGAAGTTACTGCTGATTTACGTCCCATTTTGAACACATAAAACAAAATTGCTTGAATTTGCCTTTTCCATTTTGATTTGACAACCTCGAATAAAGCATAAGAAGTTGTGAAAAGAAAACGTTCAGTTTAAATAAATAGAGCAAAATCGACACTTTAAAATGGTATATACTCTGAACTTAGTTTTATCGTAGTTTATTTCAAAATCACCAAAGTTTGAAATGAAAAAAAAAACCGACAAAAACCTGATAGCGATGCAGAAATAATTTTCTCCTCTGAAATAATCTTCCACTTATTAAATTGTTTAATTTTAACGAGGTCCAACCTCCAGTGTTTTTTCCTTAGTCTCCACCAAAAGCTACATTTTTAAAGCGCAGAAGCCTGGAAACACAATAAAAAATTACTTTTGCTCGCCTAAAAAGACCCCAGATTGCGTTGATATGTATTTCGTTAGTTCCCAATAACTACGAAAAAAAAAGCAACCCACAAGTTCAGCCTCCATCACAGTGGGCATGAAACTCACTTCAGTAAGAGCCAGTGATAAACAACACCTCTATAGCAATGCACCCAAACCATACATATATATATATATATATATATATATATATATATATATATATATATATATATATCCTCTGGTTTTCCAAACTTCGCTTTACGCTATTTTTTGCTTTTACGGGAAAAAAGAAGATACGAAAATAATGTTCAACGTTTGTTTTAATACAAGCCTTTATAAAGGTGAGCGGTAGGTCATTTCCCTTCCCTTTACATCGTACACCCCATTTTCCTGTTCTTCCCACCAGCCCAATATCCAATGACCCAGCTTTACATATAACCGTCTGTATTTTTAGGATCTTGGAGCGCTCAAAGATTTCCCCATATAAAATGGCAATTGCAACCTATGAAAGGTTTTATAGGAGCAGTTCACTTCTGGATAGGTGAAATATAGGTTTTGACCGCTACCCAAAAGGGAAAATACAGCAGTATTGCGGATGAATTGATCTTTGATCCAAAATAGTGCACAAAACTATCGGCAGAGTGGTTTTAACAGGAGTAAAGATATTTCAAGTTGTTCATTTCAAATAGTACATTGTCTTTCATTTTAAATCATTTTTAAATGAACAAGACATTCTTTTTCGACATTTAGTTGTCCATTTCTGGGTGCATATCTGTCGCGTCGAAAGAAGCAAATAGACCGAGAAAAAGCAAAATGAGAATTTGGTTCGTAGATAGATAGGACATTTAAATGATAGCCTACTAAATTGGTGGAGACCCTTCCTCTTATTTTTTTTTTATATCTTTTCTTTTTTTTTTTAGGGGAAGTTGATTCATGTCAGATTATAATGAATTACTTGAGATGTTACACTCACTTTCTTTATCAGTGTGTTGTTAATCCATCAGCTCTTGTGGTATGTTTCCTCCCAGGAAGTTTTCTATCAGTCCTTTATCCTACCTCAACTCACTAAATCCAAGATAGGAAAAATCAACTAGAAGATACTAGAAAACATAAACCACAGCAACAACTATTGGTAAACTCATGGATAAATACGAATGATACCATTACCTGGCTCAATGGACTTTTACCCTTCAATATCCAAAGGAATCTTCGAAGAAGCCATGGAATTAGAGAACAGCTACATCAACATAAACAACTATGAAATGAACGGACGGTAATGTTCAATACCCAAAATCGATGGTCTAAAAAAAACGACGTTTATTGCATTGATGTTTGATTGAGTAACTTTGATTCAGCCGAGATATTTGTATATTTTCAACAACCATACGAGAAAATAAAATTCTAAAAATTCGAAAATAGCAGCGCACAAAAATGCAAAAAAGTTTTTAAAAATACACCAAGGAAGAAATTTAAAATATTGAAACTGAGGCCAATATAAAAATTCATATTTTTCAGATATTACTTTTAATCTAAAAGATAACACTAACAAACCACATCAGAAAAAAAATCAGAAATTACATAAATCAACACAACATCTAATCACCCCAAATAAATTCATTAAAAGAAAGATAGAAAACTAAACTGATATACTATTCCTCAAACGAAATGATATTCAACAATGTTAGAAAAAAAAACAAAACACCAAAGCCCTAAAGGAAAGTGGTTTTACCGAAACTAGCTTCAAATACGATAAAAAATGAAATTGAATAGAACAATAGACAGTAACAATAAAAAAAGTTGAGGTAGCGAAATAATATGGTATACATATTTTACTAGTAAAAAAAACAACGTAGGGAAAATATTCCTCCGACTAATAGAAAACATTCCCCCAGAGCGACCCACCGTGTAAAATGTTCAATAATAACAAACTGAAAATTAATTATAGTTGTATGGATAACTTTCAACGATTCATTACAAAGCATAACAATAGAGTAATAAGAAATAATACGAGTAGAGAAATATCAATTACCCAGAAGGCAATAGTATAAAAACAACAGGTGTCCTTAGCAAAACAAATGTTTCAGACTGAATATTGTATATCAAGCTGAAATATCAACACAAGGGAAACCCTTAGAAACAAAATATCCACCGTAAATAGAAAATATCAAAGCAAGCACACATATGTCAGAACAATGAAACCCCATGCTACCCATGCCTAAATGAGAAATAGATTCTCACCTTTACCAAAAAAACAAAAACAAACAAAAATCCCAGAATTACGGAAAAGAAAAGATAAAGTAAATGTAAAATGTCGGCACTGCTCAAAATTTCCATTAAAGAACATAATTTAACACCCGACGTACAAGTATAGAAAAATCTACCATCATAGCTATCTTACTCTTCTCGTTATTATTCGCAATAGTTGTAGCAGCATTCACAAGAAGGATACTAATGTTTACATAATAATAATAATAATAATAATAATAATAATAATAATAATAATAATAATGATAATTATTATTATTATTATTATTATTAGTTGGAATCTTACACCAGTTGCCTGGTGGTAACCGCTGGAGTTTGAGTGACAGCAAGTCTCCTCAAGTCTCCAGCCCTCCTTCCCCAGTACTCATAGGTCGCAGTAATTCTACGATTTACAGTTTCACACTGGTTGCCCAGTGGTTATCGCTGAAGGCTGAGTGACAATAAGTCTCCTCAGGTCTTCAGCTAACGTCTCCTCTCTCTTTCGCATATCATGACAGAGCTACAATTCGTTGCAGTACTTATATCTCTAGCACCTTCCTCAGTATCCGTGCAGTTCCCAGTAGTGCTGTCGTCTGTACGGTCTCTATCCTCCCCCTAATCCCGATCTCCTCCAGTCTCTCCCTCAGCGTTTGGGGGACAGTTCCTAGTGCGCCCACTATGACCGGTACTACCCTGGTTTTCATGTTCCACATCTTCCTTAACTCTCTTGCTAGGTCCTGGTATTTTTCCCGTTTTTCACTCTCCTTTTTTACTCTATGGTCTGCAGGTACAGATATGTCTACTATTTGGCAGGCCTTCCTTTTTTTGTCAACTATTACTAAGTCTGGTCTTCTTGCGTGGATGAGGTGGTCAGTTTGGATGTCAAAGTCCCAGAGTAGTTTGTGGTTGTCATTCTCCAAAACTGCCTCTGGCTTGTGCTGATACCACATGGCTGAATCCCATTTGTTTGCTTAGTTCCCAGTGTATCATCGTTGCTACTCTATCGTGTCTATGCTTATACTCCTTCTGGGCGAGTTGACTACATTCACTAGTTATGTGGTTTACTGTCTCATCTCTTTCACCACACATGCGGCATTTGCTGTTTGTCTGTGTTCTGTCGATTTTTGTTTTTATGTAGTTTGTCCTTATGCTTTTGTTTTGAGCTGCCATGATGAGCGATTCTGTTTCTCTCTTAAGGTTCCCCTTTCGTAACCACGTCCATGATTTCTCGTCTGCTATATCTTGTATCAGTCTTTTAAACTCGCCGTACAATTTTTTCCCTTCCCATCTTTCTTTTCTTGCTTGCTGTACTGTTCTATTGTTTTCTACTTTATTGTTTGTTGCATTATCTCTCGCGCTCTTTATGATTTCTTCACTGTTTGTTTGCACATATCTTTCTAGGACTGTTTTAGCTCTCTGGACACAATATTCTATGCTGATGAGCCCCCTACCACCTTCTTTTCTCTTAACGTATAGTCTATCTGTATCATCCCTAGGGTGTAATGCTTTATGCATTGTCATAAGTTTCCTTGTTCGCCTATCCATTGATTGGAGCTCTTCCTTTGTCTAGGAATGGTCCTGTATACCTAACTACTGACACAGTCCAGGTGTTCATTCCTTTTATTAGATTTCTGCTGTTTAATTTGGTTTCTAATATTTTCTTTATCCTTCTGGGATATTCCCTCTTTATTTTCTCCTTCATCTCTTCCCGTTTTATCGTGTCACATTCAAGGACACTGAGGTACTTGTATCGGTCTTGTGTGGTCAATGCCCTAATCTTGCTGTTGTCCGGGAGTTCGATTCCCTCAGTCATTGAAAGTCTTCCATTGTGCATCACCATGATTGCGTATTTTTCTATTCCAAACTCCATTCCTATGTCCTCACTATGTTCCCTTACTTCGTTGAACAGAGTCTCAAGCTCTCCCCTGTTTTTTGCGAACAATTTTATATCGTCCATGTACATTAAGTGGTTGACCTTTCCTTTTGTTTTAGAGAAGTGGTATCCTTTGCTGTTTTTCAGGATTCTATTAAGCGGTATCATCGTTAGAACAAATAATAGTGGGGACAACGAAACTCCTTGGAAGATTCCCCTTTTTATCCCCACCTTGGCTAGTTTGTCCCCTGCGGCTGTCAAATCTACTTTCCAGTCTTCCATCGAATTACCAATGAATTTAACCACCGGTTCGCTAATTTTGAACATTCTAAGGCATTCGAGTATCCAGCTATGTGGAATCATATCGTATGCCTTTTTGTAATCAATCCATCCCATTGCGATATTCTTTCTCCTTTTCCTCACTTCTCTTAAGATCATCTGGTCTATGTAGAGTAAATCGTTTGCCCCTTTAGTTCCTATCCTACACCCTTTCTGTTCTTCTGGTAGTAGTCCCCTTCTATCCATTGACATGTATATTCTCTCTGCTATTTGCCCGGTCAGGATTTTCCACATAAGTGGTAAGCACGTGATTGGTCTATAGTTGCTTGCTATGTTCCCCTTTTCTGGGTCTTTTTGGATGAGGGTGGTTCTGCCTTTAGTCATCCATTCTGGTGCTTTGCCTTCGTTTAGACAATTTTGGAGTAGGTGAGTGAGTCTGCCGTGTAACGTGGTGAATTTTTTGAACCAATACCCATGGATCCCGTCGGGACCCGGTGCTTTCCAGTTGGCTACTTTCCTAAGAGTATGTTTCAATGTGGTTTCATTCAGTACTATTGGTTCTCCCCTGTCTATATCTTCTAGTTCTTTTCTCATGTCTCCCAACCATTGCAGTGTTACGTTGTGTCTTTTTGGGTGCCCCCATATACTATTCCAATAGTTCTTGGCCTCTGTGGCATCTGGTTTCATGTCCTGTCTTCTTTTCCCATTTAAATCTTGGTAAAACTTCTTCTCATTGTTTTGGAATGTGCGGTTTTGTGTGTATTGGGCCGTTCTTAGTCTGTATCTTTTCAGTCTTGCCTCTTTGGCTAGTCTTTTCTGGTGTAACTCTTCGACTACAGTCGCGATGCCTTTTTGCGTTACCTTGTATTTGCTATAAAGTCTTACTCGTGGTCTGTCCGTGTGTGGTGTATTTCTAAGCAGTACTTCATCTCTCTGTAGTTGGGAGACTTGCCTTTTTAATCTTCTCTCCCAGTTGGGTTTCTCTTCCCTATTATTGCTCGGGTTCCTATCTTGTGTTGTGAAGCTTTGTGCTACCATTTTCGCCCCTGCGTAAATTAGGTTGTTGAGTTCTAGGGGGGTGTTCGTTTCTATGTGCTGTAAGAGGCAGTTGACCTGTTCGGTCACTTCTCCGACTTTCTTTCTGTCTTTGTCTCTTAGGGAGGGGAGTGTTGTTTTCTCTCCTCGCATGATCTCTTTCAAAGCTTGTATTTTGGTTTTCTCTTCTTCTGTTGGTGCCTCGTCATCACCCTCTGGTGCATAGTTTACTGTGGGGGTCTCATGGGGAATTCTTCTAGTTTTGTAATTGGTACTAGTTGTGCTAGGGGGGGGGGCATTCTTCAGATGTGTCACCTGAATCTCTCTCTACATTAATGCGAATCTCTAGTAGTCCAGTCTCAGACAGACATTTCTTCTTTTGAATTCGCTTTACTTGGTCCGCAAGGCGTTGGTTCGATACTTCCACAGCAGATTTTTCCCTCCATATTTGGAGCATACGCTCTCTATAAGATCGCACCGAAGGCTTGCTCTTAAAGTAACAATACATAACTAGTCTATTCTCTTCCATTGTCCATCTCTTTCTCTTGTTCTTTATAGCAGTCACCCCGTGAGGACTGCGCTTTCCCTAGGTGTCATTAGTGGTATACGAGTTTTGGCCAACAGTAGCTGTGTTACGACTGTGTCCCTCCTGAAGGCCATTAAGGGTACACGAGCCGAGGTTTTGGCCAGCAGTCACAGGATGACGACCGGGTCCCTCCTGGTGGCTAACAAGGGAACACCTGCCGGTTACGACACACAGATCTTGAATCTGTGCCCCGTTTTTTGCGGTAAAATGGTTTGGTTGTACTGTCATGAATGGGGTTTTTGGTTCTTTCAAGGTAGCGCCAGACCTTGGTGGGTTGGTTAAGACCGATGTGAGTCGGAAGTAACCTAAGAGCCCCACCGGCCCTTTTGGTTCTTTCAAGGTAGCGCCAGACCTTAGTGGGTTCATTGAGACCGATGTGCACTGCGATAACCTAAGAGCCCCACCAGCTCCTACCACCCAGGGTATGGCCTCACAAGGACAAGCCATTCAGGTTTGCAGAGATATCTATTTAGTGATATGGCATTTACCTGATTGTTGAACGAAAGAAAAAAAAACAAAAAACACTAAGCCTTGTTTTTTTTGGGGGGGGGGGTTACATGTATTAAAGATCATATGTCTCCCTTAAATGTTTTAAGTCTTGACTTAGTATAAGTTTCGGTATGCGTTGTTTTTTCTTCCAATGCTGGCTGGCTGGACGGACAAGCGACCACAGCCAATTTATACTATACTATGGGGAGGGGAAAGTTCATTCACACATATATACTCGCCCCTCACATGAAAGAAAAGGAATCGCTTTTCTATACTTCTATGGGACAACTCATTTTAAATTATAAATAATAAATTATATATATAATAATTTTAAATTTAATTCCACTTACCCACATGCAGGTCCAAAAAACAAGTTTTTTCGACTTGGCAGTGGCCATTTCATCAAAGGAGAAATTTTCTCAGACTTACAAAGAAAACCATCTCAGAGGTAAAAAAATACCATCAAAATATCAAGAATAATCAACCAAAGTAAAATATCATTAAAATGTTCGAAAATAATCACAGAGTTCATCTCAAAGCCAAACGTTAAGTATAATTAAAATCTAAAGAATACTTCTTTAACTAAGCCCAGAACAAAATCATCAGGGGCAGCCTGTAGTCAAAATAGCATTATTATTATTATTATCAATATCATTATTATTATTATCATTATTATTAATAAGACATTCAATATTATTATTATTATTATTATAACATTAAAACATAAACAACTAATGTCATGTCAATGTGAACCTTGACACTGGGGAGGGGGATAAATTTGAAAACATACCACAAAGAGCTGATAGATTAACAACACAATGATAAAGAAAGTGTCTGTGACATCCCAAGTAATCTATAACAACCAGACATGAATCAACTTCCCCTATGGAAAATAAAATGAGCAGTGATCAACGACTTAACAAGGAAATCAAAGAAGAGAAGATAAACAAATAAAATAAGAGTTCTTCAACCAGAAAAATAGACACATCCCAATAAAGTATATGTATATATATGTATATATATATATATATATATATATATATATATATAGATAGATAGATAGATAGATAGATAGATAGATATGGTAATAAATTGCATCATATCATATTGAAACTCTCATTTGAAATGATCTCCCGTTATTACGCAGTTAATGTATCACTAGACAACGTAAATAGAATAAACAATCAAAGAAAATGGGGCTGTTGCAGGGAATGAAACAGAATGATTCTAAATTGCATTATATTATTTTGAAACTCTTATGTGAGTTATTTCACGGAGTATGTATCATTTGGCCTTGTCAACGTAAATATAACGCAAGTCATAATCATTCTCTCGGATCTTAGACCCATTTCCTAATAACACACATACACACACACACATATATAATCATAAATCCGTTATATTACTTTGAGATTCTATTTGAAATTGTCTCCCGTTATTATGGGATTGTATCATTTGGCCTAAAATAGTCAATTAAAGAAATTGGGGTTGCTGCAGGAATCGAACCAGCGACCGGTAAGGTAGCCGCTTCGATTCAGTTTATGCTGTCTAGGCCACTGATACATTTACTGTGTTATAACAGGAGATCATATCAAATACAGTTTCAAAGAGACAAAATGCATTTCTAATTATTCCTGTCATATTATATATTCGTTTTCAATATTATTATTATTATTATTATTATTTGGAATCTTACACCAGTTGCCTGGTGGTGACCGCTGGAGTTTGAGTGACAGCAAGTCTCCACAAGTCTCCAGCCCTCCTCTCCTAGTACTCATACGTCGCAGTAATTCTGCGATTTACAGTTTCACACTGGTTGCCCAGTGGTTATCACTGAAGGCTGAGTGACAATAAGTCTCCTCAGGTCTTCAGCTTGCGTCTTCTCTCTCTCTTTCACCTATCATGTCAGGGCTAAAATTCGTTGCAGTACTTATATCTCTAGCACCTTCCTCAGTATCCGTGCAGTTCCCAGTAGTGCTGTCGTCTGTACGGTCTCTATCCTCCCCCTAATCCCGATCTCCTCCAGTCTCACCCTCAGCGTTTTGGGGACTGTTCCTAGTGCGCCCACTATGACCGGTACTACCCTGGTTTTCATGTTCCACATCTCCCTTAAAGAAAAGTATACAGAATATATTAAACATTGATTAGACCCCAGCAAGAGTATTGCATTCAGGCTTAAAAAGAAGAGATAAATTATGTAACTTGAGTGTGTTCAGTGCAAAGTGACTACAGTAATGGAATAGAGAATCTTGGTTAAAGGGCAAGATAGGCTTGACTACTTTACTTGAAAGAAGGGTGGAAGGTGATTTGATCTGAACATTCTTTTGAATTCTAGTTAATTTCTAAATATGGGGTACATTTCTATATTTCTTCTCGTAAATCTTTCAGTCAGGCAGCTTCCAAGAATCAAATCCACTAAACAATTGGATTTCTTTTCTAATAGAGTTAAAAATTCACGAAAAAAGTAGTCATGTCAAAAATAACATTGGTGTCAATGGCTTCAACAATAATTTAGTGTACAGAAAACACCTTGGCGTTTTTAATGTACATGTGGAATATTTTCATGGATAATTATTATTTTATTTTAATGTGAAATATTTTACAGTCAGGTTTTGATGAATTTGTACTTGGATCTGAAGATCATAACCAGTATATTGATATTGAAAAGAAAAAAAAGGATCTTCATAAATAGATGATATCAAGCTCAGAAAGATTGTTAGTATTATGTTCAAATGTATCAATAGATGTTGTTATTACTAAAAGGAAAGATCAGACTTCTACTCTCATTTTGGTTGTTTCAAACACAGTATTTTGGCTGTCATCTTCATTTCACTGCATTTTTTCTGTATTTAAAGGTAATAAACAAAGTTCAAAGACTCATGTTTCAACATCAAAATAGTTTGATCTTGTGGTTGACTAAGCTAAACAAGCAAAATCATTCAAATGGGAAACAGAACGAGAACATGCAATGTCCATTAATTGACGGTTCAATTTGAAAATAAGACAGACAGTATAGGATGCGACGAAATGTTGTATCAAAAACTATGAGTACACTATGAAAATTTCTGTAATTAATAATGAGAAATTCTTCACCTCAAAAAATCGAAAGGAAATAATAAAAACAGTTTATTTCAATGTTTCATTTGTGACTTGATATTATCAGAAATTCACACTGTTTTTTTTTCAAGATCTTGTTATATGGAAAAGAGAAGAAAACACCCTTGGTATAAAAGAGTAACTCAAAAAACCACAAAAATCACTCTATTCTTCATAGAGTAGGTACATTTTTTTCATCATGATATTGCAGAAATAATGAGTCCATTCTTTTCTACTGACTCAGTCAGAAAGCGATTTCAACTTTTACAAAAAATACTTATCAATGAAGCTAGAAAATATATTTTCCCATCATGATTTTGCTGAAATAATGAGTCTATTTGTTTTTACTGATCAATTATCATTATTTCTCATTGATCAGAAAACAGAGACAACATAACTGACTCAACCGATAATTATTGAAAAATATATTTGCCAATACTATTCATACTGATATGGTATATTTCGGAAACCAACATAAACGTATTATTTTTAAAAAGTCAGCAAACCTCTAATTTGACAACTATAAACACCATAAAACAGAAAGACACCCACTGGACTGGTATCGAGCAGGATTTTTGAATCACCACGATTTCTTTCAAAAAAGCTCCCTACTCCTGACAATAAAAACCTATATTAGTGAATATTTCCTCTTCTCTGTGACAACGCTTCCGTGCAACATAGCCTGCTACATAAAAAATGACGTTTTGAATTCTTTGCTGATACTAGTTTCTATGTCAGATAAGTGATTGAATAAGTGATGCCATTTTTTCCTGCAGATATCCACTTTTTCAAGCAATTATGTCATGAATAAAAGTTCTTTCAAAATGAAATTTTTAAATAACATTTTGTACCGTTACAAAATATGACTTTCTGGAAGGTGGTCTTAATTTACCGAATCCATTTCCAAGATTGCTGTAAATTCTCCAAGCATAACAAAATTAAACTCACTGTTTGGTAGATATCTAGAAAGATCAATCAACCCATTGCATGTATGCTCAATGGTTTCACTAGTGTCCCTTATGAATGATTTAATCAACTTTCCTTGCTCGCCCTTCATTTGTTTTGACATTTTCCCCAAATTTGCAACATTTCAGTAAACTTCTTTCATACTTACAATCTACCAAATTTTGAAGAACCTCTCCAATGAAAGTGACAGTTTCTCTTGTATCATCATCATCATCATCATCATCATCATCATTTTATAATGTATGCATTTTCATTGCAGGTACAGTCTCATCGCAAAATACTTTCTAACAGTGAGAAACTCTTTGTCTTTTAACTGGTTTAGGGTTAACCGCTACTTCTGTTAGTTTTGATAGCTTAACAAATTTATTTCTTTCATGCACAAAAGGTCGTTTCACAATCTATCATTTCGCTGTCATTTCTTTACCTTCAGCATGGAACAGAAATTCTTAACAAGCTTCAGTTATCCAGTTATTGCGAATACTTTTAAATATATGCACTTAATCAAAAAGCAAGTATAAACAATTTTAATTACCCATGGCTCATTTGCAATAGTGTCGGATTTCTTTAAAAAAGATTGATTAGCACAATTGTCACAAATAACAGCAATGCCCATTCAAATGTTTGTAAACTTCATCAACTATAATGATGCATTTTTTCTGATTATCCGAGGTTTTGCTGAACGCATCATTGAGAAACTTTTGATTTCAAAGCTGATATTTTCATATTGGGTAGCTTGTAATCATCTTGCAATCTGTTATACAGAGACCTAGATGTTATAAATTATTCAAGTGCCCTGACAAGAATTTCTGCCAATTATTTGTGGTGACATTCATTCAACATATTCTATCAAAATCTTTTTCTCCTGAACAATTGTTACGTTACTAAATTTTAATTGGAAAATTGGAAGACTTCCATTGACAGAATCCGAAGATTGGATGAATAGCTTATTGTTTGATTTATAGTACGTAACTGCTGACACAAAACCCCGATGGTCAACATTGGCGCTCAAATTTTCAAAATTATCAATTCAATCTTTTTCTTAAACGTGAGCAAAATTTTGCTCTATTCGCACAGAACCAGAAGTTGTTTTCGTTGTTCTTGGTTTTGGTAAGAGGACTTGGTAATACATTCAACGGCATATTATTAGATAATGATGGTGGATCTTTGGGTCGTGCTTTTTCCCTAACAACTAGATATAAAATGCCTTTCACAAATGAATAGTGTTGGTGGTCAGGGGTGTTGTCTCTTGGTAGCTTTATTGTGAGTTTATTATTCATTCCGTACCATATGTTTCATGGAGCCTAGAATGCTTAATAATTTGTATTTTTCAAATTACTTTTATGATGAAATCGGGGGAATTTATTTTCCAATTTTTAGGGCTCAAAATCGAAGAGAGGGTTTTTTTCTCTCTCTTAGGGGCCAAAGTCGTTGAATAATATTTTTATTTGCATTTTTAGGGGTCAAAATCGAGGGGGCATTTTCCTCTTTTAGGTGGCTGAATCAGGGTGTGGTATTACTTAGTTAAATTACTTAAATTATCAGTATCTGACTCAAATTAAATACCCAACTATTTAACCAACTACTATTGAATTGTAATCTTACTATTCGATATTAAATGTAAAATCAGTAGAAGTATCTGTCACGGAAAAGTAATTTCTTAATGATATTCAATCCAGAAATATGAAGAATGTTAAATTTATAGGTGTGTGTGTGTGTGTGTGTGTGAGAGAGAGAGAGAGAGAGAAGAATGATTAGACCCTTTATTTCCCTAATAGCTGTAAGGCTTTGAAATAGGAAGACACTTGACCGGTGAGTGATGTTAAATAAAATAGTAAATGCAAGTTATGATGCACTGAGAAAGGTGCATTTAAAATTTGCATGCAATGTAATAAGATGAAGAACAAAGATTTAAGATAGTAAAGAACGTATTCGTCAGAATACGTATAAAATATGATTTGATTGTTATTCTAATTAGAGGAAGAGAGAAAAGAATGTGTTTTTAAAGTTGTTAGAATAATCTTATTATCACTTCAATGTAGATATAAGTGCATAATATCTATATGTAGTTAAGAAAGATTATAGGCGTATGCAGGAAATAAATAAAGTGTTGGTTTGTATGTTAGTGTGTGTATAAATGCGTACGTACGTAAGTGACTTGGTTGTTGCGCAAAATTGTTGATACAGCCTGCATTCTGCTAAGGGTAGAATGAGAACTGGATAAAGATCGAGTTTCCAGATATTTAGAAATTGGGATTTTTTTTAGTAAAATAAACAGTTTATGACCGCACAGTGAGTTGGCGAAGTTTCTTTTTCAAGGAAATCTATAGTTGTTATCATCTGTTTATTTGTAAAAGAAGTGACATTCAGTTTTGGAGAAATGCACATGTAATATTGGCAAGAAGTGCTAAGTGTGAAATTGGTACTTTTTATATGTCAGTGGTTGTCGAAAGGGTAAATGTTTGGTTGTTCCGGTGTTATTAGTACGGTTTAAATTTGATGCAAATGTCTAAATTTTTCAGAGTGTGATTTTTGCAACTGTAAAATGTTGTTGAGTCAGTAGATCGATTTTTAAAAGAACATCCTCTATTAATCGATTACTAATGTTTTTGAAGAAAAATCTTTTTGTGTCTGTTATGTTTGAAAATGAGATATTATAAGGAAAGTTTCAAATGTTCACTAAGTTTGAAGTCTAAAGGGGGAAGATCAAAGCAATCGTATCTAGTCGAGCTAAGTGAGTTTCCAGTGAGAATTGAGCTAAATAGAAAAGATACTTTTCGAAGACAAATGTCCTTGAATCGAAGGAGAGAGAAAAGAAGGGAAAAATCGTCAAACCTTACCCCCAAGGAAGGCTGGAATAAAGAGGTCTAATTTTTGTGCATTTTATACTGGATTTCTGCCAACTCCAGCAGTAGCAGTCTGGCAGTTCCCACAAGGGTTAAAATAACCAGGAGGAATTAGCCATGGGCCAATAACTCGTCTGCCCATTGGAATCAAAGCTTCTGTGGCCATTGAATCTAGAAAAAGTTTTTATAGAGTATGTTTGGCGTGTTTGTGGTGTATGTTGTGTACTTTTTGTATGTTGGTTGGTGTCTGTATCTTCGCGTGTTGTGTCAGTGAAAGCTGGTTTCAGCTTATCAACTGAGACGGTTTGTTCGTGATTGTTAATGGCGAGGGTTTAAATTTTTTTAATGTCTTTTCAAGACTTTGTATGGACCTTTATAGGCCGGCTGTTTTTTGTTAGGTCCTCTGTGCACGTGTGCTGATGATTGGCGATGTAGGTGTTTATGTTGGATTCTCTTGTTGGTGTAGTAGGTGTAATGTTCACCATTTTTAACTTTAGTCTTTTGAGGTATGATGTCTTATCTGGTACCTCGACTGGAGTATTTATAAACAAGTTGTCTAGGAAGGTGCGGTGTAGTAACATAGACCAGCTCTGTTGATAAGTCTGTCTTTACAGCAGAGCGTAGTCCTAGTAACACTAATGGCAAATGGTCTATCCAATGAATGTGATCCAGTTGTGCCTTTAATACGATTTTTAGGGAGTGATGAAATCATTCGATCCAACCGTTTGATTCTGGATGGTATCCTGTTATGTATACTCTTGTAGCACCCAAAACATCGGTAATTTTGTCTGTTATCATTACAAACCAAGCCAAACAGGGCTATCCATCTCCACAATAGGGCATGGGTGTAATGTCCGTGATTGGTGTGGTGGGTGAATGCACATCAGTTGATAGGTGTACCCATTGCTAGGTAGTAATGGGCCTGTCATGTATGAGTGAGGGCGAATCTTTCGTATTGTTCTGGGAAATTGCCTGTTGGGGCATATGAGTGCCTCTGTATTTTTGCCTTTTGGCTCGCGATGCAAGCTTATGTCGATCGTTAGATGTCGGTTCTGATCCTTGGCCAGATCTTTCTGATATTAACTTGACTAAGGCTTTTATTCTGGGGTTTAAAATGTTGTGGAGTGTGTTGATTACATTTCGCTGCAACTTCTCAGGAAAAAGGGCGTGGCTGACTTGTTATATTGTCACATATCAGTTTCACGTTGGTATCAGGTACTGGTAATTTCTGTTGTTTTAAGGCAGTGGTATTTGAGGATAGATATTCCTGCAATTGCGTATCATCCTGTTGTGCTGTTGATAAGATTTTAGCATCTATCGCAGGTTGCAACTTGAAGGCGTAACAGTGCATCTGCCGGGATATTGTGCTCGCTTTTAATGTGGCAAGTATCTGCTGTATATTGAAGCAAAAATCTAGGTGCCTGGTCAACAGTGGAGTTGGCATCTTGTAGAAATTTCTTCGCATAATAATTGTTTTCTATTTTCCTGCAGAAATAAATTCACTTTGTTTGGTTGATGGTAATGTAATGTATGTGTTTTTGTGGGAAGTATTTAAAGTACTTGAATAAGTTGTTCCGAAGAGCTGTGTTACGTAGTAATTATTGCACTTGGTATTTTCATTGTTGAAAGAGCATCTTGACAAAGTAAACATTTGTTTGAATGAAAAGATTTTTTTACTTAGTCAGTGAGTTGAAAAATTTACCTGTGTGTAGTAAATCCGTTGCTAAATGCCTTTGGAAGTAGAATATTTCTTTTAAAAGACATGATGGAACCGTTTTGAATTTTTCACGGTGATTCGTCGGAGAGCTGCCAATACTGATGTTGATGCATGTTTTGAATCCCAATGACGTGCGAAGATCTGTGATGATGATGATGATGATGATGATGATGATGATGATGATGATGATGATGATGATGATGATGATGATGATGATGATTGAGCAGCGTTTACAGCTGGAATGCCTTCATTTTAATTAGAAATTGATTAAAATCATAGAGCTATGTGGCATGTTGATTCGTTTGGACAAAATGATTTGCTACGTTCTTAGTCTTTATGGCTACAGTCTTGAGTTGTGTGTTAAAACTGAAGGAAGGCATGGTAGCATAACACTTTGGAGTTGTGTGTTGAAACTAAAGGGGCGCTTATCCATGTAAGCTTTGGTTGATGTTAGATGCTATTGGTACTAGAGTCTTATTACACACCAATTGCATTGTCTGAGGAAAATGATCGGTGTCTGATCGCGGTTTGGTATGTTTATTGTGCTGTTCCTCGTATTCAATAATGATGATGCTATGATTGTGAATGAAAGACGATCATCAGAGTTGTAGATTACGTTTTGGTATGATGATGACTGGTTGCATTCATGTCATAGGTTGTAAAATGTTTCGCTTCAAGTCGCAAAATTGTGATTGACTTGATTTCATCTTTGAAACTGAATCACTATAGCTGTGATATCGGAAGTCAATAGGGCAATCTTGTATATGTGCATCTTGTGTTTTTTTCGCAAGGCGTTGTAAAGCATGTGTGTGCCTTTTTTTTAGTCGTTGAGTGTTTTCATTTTTGGGGTTCAAAATTGAGGGGACATTTCTTCCACTTTTAGAGTTAAAAAAAATCGAAGGCAAAGTTTTTTTTTCCGTTTTTGAGGGTCATAATCGAGGAAGAATTCTTTTTCCCATTTCCAGGAGTCAAAGCCGAAGGGTGAAGTTGTTTCTCTTTTATTGGTCAAAATGGAGTGGGAACGTTCCCCTCTTTTCAATATCAACCCTTCCTAATTTTTCCAACTAATATTAAAATCCCTTTTAGGACATTAGCCTCAAGTGTGTGTGTGTGATATCATTGTCATCATTATCATCATCATCATCATCATCATCATCATCCTTCTTTTAACGTCCGTCGTTGGACTCAAACCTTCCCCAAATTTCGCTAGATCACTCGTGGGCGTCACGGAGCCAGCACTTCTGAAACTTATATAGTTCGTCACGTCATCTTATGTATTGTTGGCCCCAGTTTTGCATGTGATCTCGGGGGATCCACGATGTGAATTGTGATTTCCAGCTACTATCCAAAATTCCTGTAACATGACCATTCCATCGCCATTTAAGTTTTCTTATGGATTCTATGATATCTCGAATCTCTGTTTTTCCGCTGATATATTTTGTTGTCATGTGATCTCTCCATATGATTCTTTTTTGTGCATGTTACGTGGTTCTCAGTTTAAGGGTCAAGTCTTTTGGTTAGGTTTCCATGTTTCAGCTCCATAGGTGACTATCAGGAGGATACATTGGTTATATAGCCTTGTTATTAGCACCAGTGTGATTTTCTTATTCTTGCCCTGCCGGAAGCTTTCCATTATAGAGTGATTCTTTGTTTGATTTCATCTTTTTTTCAAGGATTTCACTTGTTATCCAATGTAGATGCAGTGGTCTACTTTCTCAACTTCAGCGTCTTCAGTTTTGATTGTTGTCTTTATCTTCAACATATTCGTTGTAGATGACCTTTGTTTTACTAAAGTTCATGTGGAGACCAACTTTCTTGCTTTTTTCGTTCAGTCTGTCCAGCATATTCCGCAGGTCATGAAGATTCTCAGCAAAAAGGATGATTTCATCCACAAATCTGTGGCTGTTGTGGTATTCACCGTCTATTCTGATTACTTTACTTTCCTAGTTTAGGTTCCGGGAGATCATATCGAGACTGGCAGTGAAGAGTTTGGCTGAGCTGGTATCTCCTCGTCATATCTCTTTGAGCCATCAAATATACTCAAACTGCAGTGAACGATTTAACGACGTTCAATTGCAATGGAAATAATGATTAGTTTTGGATTGTCCCCCTTGATTGCTGAAAGATTGAGAGAATAATATTTACGAAAGAAGGTTACAAAATTAATATTCATGCAATTTTCTAATAAAATCAATTTTATTGTCACAAAGATTTGTGTTCTTCGTAAGGAGAAATATTGGAGAAAATGGTAATATGATTTCTTACCGATGTTTAGAACCAGAAATTGGCTGGAAAATGACCTCGAATGACCTCCAATGTGAGAAATTGACTTTTTCTCGGTCTACATGCGGAATATTTGGTCGATAAGGACGATGTCGTCTGCAAGTTGTCTTTGCTTTGAAGAGACACAGACAAACAAACAAAAGACTCAAACATTAGTATATATATATATATATATATATATATATATATAATGTGTGTGTGTGTGTGTGTGTGTGTGTGTGTGTGTTATACCCAATTGATTGAATTTACTAGTTGACGAAATTTACTTATTCTTTTGTGAAAAAACGTTCCTGATTTTTGTATCATTGTTTTGATTGGAAAAAAAACTTTTTATCGAATGAAAACAACGTATGTACTTTCTTTTGTAAAAAAAAATTCGAAATTTCGCTAATTGGGCAACCTCACCGATTCAGAGTAACACATAGACGTATGATTGAAGTTATTGGTTAGTTTCAATCAAATCTTCCTGTAATCATTGTAAGGAAGAAGTCTTGGTTCTAATCAAGTTGTTGAAGGGTTTCAGCAAAAGGGGAAAGATACTTGCCTTGGTGACATCTTGAGGTTCTACAATCATGGTAGAAACATTTTGGTCCATAAAGTGAAAGCACTTGACTTAATTTGAACTGACAAAGGACAAAGCAACATAGGAACAAAGATAAAAGTGTTCAATAAAATAAATCAGCGACTTGACCGATCAACCCAGTGACATGCACAGACTCTTAGAAGGGCAGGGCTAAGGTGAATGGAAAGACACTCCAACATTAAGAATAGCAGTTCCTAACCTGGGAGTCGAGGTCCAGAAAGGTTTTACAAGAAGTAGGGGCTGACTTTTCAAAGGCCCATGATCTGCGAGCTTGCTGAGTAGGTAATTCGTTCAGAAGCGATGACATAACTAGAGATTTGAAGGCCGGGATGTAGGACTTGGTTCCTTGAAAGGCGTCCTCCAACATTTTCTGAGATTTGTTATTGTATAATGTAAGACGAAATGCAGTAGGTGAACCACTATTGTTCCTCAACCCTTAATTCTGGCTTCAGGAAATATACCTCAAACTAAGTTGAATTGTTTAAATGTATGGTATATTTTTTTCAAAACCAGCTAGAGGAAAAATATGGAATCATTCAATTTCGAGGAAAACAATTATAGATCCACGTTGTCATTTTCATTTTCAAGACAAATACCAGCACAATCCTAAATATGCAAATTATTCTACCGTTAAAAGAGAGTATTTGCAGAACACAGCAAAATGTTTGACTTATTGTTGGACTGGGGTAATTGAAAGGAAACAAGACTGCTCTCAATTGAAATGATAAAACTGATTCGTGATGGAAATCCAACATGGAGTGTGACAAAAGATGTTGGTCGTTTGTAGTAAGTTGTGCCTAAAATTTGGTGTAAGAAACGACTGAAACAAAATACAGAAAAACCGAAATGAAAACCAACACTAACACCTTAACAGAAGAAAACAGGTGTAAAATGCACTAGAGAGAACTAACCATGGAGTGGGGATAAAAGTAAAAGTGATATTTAGTGATGAATCATGAATCTTCATCGGCCAAGGCGATGATGCGGCAATATCTTTCCAACGAAACATATAAAGATGACTTCCTGAAAAAGAATTTAAAAATCCCCTCCTTCATTTATGATATTGGGTGGCATGTCAGGTAGAGGACCAGGGGTGATAGCAACCATTACCTCAACAGTCAATGCATGGGACTTAATTTTAACTTTTCCCATCGATAGGAATAGGTTTGATCGTGATGAATTAATTTTTCAGAATGTTAATGCATCTTGTCACAGAGCATAGAATCTTAAAGCTTCCTTCAGAAAAGACATATCAACTCAATGATATGTTCGTGAACAATCTGGACCTCAATTCAACCAGAGGAAATTCTTTAAAAATATTTATGAAAAGGCTCCATCCTACAAAGTTGATCCATCGCAAGCCATTTGAGAAAATTGGAATCAGCTTGATGGAGAATATTGTTTTTCGTTAGTCTAATATATGCTCAAAGAATTCAGACTGTCATAAAAGCTATAAGTATAAATTGTGATTTTTTCTCATTGATGGTCCCATATTTTTCCCTGGACATTGAATGATTACACATTCTCTCATGTCGCCATTGAATGATCCCATATCTTTTCCCACCGAATTGAATGCTTCTAAATTCTTTCCCTTGGCATGAAATGATCCCATATTTATCCCCTTGGCATTGAATGATTCCATATTTCCCTTTCTACTTGATCTGGAAAAATGCTAACAATTTAAATGATTGAATCTACTTTGTCATGTGATTTCATGAAGCCAGAATATCAAGCCATCAAACAAAAAATATTCTGTCTCATATCTTTGATTTATTTATTCACTATGAAGTTAGAAAACTGGTTGGCAAAAATATGGAATTACCACATTCAGAAGATTCCGAGTGTGGTGATTCTATATTCTTTCCCTGAGTAGTATTGATTTTTCTTAGTTTTGACTAGAATGATACGAAGATGGAAAAAGGCATAGGCTTAAGCATCCTAAGCTCCCCTTCCCCAGCATACCTAGACGGGTGACCATCAGAATGCTGTAACTAAAACAAAGCTTTAAGAAGCTAAGCAAGTCAGAACTCACTAGCGATTGTGCATGTATACCTGCCCACACGACATCTGTAATGATGGTCTAGGTGGAGTACGATGATACATGGTGCAACAACGAAGACATGAATTCATTCAGTATTCATCAACAATAAATTCACAAAACAATTTTAACCCAATGAGTGTATTCTAAGTAGAACAAATGCAATGGAAATTTCTGGAACAAGATAGGAAGTACTTAGTTACACGATACTGTAAGACCTCGTTATTCACGTCTGATATGTTCCAAGACCCCACGGATGATGACATGCGTGGATAATAGCGAATTACATACACTAGCTCTGTTGACAAATTTATTTTTCAGTTTACATCTAAAATTTGGCCTAAACATCTAGGAACATATGAATTATCCACATATCTAAAATCTAGGAAATATATCGAATGTAACTTTAATTACCACCATTTTCTTTATTAAAACATTATTGATCATATCAAAAATATCGTTTATTTCATTACAACAAATTAAATGATAATATTTCTTATTTTATTTAAAAAAAACCTAAATAACAATCTCTGACATATATTATAACCAAAATCACCTAAATAAAAACTCCAGAATTGAGTTAACCGCTGATAAGTAAAATATCCTATAGTGATTCTTCCTTTGATTTCCTCTTCTTTTGAGGATCCCATGGAGATTCGTTGTCCTAGGCAGATGTAGTAATCTACTTTACTCAGTTTTGCATCTTCGATTTTGACAGTTATATCCTTATTCTTGATTTGATTGTTGCACATGATTTTTTGTTTTACTGAAGTTCATGTGTAGACCGACTTTTTTGCTTTCTTCGTTTAGTTCATCAAGTATTAGTTGGAGGTCGCGTAGGTTCTCTGCGAAAAGGACGATGTCGTCTGCAAATCTGAGGTTGCTCAGATATTCGGCGTCTATTTTCCCAGTCCAGGTTTTGGAAGATCATCTCGAAGCAGGCAGTGAAGAGTTTGGGTGAACAGGTATCAATCACCTTTTTGGAGCTGGAAGGGTAAAGAGATTTTTCCTGTGTTCTTTGTTAGTATTTACTTGCATTTTACATCGTACCATTCTATGGACGCTGCCTACATTGATTTCATTTAAGACTTGGATGTCCTTGACGATATCGTCTTTGTCCGTTACGATATAGTCCATTTCGTTCTTTGTTTCGTGGTTGGGGCTCTTCCAAGTCCATTTCCTATTGGGTACCTTCTTGAAGAAGGTGTTCATAATCTTCTGAAAAACACAGATTCTTACTCTGATTCTTCAATTTTCTCCCAAAGAGAGATATTTCTATGATTCTTCAATTGTCTTTAAAAAATTATATCATCACCCAGTTTCTTTAATTTCCCAAAAAGACAGATTCTTACACGGATTCTTACACTGATTCTTCCATTTTCTCCCGAAGAGAGATATTTCTATGATTTTTCGATCATCTTAAGACAAAAAAAATGCATTCTCCGCCAGTTTGTTTGATTTTCTCAAAAACACGAATTCTCACACTGATTTTTCAATTCTTTCCAGAACAGAGATATTTCTGATTCTTCTTTTATCATTAAAAAAAACGTATTCTCATTCAGTTTCTTTGATTTTCTAAAAGAAACACAGACTCTTACACTGATACTTCAATTATCTCCAGAAGAAAAATAATCCTAAAATGTTTCAATCGTCTTTAAAAAAACATATTCTCACTCAGTTTCTTTCATTTTCACGGAACACAAATTCTTACTCTGAATCTTCAATTTTCTATGTACGAGAGATATTTTTATGATTCTTCAATTGTCTTCGAAGAAAATTTTCATCGTTCAGTTTATTCAGATTTTTTGAAAAAAAGATTCTTTCACAGATTTTTCAATTTTGTCAAGATAAGAAGTATCTATATATTTCTTCAAACATTAAAAAAAAACGTGTTCCCATTCAGCTCTTTTAATTTTCCCCCCAAAACAAATTCTTACACTGATTCTTCAAATTCTCCAGAAAAGAAATATTTCTATGATTCTTTAATTGTCTTAAAAAAAAACAACATATTCTCACTCAGTTTCTTTGATTTTCTAAAAAATACAAATTCTTACACTGATCCTTCAATTCTCTCCAGAGGAGAGATATTTGTATGATTCTTCAATTTTCTTGAAACAATGTATCATCATACAGTTTCCTTAATTTCTCAAAAAGACAGATTCTTACACTGGTTCTTCAATTTCCTCCCCAATACTTGTTTAAGAAAAAAATTATGTTATCTCTATCTTGAATGGGTAGAAGGGGTTAGATTGTTTCAGTTGTTCAAACAATAGCAATGTAACCCTTTTTAGTCGTATTAAACAGCCAATATGAAAATGATACTCACAAAAAGGCAACATGATACGTTATTGCGAAAATGGCCAAAAAATTCATTGATAAGATAATTTTTGCCTGTATTCACCCAAATACTCATCCCATCCCTATTGCATTTCTACTAACATTATACAACCACATATCTCTCTAAATATTGGAAGGAGTAGGCTCAACGCCTCACCTCCATGCAGGGCCTCAAATTCTAACTACCTCTCTGTCTTTAATGATATTAATGATGCGATTCCAGAGTTTTGCATGGAATTTCTATTCGAAGCATCCGATCACGAATATTCTAAATTCGAAGATTCTGATCATACAGTCCAACTTACAGACATCTCTTATTCCCGTAAGATCTACCATAAAGCTTATTATATCAAAATGTATACTTTAATCGGACATGCTTGATAGCGCAGTGCTCTTGATATAATAGAATCAGATTTTTACAAAAAGCTACGATTTTAATTTTGCAAAAACTCTAAAAAAAAACTCTCTTGTCGAAAAATGTATTCTGAGCAACTTCCTCTATTTCTCCAGTCACGAACAATTCTCGATACAAATTCTTAGCAAATTTTTAAATCGTTTTCCTTGTTTTTGCCTACACTAAAAGAATCTGGAAATGAACGGAAACAGTCGAAGTTGATCTCGTAAAAAAGAACTCGAGGAAATAGGACTAGTAAGAAAAAAGCGTTCCTATCTATAAAATAGTCGAACAATATTACTGCAGCAAAATTAAACAATTTCATTTCACAAAGTTAGTTACAGGCCATTAAAATAGTTATTTTGTGCCATTGCATTACTATTCTTTCGTATATCTTATGTTGATAACAACAATATTTTCTTGTTCAGCGTTTTTACAGTAATATGAAAACGTCATGCATTTTTATCACTATCATATAAAATGCTTAATTTTCCCCCCTTTAATTGTTCACTCCTTGTATTATAAGCCTTAAAACGTCTATTCGATGCAAGTGCTAGTGATGCTCTGGAGAAAAGAAAAACAATAAAAAACTTCATGAACGAAGAAAGATGAAACGCCATTGGTCACCAGAAAAGCGTTGGTCAATAATCAGAACAATTTGAAAGGATAATGTGAAAATAATTGAGCGTGTAAAAGGCTGTTTCCTGATGGAAGCTACAATTATTGCGAAGCAATGAATGGGTTTCATTATTGAAATGGAAACGTAGTTGATAATTTGGTTAGACGATAGAAATCAGCGTAATATGTCTATTTGCCTCACTTTAGTGCAAGAAAAGAGCCAGGAGCTTTTTCAATGATTTAATTGCTGAACGTAAAGCAGTAAGTGAAGCAGATTGTCATGAAGAATTTGCTACGATTAGTAGAGAAACCCGGGACATAGTGGATCAAAAAAAAAAATTGTTAGGAGAAACTAATTTTATTCATATAGTTGGGTACAAAAACAAGGATCAACTCCGAAATAGGTTATACAAAGATAGGAAAGTAATATCTCTTTGAGGAATCAGCTGAAAGACAACTGGTTATTTCATTATTTTTGATCCACTGTGTTCCAGCCCTAGTACACAGTGTATCATTCTCCAGAGATCATTGAATCACCATAAGGTTGAATGACTTGAAAACATCCTAGAGAGAAACCAACTACACATTTTATTGGAATATTATTGAAATGTAGACTATATTACAGGTACACTAAAGGAAATATTTAATACAAAATCACATTCACACAGACTCAGAGCAATTTTTAGAAAAGTATAGTTGAAATAGCACTTTTAGTTTCCTAATACATGAGATGAATTGACACCGATTCATCATGCTCCACATATATCATTGAGGGACATAGCTTTGAATCTCTCTAAAGAGCAACACAGTGACTGAAGTTTAGAAACAAATAATCCAAACACGATATTTATTTCACCTCGTACAGCACAATCAGAAAATACTGAATAGTTGTGGCTCTATAATGAAAGAATGGGTACTTTTAAATATTATATTTGGTTAAAGATGAGGTTCCTTAGCTTGTTCACCGTACAGCAGTAAAATCAGTGCAGTATTTCACAAAACAAGATGGTGAATATGTTATCTTGAGAAAAAGAAGTTGTAGCCAACCCCTTTTTGTATTTGTATTTGTAAAAAAATTATCGTGATTTACTGTGCCCCGTGGTCCTTTGCAATTTGGTCCCCGCAATATATACTATATACTAAAACAAACAGCTAAGTAACAGACCCAGAATAATAACAAATGTAATCAGTCCGACTTAGCAACTTAGAATTAAATACTGGTGTGCCTGCAGGCTACACTTCAAATCTGCACCCCGGTTGTACTCTAACAACTATTTCTTTTCTCGCCCCTCTGGAATATCAAACTGTAGTTTTCTTGTCAGAATAACTTCCTGTTAGATGTACTGCCTTCCTTGGTTAAAGGACTCAGTTATTTATCCATATCTAATGTAGAAGTGAATTCATAACTTTCCCAAGGGCCTTATTGCAAAGTGAATGTGAACAACCTCGAATGAAACTTGAAGTCAGTCTGCTGATTCCATTTTCTGTGCTCTTAATCGTTACATCAGTCTGCACCACACCAACAAAAAAGACCCTTAAATTATTTTTTATCCAACTTTGCATGACTTATGAATGTATCAATGATCAAATTTACTGTTTGCCACTTTTTTTGGAGGTGGGGGGTCTATTATTCCAGTTGGTAGGATCTTCCTTTTATTCGGTTTATATATGTTTTTTGTCTAGTGGTTGGCTATTGCTAGTTGTATTTTTGGTTTTATTTAATGGAGATGTATGTCTATCCGTGGTTATAAATCACAAACCAAGGAGGTATGATGTGAGTGTTTTTCTTCTGAGTAAGTGGTTGGTCTATCAGTATTTTTGTGGTATATTTCCTATCTGAGAGCATTTTGTTTTCACTTAATCTTTTTCCCAATGTTAGGGTTCCTTTTCGTATGACCTTAGTGGCTTAGTTGTTTTTTGGGGGGTTTGATCTGTTCCCTTATGCTGAAGAAATACGCTGCGTGTAATTCAACATTTAATTACTGTGTTTTCTACATCTATAACCTTGATCCTAAACTATTAATGGTGCATATTTGTTTTTGTTTTTATTTAGCGTTAAATGCAAACCAGTCCAATTGGTTGTTTTAGCAGGGGCAGGATACATTGTAAGAGAATCTGGAAGTGATGTTAGGGGTTCCTTCCTATCTCTGATGTGGATATGGAAGCGACTGTTTCTCCTTATACAAGAACCTGTTTCCATCACTACTGGTTGAATTAGCTTTTCAGTGAGTTCACCAACCTTCCTCTGGTCTCGTATGTAGTCAGTCTCTGAAGGTTTGGTAGTGTCTAGACCTTCTAAATTTTTCTCTGTACTTCTCTTGATAAGCCTCCTCTCTCTTGGTCATATCTTCCCAGTTAACCTCTTGTGACAAAAGTTTGTTTGGGGCCGTATGTAATTTTGTCCTCAGCTTCCTGCAGATCAGAATTTCGTTTGTGGTAGCCCCATTTCTCAAGGGAAATGACCAATGGGCGTGCAACCCAAGTTAAGCGTAGTGTACAGATGACTATGTAACATTGGTAAAACCCCAGTCTTTGGTAAAATCTTTAAATTGCAAGCTGTTGTAATAAGGCGCACTGTCATAAACAATCGTGACCGGTATTCTGTCGGTTGCGAATATTTTAGACATGGCTCACATGACATGTGGTTTCCTGGAGCTCTCACATTTATCATCTAGAGACAGGGTTGGGAGGGAGCACATTATTTTGTGACACTCGGTCTCTATTATTGTAAATAAAGTAGAATCAACAATTCCTCTATCACCTGGTTCTTTTTGTTTTCATCGTAGTCCTGTTGCACTGCCGTAATTTTTGCAGACACTTTGAAATTCCCTCCAATTCTCTACAACATCGCCTTTTAGAGATATTGGGGAGGAGCGGAAATTTCGTGCGATGTTTCTGAAAATTAATTCTCAAACTACTTGTACAAACATAGAAAGGTAATATTATCAGATATTTTGCCAATCTTGGAATAAAAGTCTCTGATATCACATTGCCGTAGAAAAATCCGCTCCAGAAAGTTTGGGTGTCTGAAACCTTATCTGAGAAAAATTGAGAATGTTGAATTCTACCTTAAGTAGCTTGTGGTGTGTCAAACTAGAAGTTTTTCATGATTCTGAATCGATTACAAGTATTTGTTTTGTACAAGAACCACTCACGACCACACCCATTTCCCCCGCTCACTGCAAACCCATTTTTTGAAAATGAATATTGGCCGTAAACAGAAAAGTACTGTCCGTTTGTCAAATTCTCCTCAAAAATAATTATTTTCCATAGCTCCATGGTGAATATCAATGCTTAACTTGTATATAAACACTCCCCCAGTTCATAGGAATTTCAGTCAAAGATGGGTCTTCTACACTGGCTCCAGCTGCAATTTTTCATTGTACTTCAAATAGTTTTTTTTTTCAGTCAGTAGCCTTTCAATGGGAGTAAGGATATTCCTTGTATCTCTATGTTCATATGCATCGCTGGAAAATTTCAATTTTTTTTGTAGAATTCAAGACACTTTTGAATTTGAACATTGTTTTTATTTACGGAAATTCGCCAATATTGAACATTCAACAAGTTTAATTAAAGTCACTCCTCCGGAGCTAGATGATTGGGTGACAGCGGCTATGAACATGGTGAAATTGAAGGCACCCGACAAGGCTGAGATCCTGAAAGTAGCTAGTGTGAACATTTTTCCATACACCGAGAGGAATCAGGTGAAGATAAAGGCATGATACGTTTCTTCCAATCACTGATCTCTCCTCCACCTCTTACTCCTTCTCCTCCTCTATGACACAAAGAAAGTAGATCACGACATCTATCTAAGGCCACGAATCACCATGGAATCCCAAAAAGAAGAAATCAAGCGAAGAATTACTCTAAGATGATGAGCCTCAGCAGGACAAGCATAACCTTCAAAAACAAGACGATCCCAATTATCCTAAAAAGAAAAGTATACAACCAATGCATCCTCTCGATAGTCACTTATGGAGCTGAAACATGGAACCTAACCAAAAGCCAAATCAGCAAACTGAGAAACATGCAACGAGCTCAATAATGCTCAACCTGACATGGAGAGATCACAAAATAGTACAATATATTAGGGAGAAAACAAGAGTCCGACATTCCATAGAATCCATTAGGAAACTCAAATGGCAATGGGATAGTCATGTTGCAAGAATGGCAGACAATCGATGGATGGGTCCCCAGACATTACATGTGCAACTGAGGCCGGCAGAATACAAGATGCAGAGACGAATTAGACGAGTTCAGAAAGTATTGGCTCTGCCACACCCACAATAGAGCGGTGAAGCGGCAACGCTTGTCGTTAAAAGATGATGATGATGATGATGATGATGATTTTTCTACATCGAAATAATGCCACTTTTCAATTTACATATGAAAATGGGTGCGGCTATTTGCCACCAACGAATGGTTTGGGTGTAAAACAAATAATTGCAACTGATTCAGAATCAAGAACCCCCTCCGCTTTAAGTTTGATATCTCACAAGTTCCTCTGAAAAAGGGAAAACAATCTGAAAAATTACCTTAATTGCATTGACAGATATTGCGATATGAGTGACTGAAGTGACAGTGAGAAATCTATTAGAAAAGTTTTCAATGGTCTTTGTTTAAAGTTGTAAAGCTTTTTAGAATATATATATATATATATATATATATATATATATATATATATATATATATATATATATATATATATATATATATATATATATATATATTTGAATTTTTTATACCTGATGAAGGCCGTAGAGTGCAACGGCCGAAACGTAGTATGAAAAACAACCAAGATGAGGATGGTCCGAATATTAATAGAAATAATATATATATATATATATATATATATATATATATATATATTCAACACTATCAATTTTTCTTGGATAAGGTTCCGGATACTCAAACTTTCTGGAGATGTCACAGATTTTCCTACAGGAGTTAGATTTAAATCATTTTATGCGATACTTTTACTATTACATTGGAGAAGCAATTCCCTAGAAAAGAATTTGTTCTCATATATATCCAAATATTCCGTGACAATTTTTTTCACCTTGAACCGGTAATATAATAAGAGAAATAATCCAGAATGACTGAAATTAGAGTTACTTCCCTTACATCTCTTCAAGTCACTTATGTTTTAACTAAGTGTTCAGTTGGATTCTTATTCAATTGAGTGCAAGATAACGCATAAGGTAAGTTTTCGTTTTTGCGAATTCGTCTAAATTCTGTCAATTGTTCACTCATACTTTGTAGGTTGAAATTTTGAGATTCTTTCAGAACTCAATTTTTGTTCAGTTGTTTACACATTCCTCACAGAATACCATTTTCATATTTTTCCGAAACACGGAATTTTTTCGAACATAAAAACAATAAAAAACTTCATACTTGGAGCGCATTCCATTCTCTCCGTACAGAATCCTTCCTTCCACATCTATTGGGCTGCACACACGCTACAGTCAAACCACGGAGAGGACCAATTCTCTTTGTCTCACGAACAATCAACCTCACTGTTCATTTCAACTGAAGAAGACATTCCGAAAAAAGCCAAGAATTTTTTTGTGTGTGCATTTCCCTTTTTGGCAATTTCTTCTCTATTTATAAAATCAAAAACATATTTTTACGAATACAAAATTTAAACTTATAAAATATGCATCTTTCGCATAATTTTTCGGAGTAGCGAAGAAAGATGAAAGAAGCAACAGCTACTTTCATGCTATAAAGTTAGCTGGAAATTAAAGGTTAAAAAAATCCAGCCACTTTCAGCCACGTTCATCCATCTTTAAGGAAGCGCAATATCAAATGTCGATATCTAAGGAAGCCAATTTACATACGTGCGTGAAAAAATAACTCTTTTTTTTCAAGGCATATTCGGTAGCATGGCTGTAGCATTTGTCAGTAACAAATAACTCGGACGTGGTAGGACTAAAATCTGATAACTTAATTCAGCTACAGGGAGAAAAGTCAGTAAAGGTGTCCCCTCACGTTATACAACAAAATGTTACTTCTTTCAACACTTACTGGTGATAACAATGACATAGATGATGCTTTGAGCGGGGGGTCAGCATTTTGTTGAGAATGCAAGTTGTTCACAACGGTTTGTTTTGAAAATGAATTTCTTCGAGGAATACTTCTTTGTAGAAATTGAATTGGCTGGAGTCACTATTGATATAATTAATGATTTGTTTGGTGATAAACTAAATGATCATCCGACAATAGCAATAATGTAATGCTCGCAGTGTCTTTTGAATCGTAAACGTATTTAGATACTATTTCGATAATGTTTTTGTCAAATATTACAATAGAATAGATGCAAGAGAAATACTAGACAGAAATATAAATATACGTATCTAATTCTACAGGAAACAGAGGCAAAGCAAATATGTTCAGAAGGGAGTTTTATGGACCACTGTGACGTTGTACACATTTAGCTTTAGTTAAGATTAAATACGAAAATAAACAAGTATAAACCTTAGATAATAAATGATCGGTGAATCAAGTAAAAGAGAAAGCAGCAGGATATGAAATACCACTCACTATAGCATTTGTTGACTTCTATTGGATATCCCAAAGGTTATTGATGCTATCATTCAACAAGGCACAGACCAGAGCATTGCGATATATCTGCCGACACAGCAGTTCTTTTATCAAACTACATAAAAACGCGGAAGGTTTTTCAGCTTGGAAAGGGGGTAAGACAAGGATATATAAGCTTAACCAAACTTTTCACAGCCAGCCTCGAGATTATCATCCAGAACCGAAACTAGAAAAATAAATGAATCAGGATATACGGCAAACACTTAAACAACCTCAGATTTGCAAACATCATCTTTTTTGTTTAAAATCTCCATGACCCCCAGATGATGCTGGACAGACTGAATGCAAGAAAGATAGTGTTCATATGAACTTCAGTAAAACGAATGTTGTATATAACGATTATGTTGAAGACAAAGACACAACAATCGAAATCGAAGACGCAGATTCGAAGAAAATAGACCACTACTCCTACCTAGAACGACGGATCTCCATGAAATCTTCAAAAGAAAAAAAATCAAGTATATACAACCAATTGATCCATCCGATAGTCACCTATAGAGAACTTAACCGAAAGACATACTCATAAACTGAGACCTATGCAACGTGCACAAGAATCATGTTCAACATCACGTGAAGAGATGATAAGACAGTACATTATATCAAAGGAAAAACAGGAGTCCGAGATATTGAATCCATGAGAAAACTTGAATGGCAATGGACTGGTCATGTTGCAAGAATGGTAGACAACCGATGGACATCAGGACTCACAAAAGGGATCCCCAGCGATCACATGCAAACAGGAGCCGACTAAATATAAGATGGAGTTACAAACTAGTTGAGTGAAGTACTTGCTCTGCTTTGAAGTGATGTCGCAGAGGTTCCCGAAGTTTGACGTTCTGAAAAAGCAATTTAGTTGAGTATTGAATTATTAATCAGTCGAATTTTAGCAGAAGTCTAGAAATGTAGGACCATATGAAATTTGCTCGTTTCGGGCCGAAGGTGAAATTGGTAATTTTTTTATCGGCTAGTTATGGCAATGCTATACTGAATACATCAATTTTCTTCATTGAGTAACTTGTAACGGATTGATGCCTCTGGTCATTTGAAACAATAACACATTTACCAGACCACACATTCTTCTTTCTAATACATGAAATTCAGTCAGAAAGTATTGCATTAAGAGATAACAAATTTGGCTGGAACATACATGATATGCAACAAATACATCTAGATATTTGCTTTAAAAATAGTCTCATCGGAGACTCAAAGTCTAGAAAAAAAGTAACTTTCTTTGCAGAGATAATTAGTGTTAAGATTTTGATATAGATCATTCTATATGACAATTAATTTTGTATCTCACGCCCTGAAACTTACCCTCTTCCATCAGTTAGATGTACACGATTCGATCTTTGTCAAGTTGTAATTCTGCGTATAGTAGAATGTAGGCTGTTCCAGACACTTTGCGCAACAACCATTTCACTCACGTACCAATGCGTTCATACGCACATTAAGATACAAACCAATATTTAAGCTTCTGTGCTCCCTGCATACGCATGTGACCATTCTTAAGTACAACTGAATAGTATGCACTTATATCACTACATTGAACTATTAACAACATTATTCTAACAAGTTGTAAAACAAACTTAGAAGCATATTCTCTTCTTACTTCTGCTACAATCGAATCTTTATATCTTATACTTATTTCAGTAAATTATGTTTATTGATAGATATCCAGGAGTTCCTATAAGTTTCTTAACGTGATTTGAGCCTTGTGAAATACGTGCATATTAGTTTCACAAAAGAATAATGTAACATATTTTAAGGCAATATTAAAAAATGATAAAGCTAATATCAAAAGCCTACTGAAAATTGAAATGAATATTAGAAAGAATGTGCACATAAAGAAATAAGATCTACGTCCTTGAATTTATATGCAGTCCAGTCAAATTAGAGGTGGACCCGAGGTAAATACACCATTAGTAATTTTTGCATAAACGTTACACAATTTCATGCAGAATAGAAAAAAAGCAAGACTAGGGTATTCGAAATTGTAGTATTTTCAGTATTTGAAAAACTAAAACAAAAAAACTTCAATTATGATACTGATAATGCCAGTGCTCTAACTTCACCAATTTGTATGTAAATTCAATGAATTTTGAAAGACTCTTTATCGATATTTCGTGATAAAAAATGACAATCCAGTGATCATGAAAGGCCTAATTGACGAATTCTAAAAACTATGACATTATAGTCTAACGGAATGTGGGAGTCTGAATGTTTGCGTGGAATCTTAGCAATCAGATTAATTCATATGTAAAAACCTCACAAATTATGAAGAAAACTGTTTTTCTATGAAATTTAAGGGTGACCATTTTGAAATAAAAATGGACGTTTGAAAGAAGGAAGATATCTTCCAATGACTAAGTCATTGTGAATTGATTCATGACGAAATCTAATCACAACTTTCCTGAAGATATTGTGTAGACGGAGCGAATACGGAAATGTAAGAAGAAAAAAACGGAAAAATATCTCTCAATCAGAGACGAATTCTTGGACCCCCACCCCCCACAAATTTGATCAAATCTTACGTAAAATGTGCCTCATACTTTTACGAAATTACATTGAAATTTATAATGAAATTTTAGAGATATTTTGTGGATTGAGAGGGGCGAATACAAAAATTTATTAATTCAATGCAAAATTATTTCACATGCAAAAACAAATATCTGAATCTGCCACATATTTTAATCACATATTACTTAATATGTATTGTACTGTTTCACTGGATTTCATCAAAATTAATTCAGGACTTTTGGAGATATCGTGTAGACAGATAGGAGTGGATGCAGAAAAGTTTAAAATCTTGAAACGGAAAATACCTCTCAGTCAAAACGCTTTCATAGATCCACTACAACATGCAGTGACTTCTTTCGTACCAAGTGCCTTACCGTTCCACAAAATTCATTATAATTCATTCAAAACTTTTGGAGATATCGTATGGATAAACAGGGGCGGATACAGAAATGTACTTTTTCACAACTCAAATATATCTCCCAATCTAAAAGTAATTCCTAGATGCTCCACAAAATTTAATCAATTCTTCCATAACAAAATGTGTCGAGAACTTTTGGAGGTACTATGTGGACAGGCAAGAGTGAATACAGAAACATATGAAATATGAAAACGGGAAAAATCCTAATCAAAATCAAATACCAAGATCAACCCAAAAATCTAATGATTTTTCGCTTACCCCGTGGCTTACTGTTCCGCGAAATTCCATCAGAATTCATTGAAAAATTTTGGAGGTAATGTTTAAATAGATAGGAGCAAATAACGAGAAATACCTCTTTCAATTCTCAATGAATTTCAATGACCTTTTGTGGAAAGGTAAGCCACACCGCGAGGAAAATGTGATTAGATTTAGGGCGGATTCAGGAATTTGTTTTCGATTAGGAGATATCTTTGTGCTTTGTTTTTTGTTTTGTTTTTTGTACATTTCTGTATTTGCTCCTGTCTGTTTACATGATATTTTGACCTTTAGATTGACCTATTCAGTTTTGAATTCCTCTATTTTCTTTTTAAATACCACCTTTCACATTTGTGCTTATATTAAAAATCCCCAAAGTTTATTGTTTTTTTTCTGTTATTCTACATAAAATTGTGTTTTGTTCGGTCCTAGATTTGTTAATGGCGTATATACGTCCCGGATTGACCATTTTTGGTGAACTCTGACACGACTAAAGGAATGTTGAACCGAGCAGAGACGCTAATACAAATTTCGACCCAATTAATTGGATTCTGATCCTAATTTTATTTAGTTCGCTTATTTGGAAGCGAGCAAATAATTAAATATGTGGGGAAACGTATCAACATTTTTCTAATTACAATTATAAGTTTCATATTTCAAAACTCAATGTAAACTATGTTAAATCTTGATTTAGATCAATGTGGGTACAGTAAAAAGTTGTTTATCAGCTGTTTGTGCCTGTTAGTGTTCATCATCAGTCTTTTAACTTCCGTCATTGGACATAGACCTTCCCCAGCATCCACCGCATTTTTCTATCATGGGCGTTGCAGAGCCGGTATTTTCTGAATTTGTCAAGTTTGTCTCTCCCTCTTGTATTTTGTCGGCCTTGGTTTCGCATGTGGTCCCTAGGGATCCATGCTGTGAGTCGTGATGTCCATCGGTTGTCTTTCATTCTCGCAACATGACCAGCCCATTGCCATTTGAGTTTTCTAATGGATTCTATGATGTCTCGGGCCCCCGTTTTCTTCCTGATATATTGTGCTGTCTTGTGATCTCTCGATATAAGGTTGAGTATGATTCTCTCATGTACACGCTGCATGCTTCTAAGTTTATTTTACCTGCCTGACGAATAATCGATATCTTAAAATTTGGTGATAATTATAATTTTCTGCAAAATGCAAGGTTTGAAAGTTGTACAATATTTTAGAAAAATAGAGTGATCGACATTATGCTAAAAAATTAATCCACAAAAAATGCAAACATGACATGGCATTCATTGGTATAGGAAAGATGTTAGCAAAGGTCATCCGTAGTGAAGAACAGTTTCTAGCCTTTATATATGTGTTTATGGTAGTTCCCGTTTGTGTTTGACGGTAACAAACAGAATGCTAAGCAAAATATTGTTGTAGGTTACATAGACAGATGAGTAGCCAAAGAGAATTGATCACTTCGTAAAATAGTATTGATGCTTGAGTAATTAGAATTTTTTCTTTAAATGTTTGTTTCAGCTGGTTAGTTTCATTGCAACAGTTGAAATTTTTCATGGATAAATAAGTAAATCGGTTTATTTCAATTTCTATGTTTTCGTTAAAAAAATCAGATTATCATTATTATACACGCACTTAAGAACACCCGTGTCGATATGTCGGAAGAGATCCTATTGGTAATGGATTGTTTCGCTTCAATCAGAAGAGTCTCTATTATTTGAAGTCTCTTTCTCGGGGTTGTATCGTTTAGAATTCTTGTGTTGTCCACGAGGAGCTGACGAATTTTGGCTGTTGGGCAATCAATCGTCGAAATGTGCTAGTAGATGGCGCTCAGGTTGTTGAGGTGACATGTCAATCTGCGAGAGAGGGTTGTGGTAGCATTTCCTATGTAAGGGACCTTTGTTGTTGCTATTATTGTTGTACTCGGAGACGTAGTTTCCAAAAGGGTATATAAATTCTTATACAATATTGGTTTAATGAAGAACGTTTCTTTCGGGAAATGTGTTGTTTTTAGTGACGAGGTTATTAGTTCTGGATTTTTATAGTATATTAGGAGTATTAGATTGTTGTTTTGATCAACAAATGAAGTTTATCTTTGGATAATATTCTTTATTGTTTTTTCATCTTGTCTGTAGTTAGGTTGCATCTAGTTGCAATAAAATAAGTTTATGATATTCTTGTTTGATCAAAATTTCACTTTAAGTGTCTCGCAGAAAACACCATGTACAATTGACATGATGTTTTCTGCGAGACACTAAAGCTATTCGAGAGATTCTACCAAAGTTTTTGAGGCGCATACACAATATCAAATGGTAGATCCTAACCAGACACTGATTTGCTTCAAGGAGCTGGATGTCTGGCCATCGAGTCACATGTTATGACGAGTCGAATGCACTTGGCACTGCATTTTTTATGCATGAGCGATGACTGACTTCCAAAACGTCTTTTTTTTTTTTTATAGCGAGTTTCAGTCTAGAGAGCACACATAACACAAGCCTAAGAAGAGGTGCAGGGAGTGCATAAACATTCCCTAACTCCTAGTCTCACTGACCCATCTTATTTCAGTCCTGATTCTCACTGACACAGATGCAGACACCTCCGCCTTCTACTCCTACAGAATAACCTAGACCTAAACCTCAAGCATGTAAACAGCCAGCAGTTTTTTATGCAACTGCTACAAGGTTTTTTGAAAAAGATGGTAGCAATCATTGAAATGCACGTGGTAATGAAGTTTTTCGATTAAATTTATCTCAACATTCCAATCGTCAAATTGCCACTATATATATATAGAGAGAGAGAGGGAGAGAGAGAGTATAATGAGGCAGCAATACTTTATTTATGCTATTGTTAGCTGAATTAATATCCTGCTCTCTAATATATAATATTGGGAATTTTCATCCATTTGCATGAACTTTTTTTTCGGAATTGAAGCTTGAATTTCGCACGTACCGATTCGTAGTTAGTGTCATATTCCGCACTACGCAGCCCTCACACTCTGCAAACACCCTGAACATTAGTTTCTTGAGTTGTCATGAAATCAATCATGTGACCGTATTCGGAGTAAGAGTAACCCATTGCTGTTATGTAGTTGAATCTAGTGACTGTGTTATTGAAAAATTGTATGTGTGCATGTAGCATATGCACATGTGCGTTGTGGGTGTGTTATTAAGGAGGAAATGTGTTTACAATGTTTCTGTTCTGTGTATTAGGATATCGAAATAGTGGAGGGTATTGCTTGATTCTGTTTTGCATGTAAAACCTATTGTAGGTTTTCCTTTGTCAAGCCTATCTCTAAGTTGGCAGATTGATGTTGTTCGGGCAAATCAAGAGGTTTTAAAGTTCGGTCCATATAGAAGAGTGTATATGTATATTTTGTTTATTCGTTATTATATATAAATAGATATGTATGATTTTTTTATACTGTGATTGTGTATTTACTTGTTGTTAAATGCTTCTGAGATTTGGTTCTGATTATAATTCATTTATTGGTGTTATGTTTATTGTTTCGATTGTATTTTGTTTATTATGTATATATACGATATTTTTGTTTGTTGTTTCTATGTACTATGAGCTTTGTCGTGTTTCGTATTTGAGTGTTAGTCATTAAGGTTGTTGTTGTTGTTCCTGTTTTTGCCGTGGTTGCATGTTCTAGTTTTGATGTCTGCAATTTGATATTATCTCATTTATTTTCTTCAACAGCTGGTCATTTTTTCGATATGATATTATGATGGGTTTCTCCTTTGGGTAGAACATATATTTTTTGTTACGTTCTTAAATGGTGCAACCCGTTCTGTATTTTTCGTGTTATTGTGGGTGTTCTTGCCGGCTCTTCTTTTGAGATATATCTTGATAATGCTGCATAGTTTTTATAATCTTCGTTGTTAAATAATTGTTTGTAGTTTTCAAACCATTCCTTTCATGTTGTCCGGACTGCTTAGCTGTATATTTTGGTTTTGACTGCATCCATATATATTGCACATTCTTTCTTACAGTTATTCACGAGTGGTCAATCTTATAGAAATCAAAACATGCCAATCATAGGAAAACGTACATACCCTGCGTTTAGAAAGTCCGCTTTACGCCTCTTTATGCTTCATGAAAAAAGTGAAAATAGCCTTCATGGTTTGTTTTGCCGTGAATCGTTATAGAGGCGGCTCACACACTCTTACTCTCTCTCTCCCACTTCCTATTTCTTTGTATCCCATCACCACAACCTTCCACGACACAGATTTTTGAGGTTCTGGGAACGCTCAATTTTCCCCATATAAATTACCGGTAATTGCTTCTTCGCCTTTTTTGCTGCAACTTTTATATTGTTTAATTCTTTTACCCCTGTAATAAAAAAAATTGCCTAGTACATGTAGCTTGTAACGTAAAAATCAACGTGTCTCGGGGAAATTAAAGAAATTCAGCACACTCGAGGTACAAAGAAGAGAATTGATATATCAATAGGGCAACCAGTCCATTTCATAGAAGCCAATGTGATAACCTGAATCTTAATTTATGATCAGACAGAATCCATAATGTTCTAGAAAACTTTTGAAATTTGGTGAGTCTTCTGCCTCATTAAGAAAGGAAAGAAATAAAAACTATATAAATCACATCGATTTTACAAACAGTAAATCAATAGTACAAAAATACCCCCCGGAAGATATTGCTTAAATGTAGAATTGAAAACCAGTTCGATAAAGCAGCAGTTGTATCTTATGTTGTCACTTTTCTCATTTGTCAGTTGGTTTCTATCACGCGAAAACAGGCAGATGTATAAGGCACATTCTCTCTGCTAACGCCGCATTCTTACTCAATGGAAAAAAATCCTGGATATACACCAAAATATAATCACTTCTTTCTGATCATATGGCCAACCCCTCCACAACATTCTATTGAAATTCATTGAGAACTCTCAGAGGCAGCGAGTAGACAGACAGAAAGACAGAAATGAATAAAATCTTAACTGGTAGAGGTGGTTAACGAAACCTGGCTGTGGATCGAACACCAGGATTCGAACATAATGTTGCTTGAATATTGGGTAAAATTAAGTTACAAGTTGGCAATCGACCAAGCAAATATAGGCTCAAACGACTCCTACTGATAAAAACAGCTTTACTCACTTGCCTACCTGCTTTGTTTACGTCCAGTAAGTAGCACTGCTCTAAACTGAATGGCAGGGGTTAGAAGAGTGTGTTGCTCCAATCCATAATTTTTTCCATACATAACAAATAATCCCATAATTCTTTAAGGGATGCTATGGAAAAAGCATTCACTATTTCTCCGTTTTAAGATGAGTTGACAATTACAATTCAGTGTAACCATTTCTGGGTGAGAACTATTGAATGGAAATTGACATTGGTCAAAAGAGAATATCATTTTGTAGCTGCAACGATAAATGTAGAGATTGAAAATCAATCATCTTCAATGCCAACCTTTTGGGCATGGATTACTAGTTAAAGGAAGTCTTTACACCGAATGACTTATGTGCCACCGTTCACAAACTCAGTAATGGGAAACTCCAACTATCAAATCGTACAAAAAGGATCTCATAAGATCAGTTAGAAGACGTATATGTACTCACTCGTGTCCGTCTGTCATAACTGTTGTTAAAAATTATTACCAACTGAATATTTCATTTTTTTTTCTGAAATATTCTATTTTATCTATAAATAAAACTTTGTTAAAGAATTTTTGTGTGGGTATATGTGAACTATACTTACATACTTAGTTAAAAATAAGATGTTACAGAGTAACCCTTTTCAGACGCCAGAAGGATGATAGAAACATCCCAAGTAGATGTATTATGACTAGATGAAGCATGGTAGCTTGGAACCCCCGCAGATAGATATCCAGTGATAGCCACTTAATTAAAACTATGCTTAGAAAAAAAAAGCGGAAAGGGGTTCTAGTATGATTTAACGCAGAAGTGAAAAATATAGTGATTTTAGAGGCGCGAGAAACGAAAGAAAGCAGGGGCAATAGAAGAGAAAAGGGTAGAAGAGCATTTAGTTCCGGGATAAGGTAAAAGAAGTAAAAAAAGCGATAGAAATAGAAAAATGACCCATGCCTAGATCGGTCTATAGAAGAGTGAAAGAAGAGCATAAGATAGAGTTGCAGGGTAGCGGCCGTCAGTCCCTGGGTGCTGACAGTAGAAGGACTGATTATTCTCTGTCTGTCTGTCTGTCTGTCTCTGAGAGGGGATTTCGTTTGGTCTTCAAGCAAATACTACCGACGTATTTTCAGTCGGCCGGAGTAAAGGAAAATAAAGGCTCGATTTTGAATCCCGAAATAGATCTTGTGTCTCATTCCTTCCTTTACAGTAGCTGCAGTGCGCATACACGAAGTGAAATGCATTAAGGAACATGGTCAAATGCCCCCCTTGCCAATTATTCTTCACTTCACGCCCAATCATGCGCTACATGGACATACTGACACATCGCCGCACTTATATATACTAGGAAAAGGTATCCCTGACTATCTGTGACCCAACATACACAGCATAATGGGTAATATATTATCCTTTCACCTGAACAAGTTCCTCATAACCTTCAAAACACTTCCACCCGATTCAATTACGACACAGAGAACTCCAGTTCTCTTCATTTTCTTTTCATTTCTCCATCTTGCTGTTGCTGTGAAGAGAGAAAGTATCACAGTTGGGGGGAAAAGAAAGGAGAGGGTGGAGAAAGATGGAAATAGAGGAAGAAAATGACACAGTTGGGGAAGGAAAAAGAGGAAGGAGAAAGATAGAAATATTGGGAGAAAATGATATAGTTGGAGGAAAGGGAAGGAGAGGAAGGAGATAGATAATAACACAGTTGAGGGATTGAAAGGAGAGGGAAGAGAAAGAGAGATAGAGAAAGAAATTGATGCAGTTGGAGGAAGGGAAAGGAAAATAAAATCATGATTAATCATAGGCTGTTACCTAAGGGCACTCAGAATATGTAGCCCGAATACGTTGATGACAACAAAAAATACAACAAATAATCTTTCTGTTCACAACGCAAGGGGGAACATATAAGATCCGCACAACTAACACTAAACAAGACAAAAAACAACAAGACGCATCACATTACGCATTAGACGCATCACATTACTCACCAACACAACCGACGCCAACCTCAGTTCCAGCCTGAACAAGCTGGAAATGCACATTGCTAACAACACCTCAAAAACCATCGAAGGTTTGGTAAACAAACCCTCACAACCTGAGACTGGCGTTCATGAAATTCTGTGCATGGAGCACACAATCTACATGGGAAAGATTCTAGACCTCTCAAACAAAGAAGATACAAAGACAAGGGAGCCCTAAAAAAATGGATAAAAAGACAAAAGATAATATCACGAAAATATACATAACTCTTCGACAAGCAGATGTATCGAAGCAGCCCTCTTATCCCAATGAGATACGCTAATATAAAGTAATGGATATTGCTAGATTGAAATCCCTCTAAATATATTGGTTTTGAAACAGAATCACATAAATACAACACATTACAACATGAACACACAAAGGATTGGTTAACAGCAAACAGTCAATATAAGAAACAGTAAAAGCACACACATACCACCAACCAAAAACAACACAGCCTACTTTTATACCCAGTCCATTGGAAGCTAAACACCATCTCTCCATTGTAAAACAATTTTTTTCTGGGAACTGACCATTTTCATCCGGACCTGTCCCCTCATCGTCACTTATTTTGAAATTGGGCTGCAGCAGGAATCGAACCTGCCAGCGTAAATAGAATAAAAAAGTAAAGAAAACGGGGCTGCGGCAGGAAATTCAATCGATATATATATATATATATATATATATATATATATATATATATATACACACATACATATATCATAAATACACATATATAGGTATACATCTACTAACATACATATACATACATATATACGTATAAATATATATACATATATAGATGTATACATAAAAATATATGCATATTTATATATATATATATATATATATATATCATCATCATCGCCATCAGTCATTCAACGTCAGTCGTTGGACATAGACCTTCCCCAAGATTCTGAATTTGTCTAGCTCGTCCCTCCATCTAATATTCTGCCGGGCTTGGTTACGCATGTGATCTCTAGGGATCCATGTCGTGAGTCGCGATGTCTATCGGTTGTCGGCCATTCTTGCAACATGGCCAGCCAACTGCCATTTGAGTTTTTTAATGGATTTTATGATGTCTCTGACTCTTGTCTTTTCCCAGGTGTAATGTCCTGTCTTGTGGTCTCTCCATGTAAGCCGAGCATAATTTTTTCATGTGCACGTTGCATAGTTTTCAGTTTGCGGATCTATCTCTTGGTTAGGTTCCATATTTCAGTTCCATAAGCGATTATTGGGAGGATGCATTGGTTATTCACCCTTCTTTTAAAGATTAATAGGGTCTTTTTATTTTTGAAGGTTAAGCTTGCTCTGGCGAAGGCTTAACATTCTAGTGTGATTCTTCACTTGATTTCTACTTCTTTTGAGAATCTCATGGAGATTTGTAGTCTTAGGTAGATGTAGGGATCTACTCGATTCTGATTTCAGTGTTTTTATCTCTAATGTGGTTGTTGCACATGATCTTTGTCTTGCTGAAGTTCATGTATCGGCTGACTTTCTTGCTCTCTTCATTTAGTTAATCTATCATTAGTTGGAGGTCGTGTAGGTTCTCTGCAAAAAGGGCAGTGTCGTCTGCAAATCTGAGGATGCTCAGATACTCGCCATCTATTCTAATTCCTTTACCCTCCCAGTCTAGTCTTCTGAAGATCATCTCGAGGTAGGCTGTGAATAGTTTAGGTGAGCTGGTATCACCTTGTCTTACTCCTTTCTGGAGCTGAAAGGGGTCTGAGTCTTTATGTAGCTTGATAAAGGAGCTGCTGTGACTGTATATATGTGACAGCACTTCCGCATATACCGGATCTACACCTTGTCGTAATGACCTCCATGACCCAAGGGATTTCTACTGAGTCGAATGCCTTTTTTGAAGTTGATAAATGTTACGGCGAATGGTTGTTTATATTCAGCTGATTTATCGAATACAGGTGGTGCATGGTCGAGTAGCTTCTGAAGCCAACTTCTTCTCGTGGTTGGTTTTCATCAAGTGTTTTTGTGATTCGGTTTGTGATGATTTTTGTGAACAGTTTATGGATGCAGTTGAGTAGGCTTATTGGCCCGTAGTTGATGAGGTCTTTCAGATTTTCTTTTTTATTTAAAAGCATTATGATAGCAGTGACTTTACTGTATTTATGACACAAGTTGAAAAGGATGGCCAGTTTCTTGGTGATGATTTCACTTGCTTTTCGGAGTAGGTCAATGGTGATATTGTCTGGTCCAAGGGCCGTTCCTTTCTTTGTCTGTTTAATGGTTTGTTTCACCTCCCATGGGGTTACTTGTGGGAAGTCCTCGAGTTGATTGCTCACGTCTTGCATATCTAGTTCATTGTTTTGTAGTCCTTGTCTGGACGAATAGAGTTTTTGGTAAAATTCTTTGGCACGTTTGACAATCCTGTCTCTGTCTGTTGTTAGGTTTCGAATATGCTGGTTATTTGCTTTCGTCCTGAGCTTTGAAGCCCCCAGCTCTGTCAAGAGTCGATTCGATGACTGCTATCGTATATCTTCTTCTGTCTTCCCTTCGTTTTTTCTTGATCAATTTATAAAGTTCGGCCTCGTCAATTTTCTCTCTTCTTGTTGTCGGTGGCTTGAGGTTTCTGTGTTTTTTCATGAGATTTCTGATTTCGTCTGAGATTTTATAAAAGAGTTGTGTATTCATTGGTTTGAAAATACTGGCGACTTCTACTATAGATGCTGTCATTTTGTTGTTTAGTTCGTTGATGTTGGTGTCTTTTTGTTCAGTAAGAATTCTAAATCTGTTTTCCAGTTCGAGTTTGAAAGATTGAGCGTGCTCTATTGGTATGTTTAGACGTTGCGGTTTTGTGTAGAACATTTTTCTGCGTTCTTTTTGGTATTCACTTTCATTTTACATCGTACCATTCTGTGGTCGCTGCCTACATTGACTTGATTCAGAACTTGGATGTCCTTGATGATATAGTTTTTGTCCGTTGGAATGCAGTTTATTTCGTTCTTTGTTTCGTGATTGGGGCTCCTCCAAGTCCATTTCTTATTGGGTTCCTTCTTGAAGAAGGTGTTCATGATTTTGAATCTGTTAGCCGTTGCAAAGTTTACAAGATCTTTTCCTCTCTCGTTCCGTACTTTGTATCCGAATTTGCCGACGCAATCTTCATTTTCATTTCCTTGTCCTACCTGTGCGTTGAAGTCTCCCATGATGACATTGAAGTGTTTTCTGATGTCTTGGAGTAGGGAGTTCAAGTCATCATAAAAGTTGTCTATTTCCTCTCGGGATGATTGCGAAGTGGGAGCATAGGCTTGGATTATATTGAGTTTGTATCTCTTTGAAAGTTGTATGGTGACGCTAGCTATTCGGTAAGAAACGGCTTTAAAACCGGTTACATTGTCTTTGAGGTCCTTATTGATGAGAAAGCCTACTTCACTTTGTTTTACTTTATCTTTTCCGTAACTGTAAAGGAGATGCCTGCTCCTCAGTTCGATTAGTTCTTCTCCGGGTCATCTTACCTCGCTAATGCCTATGATTCCCCATTTGACATTTTTGATTTCACTTTCTAGATCGGTTTGGTGCATAACAGTTGACAGTGTTCTGGCGTTGTAGGTGCCTACGTATAATGTTGTCCTTTTGGTGCAAGAACTGAATGAGTACAATTGAATTTTCCGTATTTTCATTTATTAATTTATTTGCTCATCGGTTCAGCTTTGTTTTTTCGATTTCAACGTCTGTGAACTCTTACAAAGTCGAAAAATTGATGTATAAGGGAGAGATATGCTCCAAGCGAAAGAGAGAGAGAGAGAGAGACAGGCCGATTTTTTCACCCATGGAATCTACTTTCAGAATTTTTTCCGAAAAATTTGGGAGAATTATAATTTTTTTTTTCAGCGCTGCGAACAACCATTCCCAACTTACGAGAGCAGATGGGATGGGTGCTAGGAGCCAGTGGAGCTCTAAGGCCATTGACCCACATCAATGGACAATCCACCAGACCCCCTACCAACACGCCACGGGCCAGCGTGGCAGGGCATGGCCCATCACTCCCCATGGTTTGCACACTCAAAATTATATCGGCTGTTCCTGCTGGGTCCTCGGTACCAAAAGGCCAAGCCACATCACTTGCTTTGGGTAGGGATGATGTGCTCCAAGGGCGACTACCCAAACACTACACCAAGAGAGCATCTGTTCCTGCTGGGCCATCAGCACCAAGAGACTCACCCACATCACTTACTTTGTGTGGGGGTAATATGATCAGAAAGCAACCACCCGAACCCAAACCCTTCATCAAGAAAACACTGTTCCCATTGAGTCATCGGTCCAACAGCGACCATTTAAACATAACCCTATGCATACATATATACAAATATATATACATATGTACAAAAATATATACATACATTCGCATATATTAATATATATAGATATGTATATATGCATATATATATACATAAAAATATGTACATATATATATATATACATAAAAACGTGTACATATATAAAAATATATATTCATACATATATATAGAAAGTTTTACAGCTTTAAACTCTATCACTAAACTTTTTACAAGATCTGTGTGTCACTTCAGTCTCCTACATCCCAATATCTGTCAATGCAATTCATTCACATTTTTTGGGTTTATTTTTCCACTGTTTGGCGCATACTTTGTTATTATGGTACAATGTGTAAATTGCCTCTCGTTGAGATCATCAGTTGCTTACCATGTAATCGTTTCGGGGATTTTAAAAACAAAACAGTTATATTAACATGGCACTCCAGCAGTGCTGATTAAACACCAGTCCCCTTTATCATTACATAGTTTATGCCATACATGTAGTTTTTTAATTTCATATAAGGTTTTATGAATATTGTTTATTGATATTATTTTATTCTATATATTTATTTTTGAAACAGGGCTTACGTACACAGGTTACCAAAAAAACATTTTTAACGGTGAAGGATCACATTATCTGCTCTTCGTATCATTCCTATAGAATTTCAACCACGTGAATAGTAAGTCAATTGCGTCGGTTCTAATTCAGGACTGCATGCAAAACAACTGATGATAGTATCTTTAAGAATACTGATTACACAGAAAAACTTCTTCGAATCAATTCTCTACCAACATATTCAACCGAAGAATTTGACAATCCACTAACTTTGAAGTTAATTTTTCTACATTGTGTAACATCAAGCTTACATCAAATACTTTTTTTTAACACTTTTAATCATCATATAAAGTATTTTTATACCTATGGCTGAAATGAAGCCACTTTCTAGCTGGTAGTAACACCTCCATAGGTGATTCCATTATTATACATGAACAATTTGTTACATGGCATTCCATGTTTCATCTCCTGCTTACTATACGGAGCGGGAAGCTATCTCGTTTATCAAACAATTAGTAGATAAACATTGCATCCTCGATTTTAATATCAAGATCTACGAAAGTTTGCTTGCATTCCCCCCTATTTACATTTTTATTCAAGATCCTTAAGAAATATTATTATATGATTTTCCGAATTTTCCTCCACCATTCATCAATAAAACGGGTATAATCTTAGAATGATAGTCCTCGTTTTATAGAGATGACATATATATATATTCGTGTCTATGTAAATACAAATTGGATTAGTGATGGGCAGGATCGATTCTCATAGAGACATCTATAATCTGATAAAATATCTAATTTGCTATTTAAAAGTAACATTCTCCAATAAGATGATTCACAACCGCTTTAAGGGAAGAGTACGTGAAGTTCGTCTTGCTTTTTTTAATTTACACCAGAAAAATTTACAGTTCGTGAACATATCATATTTGCTATTTCCTCGTGTAAATGCCAAGTCCATGATTTCATTTAACTATTGAACAGAATCGTCATGAGGGATTTTTGTGTAAAGAGTTCTAAATTCATAGATGAGAGATAGATTTAGCCCAACAGCTATTTATAATATCTAGTTTTTCTTTAACGGGCATAGAATTATTTACAACCCCAAAGAAATTTAAATTACAATAGTGTTCAATTCTATAATGAAAATACTGTATTAGATTGGATATTAAGTAAAAAACTTTGAAAACTGCACTACAAAGAGGTTTACTGCTACGAACTCTGAAAATACAATAAAACAAGTTCCTATTGAATTTGATGTATTTCAGGTTTTCAATTAATAATTATATACACACACACACACATATATATATATATGCGAAAATGTCTATAAATATATGCATATGTCTATATGTACATACATGTATATCGATATATAAACGCATATAGATGTATACACAAATAGATACAAATATATAAATGCATACATATACATATATATAAAAATATGTCACACATATTTACATACATATACATACATACACAAATATATACATATATAAATATATATAAATAAATTTATACATAAACACGCAAATATATAAAAATATATATATTTATACAAATATATATACATATATAGATACTCAAAATACATGAAAACATACATATATATTTACATATATTTACACATATATGCATATGATAATAAATACATTTATATATATATATGTACACCGATACACTTATATATACACACATATATATATATACATACATGTATATATACATATATGTACAGACATAAGTACATATACATACATGGATATACATATATGCATATACATTCATGAATATGCATGCATACACACACATATATATATATATATATATATATACATTCACATGTATAGATATGCATATGTACGTTTATATGTATGCATATACATATGCATACATATATGCAAACATATATGCATACATATATACATATATAGATATATACATATATAAATATATTTGCATTCATGTATGCATGTACAAATAGAAAATGAATTCGGAAGAGCCTCAATCATGAAACCAAAAACAAGATAGACTACATCCCAACGGACTAAAGTGACACAATTGAACACATTCCAATTCTAAACCAAGTTAAAAATATGCAGTGTCCATAGAATGGTAAGACGTAAAATGCAAGTAAAAACCAATGAAAAACATAGGAAAATGTCCCACACCGGACTGCAACCACTGAACGTACCAAATGAACTCTGTCAACCCTTCGAGCTAGAATTGAAAAACAGATATAAAATCCTTACCGATGGAAATGACACAATATCAACGAACTCCACCGCAAAATAACAAACTCCCTGATAGAAGCTGCCACTATGTTTAAACCAAGAAACACACAAACCATCAGTAAAATCTCAGACAGGACAAAGCAACACATTGAAAAACGCAGAAACCTCGAACCACAACCAACAACAAAGGAAAAAACAGCGGAGACCAAACTAAACAAAACAAACAAGAAGAAACTAAAAGAAGACAAAAGAAGGTATACGACAGCAATCATCGAAACCACTCTTAAAAACGTTTGGGATTTAAAGCAATAAACAAATCTCTCGGTATAGGACAGAAACAGATAATTAGAATACACGAAAAAAAAAACCCCAAAAAACAGAGACATAACAACAGACCGAGACAGAATTGTCGAACGCACCCAAGAATTCTACCACGAACTCTATTTTCCAAATCGCAGGCAGCAAAACAACGACCATGATATGCAAGACGCAGACAATCAATGGACTTCCCAAAAGTTACATAATCAGAGATAAAACAAGCCATCAAACAAACAAAAAAAAGGGAAAAGTCCCTGGACCAGATAACATCACCATCAATCTACTCAAAAAGCTGGTCAGATCGTTAACAAAAAACTGGCTATTCAATTCAATGTGTCTGAAACAAAGTAAAGTCCCGACAGACAGGAACACTACTATCATAATGCTTCTACATACAGACCTATAAGCCTAATCAACTGCATCTATAAACTGTTGACAAAAATCATCACTAACCGGATCACTGGAACACCAGATGAAAACCAACCACGGGAATAAGCTGGATTTAGGAGTTATTCGACCATGGACCATCTCCATTCAATAAATCAACTGAAAAAAAAGGTAGAAAAATACAAAATGACACTCGCTGTGAAATTTATAGATTTGGAGAAGGCAATCGAATCTGTGGAAATTTCCATGATCATGAAGGCCATCACTCTACCAGGTGTAGACCCTGTATACGTCAGAGTACTGCAACATATATCTAATCACAGCAACTCCTTTACTAGGTCTACATAAATATTCTGAACCCTTTCAGCTCTAAAGAGGAGGAACACAAAGTGACACCAGCTTACCCAACATCTTCACAGCCTACCTGGAGATGATCTTCAGGAACATGGACTGGGAGAATCGAGGAATCAAAAGAGACGGTGAATTTCTGAGCAACCTCAGATTTGCAGACGACATCGTCCTTTTCACAGAGAACCTACATGACCTCCAACTAATGCACGACGGAATAAACGAAATAAGCAAGAAAGTCAGCCTCCACATGAACTTCAGTAAGACAAAAGTCATGTGCAACAACCGAATCGAGAATAAGAACAACACTGTCAAAATAAAAGATGAAAAACTGGTGAAAGTAGACCACTACATCTATCTATGACAACGAATCCCTATGAAACCCACAAAAGAACAAATATCAAGCGAAGAATCACTCTGGGATGGCTAGCCTTTGGCAGAGTAAACTCAACCTTTGAAACTAAGACCGATAGAATACAAGATGGAGTCATGAACTAGACAAATTCAGACCAGCAAGTCTGGTATTCTATGCCTGCTCCACGTAGAAATAGACGATCAGTTTGACTGAATTAAGCCATATTTTTGACGCAAAGGTCATGTTTCCCATATATATATATATATATATATATATATATATATATATATATATATATATATATATATATGTGTGTGTGTGTGTGTGTGTGTGTGTGTGTGTGTGTGTGTGTGTGTAGTAAGAGAGAGAGAGAGAGAGTGAGAGAGATCGAGATCATAGCACAAAAATTGATTTTCCAATAACGTACTGGTAAGTAAAATACGTGTTTGTATAGCGAATCTTTTCATTTATTTCTATAAAAAAACTACAAAGCAATTGTTTCCGTACATGATTAGTGGGAGAAAATCCAACTAATACCGCCAGATACCATATATACACACAACATGCTGCTACAGTATTTGCATTCTAAAGGTCGGGTAATTTAGAGATCGTTTATGCGTGCGAAGCGAATGTAGTAAGGACTCTTTCCTGCAACTCTTCTATGGCAATGCCCTTCTTTGCAGAACATGCCAACAAAATGAATACTTCGATGGAGGCATCAGAAAATTGGTGTTATGGTGAATTCATTCCTGGTCCGATTCCCCAAACTTTTGGGTAGCCCTTCGTACAGACATGAGTGTGTGTAAAAACACACGATATCTCCAAAAATTCAAAGTTTTCTAAGGAAGAAGTGATTGGATTTTTTTTATGGAGTATAGCGTTGGAAGTGAGTGCTTTCTAGTTCAACCACACAATATTTGTATATATATATATATATATATATATATATATATATATATATATATATATATATATATATATATATATATATATATATATATATGTATATATATATATATATATATATGTATATATATATATATATATATATATATATATATATATATATATATATATATATATATATATATATATATATATATATATATAATCACAAACGTATACTGCACGTGTGTATATGAACGCACGTGCGCTGGAACATTTTTCTCTCAAATAGAATCACTTGACCGAAAAAATATATCATTAGATACTAGTAAAAACTGAACAGCAATGTTATGTATTTTCTGCTTAGTACTTCTGTTTCCGCTCAAGTCAGGGTTGTTATGTTCCGGCTCGCTAAGAAGGTGTAAGGATCGCTCTCAACAAAATATTTTTTAATGAGTAGAGCCATCTAAAATATTTTGCACTTCTCACTCTGCTGAAAACTCAAATACAGAAGAAAACCTTGCTCACTCACAATATGGTCATAGTTATTATTCGTCATTCAGCTTCTTTTTTTTTTTTCAAATCAACAGTGTCAAGATTAACTTAGTGTGGACTGCTGCTCAGAATAGTGGAGGAATGTCTGGACGACGGGCTGTTATAAACTTTTAGTAATCTAGTCGCTCGTACTTGCCGCCGCCCCCCGCTACTCCGCCAAGACAAGAAAAACAAACGTACGTCTAATAATATTCACACACCAGTTCATGGTAAGTGATTATTCACTGTTCAGTGTATGTATATTTGGGGTTTATATTTGTCAGAAATATTTATCGTTTATTTTTTTAATTGAGTCTTCTGTCCAATAACTTTTTTTTTTTTTTGATAAAAGAGTAATGTGCTTGCTTTGTTGCAACCGGAGCGGCGCACTCAATTTCTAAGAGTCATTTGAACTAACATTTGGTTGTCTTTTGTTGTTGTAATTATTGTCTGTGTGTTTTTTGGTACTTTTTGATGATAGGATTTCAACAAGTTTGAATCATTTGCATTTTGATTATTCAGTCATTCATTGATGATTCAAGAAATGAATGAGGTGGAGCAAAGTAGAAGAATCTTGCTTCGTTGAAAAAAATCACCTGCTACAATTGCGGATGTAAAAAAATCTCGTCGAACGCACGTTGAATTAGGCCGCCCCCCTTTCTTCTTCGTTGAAGAATATTAGGTTTCCGTAAAACGAGACAATAATGTGATTGCTTTGGAAATGTTGCAAAACATGGGCTTAGAACTTTACCTATGTGATGGACCGTCGTGCGCTCGGCGCTCAAGGAAGCGTTGTTTGAAAAGATTACTCCCCTTTTTTTGTTAATATCCCAGTTCTAAGAAATATTTTCAGCTCTGTGCAAAAAGGAAAAACTAGTAATTTTTACTGTCTCCTTCCCCCGAAACATTTCAGTCATCCGTAAATTATGGCGGAACCAGTTATTTTTAGTCATGAACTGTCTTAATCTGCTCAGAAATCCTCTGGGTACCCCAAAGTATTTTTTTTCCTACAAATACTTCATGCTATATCCTTGAACTTTCAAAGAAGATGTTTGATTTTCCAATATGTTTTTAAAGTGAGCTCTAGATGCTTGTATAAAAAAAAATCAGTTAATCTACAAAAATCATAAATTTCATAAAACTACAGTGCAGTGATTAGTTACAATTTCTTTTTGCTTTTGGTTACTATTTAGATTCTTTTTGGTGTTTTTGGTACTTTTTTAGGAAAAATTATCTGGTCTGCAAAAAGTTGTGATGAAAACAAACAAAAAGATAATAGAAAAAATTGCCAATGATTTACAATGCTTCATCTAAAAAATTGATTAATAAATTAGTTTACAGCTCAGTGGATTTGGAAAAAATTAATATCTAAAAATGCTATTTGAGTAAGTGATTCGTGAGTGTAAACAAGTTCAAGTTGGTATATCTCTGAATTTTTGAGATGAAATATTATCATTATTTCTATTATTTTAATAATACTACTAATGCTAAGAGGGTTGTACGGTCAATACACCCCCGTCGGTTAAATAAAGGGTTCGGTTCGTTACTTCCCAACACCTACCAGATGATACCTGATGAAGGCTGTAGAGTGCAACGGCCGAAACATTGTATGAAAAACAACCAAGATGAAGATGGTCTGAATAATAATAGAAATAAGTTCAAGTTGTCAAACAAGATAAGTTCTCAACTAGGTTTATATTGTTTATATGGATAAATATTAACGCAGTGCCTATATGATATCCAAATTTTTTACTTTTTTTTTTTTTACTGCACAGCGATTTTTCTATGATGTAGTTTTTGTGGTACGTTGCAAAATTCACCCAGAAGTTCCCATTAAATTATCCAAGAATGAACCCTGTATGGGGAAACCCACAAATCATAAGGGGTAACTGTATATCCTCACTTTTTTTATTTCTGTCTCCAATCCAAACACATAGACATGTACCATTCATGTCAAAAAAAGTTCAATTTCTCTTGAGAGAAAAAATCTTCATTGGCCCCTGTAAAAGTTTATTGGAAGGGGGGGGGTAACATCTTTTTGTTGCTATTGCCTGGGCAGGTATTGTAGTTATGGTTGAGTGGTTTGTTTGCCCAAGTCATCTTTGATTTTTCTCAAGTCACACAAATACTTCTTTCCATCAACCATATATAGAGTGTTGGAAGAAGTTCTTGCAAAATGAACAAGAATTCAAACTTTCTCCCATCACTTATGCTGTGCCATCTAGGTTGTCAAATGCTAATGGCTGCTCAACCATAGAACTAAATTTAAAGAGACACTCACTCCATTATATTGATCTTATAGAAATTATGTTGAAAAAGATTTGTCTCCGATTATGGAACATAGAAATAAAAATAATCTGGTCTCTTTCCTAGTTTCTATGGACATCAATTATTTAGTCAATCTATCAGATGTGTAGCAAAACAATTTCATTTTTTCATGAAAGCCTCACTTTTTGTTTCTTGTTTCTTTTTTTAGAGTAGATTTTTCTTTACTTTTGAAAACTTGTTTTGATTTTTTTTTG
>OY735211.1:56823479-56979389 GCA_963457665.1 Thysanoteuthis rhombus
AGTACACTTGAAGAAGGCCGTAGAATGAAACCTTGTGTTAACAATACAAACAAGGAGTTCAATTGTCCAAGAAACTCTTTGAAGATCTGTAGGTTTGTTTAGATAGAAGGGTATCATCAGAAGTGTATTTTCCTCTTTATTACTGATATTAAAATCTATATTTGAACTAGGAAGTGCATATGCATGCCAATGCCCTACACTAACAAAACTTGAAGAAAATTAGATCATATCTGATTACGATGTTGGGGAGGTAAATGAGTACATTTTGATTTCCATATTTCTAACTATTATTTTAATACATGAAAAAATATCTCTCAATCAAAAAATTTCCATACCAAAATTGAATTCTTCATTGTTTACTTTTCCACAAAATTTAATTGAAATTGATTGAGAATTGGATATATTGTGCGGACAAGTATATTGACTGATTGACAAACATGAATAAATACAAATACTTTTTCCAGCTTCATCGGCAGAGGTATAAATTAGTTGAATTTTTTAAAGCCCAACTGTCTGTATTAATCAAGAGTTTATTGCATTATAAAATGGATATTCTGAATTGAATATCAAAAAGGAAAAAAAAATGATATGTTTCTTTGTTATTTTTTGTGGAGATTTTCATGTTCACATTTCGTTCAGTTGATTCATTTTGATTTCCAGACAGTTCAAATGAACGCCAGGATTTTGTCAAATTGTCAACAAAGACCTTGGATGCCAAGTTTAATTATCATTGAATTCAATGGGTTTAGATCCACAGTCAACACTTTAGTGTTACCAAACAATATGACTAATACACGACACTGCCTGTCAAACACAAATTACATTATTTCTTCATTAACAACTTTTGACTATGAAATTTGGTACTTATAATTACTGTTCATGCTGGACTGCGAGACATTCAATCTGAGGAAAAAATCCAAATATCACACTGCGACCCACTGGTATTATTTGGGGGCCATTTCCTGAACCTTGAAATGAAGAGTTATGGGGCTTGGATGAGTTGTAGTCTACAGTAGTCCTCCAAATACTTTTGTAAACTATTTGTCTTAAAGTTCAGCATGTATAGTATACTTTTTGGAGATGCTTTCTTTGTATTGGTGTTAGAAAGAAACTTTACATCATGGACACTTCAAGCATTAGTGTCATTATTAGTTTGATGAAATATTTGGACCCAAATTTATTGAAAACATAATTTATTAGATAAAATATTCTTCAAATACCCCTGAATGTTTTTTCAAATAATTCACATACGTAAAATGCTATCATATATGTGTATGTGTGTGTGTGTAACAATTTTGGTTGAATGTACAGATACTATATTCTGATGATTCTGGACAGAGCACACAGGTACTACAATCTAATCTTAGGTAGTGGGCCTGGGAGAGATCTCTGACTGAGGGTATAGATACTCTGATCCAAAGCAGAGGTGCCAATCCTTATGTAAATAATCCCCTCATTGTTTTTATGGGTACCAGGTCTTTAAAAAGATGTTAAAAATTCTTCACTCATTCAAATAATTTGCACATACTTCCAAAAGTGCTTAAAATCTTTATTTTTCAGTTCTGTAAAAGTAGAAAATTTTGTATAAAGTTTAAATAGAAAAAAAAATCTCTCTAAGCAAAACTTAGCAAACCTACCCCTTGCAATCTACAGCTTATAATTTTGAGAGTCATTAGCATTAGAAATTTTGATTGTACAATTGAATTCTTTATATTCTTCATGCTGTTACCTCAATCAACATTTCTGTCGATCTATTCTTCAGCCTTCATCTGGTCCATAAAAAGAAAGGAAAAGAAACTATTTCTTCAGAAAATAGAGATAGAAAATGGTTGCTTATATATCAACCAGATTAATCAATTTCAGCAACACTAGGTACACAAACGAAACCATTACTGTTACCCATGTTGCCAGTCAATCATAATTTATTCATGGATGAATCCTCCAGTTAATTTCTTCCTTTGTTGAGCAAAGACAAACACTCATTACTGAAATCTGTTTTAACCTAATTGATGCATCTTGCTGACAATATGGTGATGATATTCCAGTGGTATTTAAGGCATGAAGTTTTAGAGCATCTACCATCTTCATTTCATTTATCTCAAACTGTTTTTTGTTTGAAATCAATACATCAGTAATGATTGGAGAAACTTTATTGTGACTTTTAGAGATTTTATCATTTAAAAGTAGAGATTTTCTTTGCAAGCCTACTGGGAGAAGTCCCACACTCACATTATTAAATTTTCCCTCTATTTTCTGTTGTTTTTTATTTCAATGCTGTGTGTATAAAATATTGTTTAATAGTTAGCTGAAGAATGTTAAAAATCACAATAAAATGGTAAATTTTCAATCAAAATATGAATCTTATGAAGGAATAACCTTTCCAAAAGATTCTCAAATGATAATATGCCATCTATATAGCTTCCCTATTGTGGAGCTTTTATTATGGATAAGTACAAAATGCATTAAAAGATGATAATCTGTTGGAGAAATGGAAGATGCTGCAAGACTTCATATCTCAATTCTCCAAGTTTATACTCAGTCAGCTGTGAGGTTCGGTGTCTGTCACCATCATGGAGTATTTTATTCAGTTTATGTTGGTGTCATTTTTCAAATTTTTAAACTTTTACCTAGAATTGATCTGATATGGTTGCTGTAAAAGTCTTAGTCTCCTGCAAGTGCTCTAACTGTTGTTTGTGGGTTATTGGCCACTAACGTCATTGATTCTTGATCATCAGGGACAGGTTCAGGCTATCTTTGAGATTTATTATTGGTATCTATATTCCCAGACCTAAATCTATATAAGCAATACTGAACAGTTTGCTCTGCGGTAGTGCTCACTCCAAAGGTTTTGTTGCTGTTATCAGCAGCTTGAGCAGCATTATGTTCTTATTTGAAATTTTACTTGAAGATTAGTCCAATTTCTTGGGTAGACACCTTGCTGTTAAGGGTCCAAAATAATAACGAATTGAATCTGCAAACAAATGCTATTACATTCATGATTCTTTCACTTTTAGCAGATATTTTTCATGGTGTGAAAAAATGACATTTCAAATGTAAACAACATAATATATTCTATGACTGCTAAAAAATCAGCATTGATATGTTTAAAAATGTTTTTTTTCACAATTATCCATTTTATGTAGAACAACTGTTTTTGGTTTCTGTTTGATTCATGAAATGATTTATTTTTGTTTTTGTTTTAAAGAATCCTTTGGAGCCCAAATAAACCTTGTAAGCAACAATGCCACACTGACCGTAGGAAGATCAGCTGAATTTATTTGCACATGGCAGGATACAGAGGAAGTTGGATCAAATCAGGTCACATGGGAACTACCTGGTTGGATTCACATATTTTCTTATGCAACAGAGAAAAACCGCACATGTGCCAATGGAACTTTAATACATCGTAACAGTCTAGGCATCGCATATCGTCACACAAATTGGATAACTGATGTAAGGTGTCTCAATGGCTCGGCCTTAACATTGACAATAAATAACATCACTGAAGAAGACAATGCCATTCGTATCTCTTGCAAAAGTCAGTCAGCGTCCTTCCACTCAACTTTGTATGAATTTGATTTGTCCAGTAAGTATATTTTTTTCATCTCCTGAACACTTCCCACCATCAAGAATGTTCATTTAAAATCCTCCCCTTTGAAATGCCTGTTTGAACCAACATCCTCCCTCCCTCGAGTGGTCATTTGAACCATCACCCTCCCTCCCTCGAGTGGTCATTTGAACCAGTGCCCTAACTAGAGTCTGAGGGGGAGAAATATTTTAATCTATTAACAAAGTGAAAGAAGATTGTTCATGCATATGAGTACATAATTCTTTCATATTGGTTCCAATTTAGTATTTCATCATACTTGTCACACCTAGTTTCATACTTTAAAAAGGCCTGTTTTGTTGTGATCAGTGAGTAGCTAACAATTTTTCCACTAGCAGAAAAACAATATTGAATAGGAATAAGTTGTCATCAATAGTTCCCCCCCCCACTTCCTTAATTTTGGCAATTGAACATCTTCCTCCCAAACAAACCAGTCATGGGGGAGGATATTGAAGTGGTACAGTTTTTTTCCAAGTATGAAATCATTCAGATCCATGTCTGAATTTTCATATTTATTCAATAATTCTCTTGAATAGCTGATCTTATTCAGTTGCTCTACCCTTCTGCTTTATTTCTTTCTTTATTTATTTTAGGTAACAATTATTGTTCAACCTAATATCATTCCTCTTCCATGCACTTAATCCAACATTTCTCCATTAATCATGTAGATTGAACATAATGTAGTGAAAATCTTAAGTCAAAATTTATTGACTGTATCAGGAACATTGATTCACCCTTGTGAGAGTTGAACTTGTTAATGAGTGATAATTGTTAGAACTTATTTAGTCAGTTGCTCTTCAAATTCAAGTGAGTTCTTGGTTCCTTTGTATATGTCTGTAAATTGTGTGAATAGTTAAATGTATAGCTGCATTGGGGAGTTAATATTTGCTTTTATGCATTTCATGTGAGTCGGAGATAAGTGTTGATGAGTGATTAAAAGGGGATGGTATGGGGGGGGACCATAATGACCTTTGTCTACCAAAGTATATGATACTAAGTCCAATTCTGTTTATCTGTTTATAACCTTTCACTTAACAAAACAATGCATTGTAGCTGGAGGTGTGAATTAAATTACCCCTAAAATTTCATGATTTGGAAAAAATCTTTGTGGATTGCTACTTGATAATAATATTATGGGGGTCTGCATTTTGTCAAGGGAAATTATTGATTAATCAAATGCTTGTTATATAGTCATTGTCATCAGTCTTTTAACGTATGTTGTTGGACATAAACGTTCCCCAGGATTTGTCACACCTCTCTATTGTGGGCGTCGTGGAGCCAATACTTTCTGAGTACTTCTGTGTCATCTCTCCATCTAGTATTCTGCCGGTTTTGGTTGTGCATGTGATCTTTGGGGATCGATGTAATTTCCTTTAATTATCAATTTATTTGCAAATAGGTAAAAAAAATTGGTGCTCATTCTAGATTGCACAAATTTTCTCTCTTCTCTGTACTAATTTTCTCGTTACTGGGTCAGAATTGCATAGTACTGGAGTTGGTAGCCTTTTTGCCTCTGCAGGCCAGATTGTGTATCAGTGGGGGATGGTTGAGATAATTGCTATAAAAAAAATTTAAATGAGGAAATTATTCTTTTAAATTTGTTTAGTTATGTTTTGCTTTGAATCAATTAATAAAGCAAACTATAAAATCATTTGTACTTAACCAAGGATGTAAATTAGGAATGAGAAAACCCAATTTAGTGGCAATCTATTGAAATCAAGGCATTTTTCCTTTCTTTTTAAAAGTCACATAGAATCTTTATAAACAGTAAGTAAGCATGGTATTCTAATATTTGCCACAGGCCAGTCAAAATGCCTGTGCAGGCTGGATGTGGCTTGCAAGTTGTTGGTTGCCTACCGTTGGTCTAGTATGATATTGAATACAGACTCCGTTGACAAGGAATTGTGAATGGGTATCTGTGTATATTTAATGCCACGCTTCTTCAGCTAAGGAAATAGAAATAGGAGTCAAGGGTAGGGTGAGGGAAGAAAGGTGGGTAACATAAACAATTCCAGTTATCAAGCGACACACTTTCCATTGAAACAATGCATGAAATTCTCTGAATTTAACATTAAATCAATTACATATACTGAATACTTATGTCTCTTGAGTACACACCAACTGCAGTAACATTAAGTAAATTTCATTTCCTTTTAACATTGCTTATAGAACTTGAAAAAATAATCAAAAGGGAAAAAAAAATACATGCCTGGCTGTTGCAGGGTCAAACTCCACTCCTACTTCTACTCTGACTGAAGATGATTACTGCAACTTTTATTTTGTATGTATAATAAATAAAGGAATTTTATGATGGAATATTTTTCAGTATAAATATATTTGTTCATTAGAATGAAATAACCCTTGCATATTTGAAACATACATATCCATAGATATGTAAGACTTGTCAGTTTGGCTGAGTACGTATGAAAACTAGCTGCCTGCTGATGACTCAGGTGTATCAATCATGGTAGGGCAGTGTTGATATTGTATATTTGTTTGACCTTTGTGCTCACTTTGCAGTGATATTCTTGTGGTTGGAATTGTTTGTATTCACTTTGCATTGATATTCCTCTGGTTAGGATCGTTTGTGTTAACCTTGCTGTAATATTCTTCTGGTTAGGATCGTTTGTGTTAACCTTGCTGTGATGTTCTTGTGGTTGTGATCATTTGTGTTCACTTAGCAGTTATACCCTTCTGGTTGTCATTCTTTGAATTGAATAGGGTTGGGGAGTCGTCGTTAAAGTGGAAAGTTAGTTATATCAGACGGCTGACTTTTTCCTGTAAGTTTGGTAGTTTCCCACTCTGAATAAGTTCTACAATTAAAGACATTTGAATGATACAATATACCTCATGACAAAATTTGATGATGATGATCAGCACAGAATGAAAGAAACATTGGTACAATCAAGTATCCAGGTTGCAAACACTCATACATGTCAGAATTCTCTCACACTGATGTATCCCATCAGCCCTAATATTGTTTACTCTATTATTCAGTGAGGATTTATAACTGGCATATACTTCCAGTTTACTGCAATTAATGTGTTATTATCTTTATACATGAAAAAAACTCAAAATCTGTCTCTTTTACTGTGTAGGCCACAATTATACATATTGGAAGATGAAATTTCATGTACATGTTTTTACTGCGAAGGACCTAGGTCTTAGTAGGGTTTCATTGTGGAGTTCTATTTACTATGATATTGTAATGCTAACTTGGTTCCTGACTTTCTGTCCAAAAGTTTCTAGACCACAACTCTGCATCTAGGAAGCTGAAGTTTGGTATAGTGTACATCTCTCAACATCGGAGGACATAGGCTATAAGAAGTTGATATTAGAGCTCATTCAAGGTCACCGGAGGTATTTCATTGTCATTTCAAGCCAACTGAATCAATGTCAGGCTACAATTTTGCAATTAGGAAGCTGAAATTTGGCTTACGAGTACATCTTTGAAAATGTGCATGCATGTGTGTTCACTTTTGACAACTGTGACAGATCACGAGATCGCTTTGGAAAGATATTTTTTTCCCAGCAACAGAGATCTAAGAGTCTCCACCAATTAAGTATCAGGTTTCAATAAAACTTATTTTTGTAATTTTTATCTAAATTACGAAATCTCATCATCATTTGTTACCTGCGCTGTTATATTTGAAGTTATTTTACCATCGGTAATGCCAGGTATCCCTACTATTATAAACCTTATATGAACCCTAATCTCTTGTTTATCATGATTCATCCTATCACCACTTGGTTCCTGCTTTTAGTAAGATCATATCTTTTTCTATCAAGTGATAATCTCAGTATTTGATTCTTATCAAAACATTTATATATTTGACAAGGTGTCAACAGGTGGTACCCATTAACTTGACACTTGACAAGTGTGTGATTGGTGTTAGGGTCTCTCATTTATCAAACTTGATGATAATTAGATAATTCCATAATACATCTCTGACCTGCTAATTATGCACATCACATATCTTTGAAGCATTGTAATTGTTTGAAACTTTAATTGAGCAAATATCAAACGATCAAATACAATGTGTTGTTATGGATGATACAGTTTATTAGTTTAAATGAAACAAATACAAATATATCAATCCAACTAATATGAATATTTCATCTACTTGATGAGCCAATAGTGTAAGATTCACTTAGTCTCTGTACCAAATTTCTGCAGTGTAATTTTCTCAAAACTTCAACCTTATCTTTCATCAATATGGACTTGTGTGCACGCTGACACTTGCACTTTCTTTGAAAGCCATTAATAGGGATAAGTAGAAGCAAACAAAGCTAGATATTTTACAAAATCAATGGAGCAATAGAAACCACTGCAGTATAAATAAGAGATGGCTCCACACAGATTGGCCACTCAGTGAACTTGTTTGTGAGCCACAAATTCAAGTGTTTGCTAGTCATTCTATCTGGATTATAATAGGTGCCTGACAATCAGTGGTGTACCCGTATCATTTTCTGCCCCCATCACCATTAAAAGTTTGTTTCTCCTTTTATCCAACCTCTGCTGCTTGGGTAAATATATATATATATATATATATATATATGCAGGTAGATTAGGAGTTACCTGTCGTACACACTGTGTATATATATATATATATATATATATATATATATATATATATATATATATATATATATATATATATATATATATATACACAGTGTGTACGACAGGTAACTCCTAATCTACCTGCAACTTTTCTTTCAGTCAGACTCAGTTTTGGAGAGCCAGTGCTACTTTCAACAAAAACACAAATTTTTCCTTGCCTTCATTTCTTGTAATTTTACTTCTTCCCAAATCCACGTCAGAATGGTTTACTCAACAACCTTTCTAGTTTCAAACTTTTTTCATACTTTGGATCTAAAAAGGGTAATTTTGCAGTAAATTACACTTTTTAGATAACAAGTACAAAAATGAAGATTGACACATAAAATGGCTTATTTGACAGATTTTGATGAAAACTTACTGATAGAAAACAGAATATATCCACACTGAATTACTATCAACAAACAATAGATTATTTCAGGTATGCATCACTTACCATCAAGGTTGCATTCTGGCTAATAAGATTTTAAACAAACATTGTATAATACTGTCTATTGTACAAACCTACTATGGCTTACTGGACCAGTCCAGCACTACTTGACTTTGTAAGTGAAATCATGTACTACATTGCAGATAGTCTCACATAATGTGCTCATTTTTTGATTGGATATCTTTTGAATAATATAAAAAACATTGATCATTATGCTAATTAGGAAGCTGAGGTCAGCCTAGGCCTATTCAGGTACCAAGTTGTGTGCCATTGCAAATCTTCATTCTGTATTTTTGAAAGAAAATACTGTGGCAAGTATATTTTCAGCATGGAATAAAGAAATATTATACACGTACTGCCTGTATTACAGTAGAGTTGCATTTGTATAGTAATAAATATGCATTGGTAGGCAAAGTGTTGGTTAGTCTACGTTGACAAAACTTACGTTTTCCAGATATTATAAATTTCAGTATGTATGTAATGTTTTGATACCTACATCTTGCGATTCTGAATGCAGTTATCTTTCATTTAAAAAGTTTTTCATTTTATATAAAGAAATGTCGTCAAAAAGCTAGCTCAGCATTAATTTATCATAGACTAAATTTCTGTACCCTATTGATGCTCTTCTAGGGACACAAAATCAATCTTAATTTGTGCTGTAAACTTACTTTTTAAAAAATTTTTTAGATTTCAAACTTTTTTGATTAACACTTTTGTAAACAAATAACCCCCTCTCCTTCACATGATCAAGATCATCAACATTTATAGGACCCCTCCCCCCATTTTTCCCCCAAGGAAAACTTCTTCACCCCAAAATAATTGCATTGCATTCTCTAAAACCTGCAGGTTCTGGTTGAGTCTTTTTTTTTGGGGGGGGGAGGGGTTTCTTCCAAGAAATGTCTTCAGTGTTGTTTGTGTTATTATTTGTTGTGGATGAAGTATGGTAGTACATTATTTTTATCGAATTTGACTAGTTTTTACCTTCATCTTTGTGTAAAGAATCTAAAAATTGGTTTTTTTTCTTTTTCCTAAATTTGCTTAGATAAAACAAAAATAGCATGGGCTTCTTTCTCTCTTTGAGGAAAAACTGGGCATATTCTAAAAACAATTTCAATTAGGGTTTTAAAATAGGAGTAGATTGGGTCTGAGTAAAGGTTGCTATAAAAAGTAATTAATAAGATCAAAATGAAGGTAAAAAGTAGTCATAAAAATTTCAGCTAATAATGATATTCTAAAAATGTTTCGATAACTGAAAAAAAGCTTCTTTTTTTTTCTTTTCTTTTCTTTTCAGCCCCTTCCACAAAAAAACAAAGCAGCTTTTTGGGGAGTTCAAGTATCACTTTTTCAAATGAAATAGTTGTTGTAGAAAGAGAGACATACATACATACATATATGCTTTGTCTGATTTATAGTAGAAGCCTTTCACCCCTTTCCAGTTCTCCAGCAGCTAAAATTGAGTAAAAAAGTTAGCAGTAATTTTCTGATGAATAATTTGCTAACCAGAGCTTCTCAATTTGTATTTTTGGAAAGGATGCATTTTTTTTTCTTCTGAAGGATGTGAGTTAGAATCCTAACGGAAGCTTATTCTTTATTTCTCACCCACACTGCCTACTACGATCAGGGAGTTAAAAAATGAATAAATGAAAAGATACAGAAATAAGATTTATTATATTTTATAATAATCGACACTGCTTCATCTGAGAAATTCAAATAAAATTCTGACTAATGCTACCAGTGTAAAATGAAATGTAAAAATCTATTTGTTCAAGTAAATAACATTCCATGAACTATTTAGAGTGACATCCTCATCTTTGCTAGTGGAATCCCTTGACTGTTTAGTTGTGCATAAAATCTTGTATATGATAAGAGTTGTGTCTGTCACAATTATAGTTTACCAGCCATCAATCCTTGTCTTTTCTTGTTAAACTAAATTTTCTCCCATCTTTCTTCCTATTCTTTTCTTCAAATTATTCAACTCCGCCCTTCTTATCAAACTACCTTTTTTCTCCTTTCTCCCTTCGTACCATGTCTGTCACACATAGTATCAGTAGCAGCCATCAGTCGTCAGTTATTGTATACGTGATAACCATCAGTGAAGCAATGAATCATGGACTAGTTACCTTCATTATATCTCTCTCCAAAATTACATTTCCTTGCTGGTTGAGCAATAACAGTAGATATTTGCTGAAACACTTTTATAAATAGTACTTGCCTTTCTTGTTGCTGAATTTCTGGAGACCTAACTTTGCCATCTTTGTCATTCCATTTTGAATTAGGGCTCAATCACTGTAATGAATGAAATGAGAGGATATGGTCGTTCTATTATTTCCTGAATTTGTTTTTATAATCTCATACATTTTAATTTTTTTTTCAGAGAACCATTGTACCAGCCAAACTTGTCTGAACATGGGAAAGTGTACTAATGATGTAACATCTTTCCACTGTAAATGTCTCACAGGTTTCAAAGGGCCTGACTGTTCAAAAAGTGAGTATAAAACTCAATAGTTTTTGTTGGAGTCAGTGTGAAGATTTTTCAAAGAATGAAAAAAATATTCTTTTGCAAATTTTTCTTGAGTTTCTATATAAACTCTAATAATGAACTGTGTGATTTTCTTGGTTTGCTGTCCATAACACTGGAATCTTCCACTGGGGGGTTAACGTTTTGCTTGAAAAATTACTTCCTACCTACCATTCCAAATTATGCACTCTTCCTGGTAAACCAATTCAGTATTCTCCTAAAAAACCTTTCCTAGAAATCCAGACACCCATGAACTTTTTTCTTGGGAATTAACTAGTAGATCTTGGAGAGAAAAAAGAGCTGATCTTGATTTGTCTCAGCAGGTTCAATTCTCATTGAATCTACCATTGTTGATAGTTTGATACCAAACTGCTATATTGATAAATCATATGTAGTTAAAAATCAGGCCGCATGTTTCATAGAAATGATTAGCCAGCTAATGGGTTCAATTCTCATTGAATCTCCTACTATATGTAGTCTCGTACATACTTATACTAATTTACTGTACTTATAATGTACAGTGAGATGTTTTGTTTCTCTGTCCATAACCATTGACTCTTCAATTTTTTTTTTCTGATAAAAATACTTCCCACCCACCATTTGAAACTATGGACTCTTCCACTGATTAGAATTCAGTGTTTTTTTTTTTCTTGAAAGATCGACACGTACAAATTCAAATATATATTTGGATTTTTTGTGGAGATTAGTTGTGGAATATGAAAGTCAGGATAGTACCAGTAATAGTTGGTGCACTTGGAAACTCACCAAAGACAATGAAAGTGAGATTTGAAGAACTGGGGATAAGAGGTAGGATTGACATTATACTGACCATAGCATCGCTGGGGACTGCACAAATACTGAGGCGAGTGCGGGAAATATGAGATCTACGACCCTCAGCTGTTAGCCATGGCCTGACGGGGAGAGGAGGAAAGAGAGAAAAACAAAAAAATAAATGGAGGGGTTACGGACCACAGAGCTGCTGTGATAGGTGAGGGAGATATGAGAGGAGGGCTGGAGACGAGGAGACTTACTGTCACTCAGCCTTCAGCCATAACCACCGAGCAACTTGTGTGAAACTGTAAATCACAGCACTGCTGTATACTATGAGAGTGTGAAGAGAAGAGCTGGAGACCTGTGGGGACTTGATGTCACTCAGTCTCCAGTGGTGACCACCAGGCAACTGGTGTGAAAATGCATCATCATAATAATAATAATAAGAAGAAGAAGGTTTACAAGCATTAGGGTCTAAAAATATTCTGTCCGTTTCCTCTCTTTTTAAAAAAAGTTTGATTTCCCTATTATTTCTTCATTTACATTGAAGAGACAAGTGTATTCTTTTTGTTTTAGTGAGAATCTGGTTACCAGTCACAATAGGAGCAGCAATTGTATTGCTTATCATCCTCATTATAGTTGTTTCCATAAAAGTGAAGATGTTGCTTTATCCCAGACTGCAAGGTAAGTAAATGACTTGGCGGTTTCCTTTTCTCGTGTCAGTCTTTAAATGTCCATCATTCGATAAAGAAATTCTCCAGGATTCGCCACACCTCTCTGTCATGGGCGTCATGGAACCAATACTTTCTGAATTTGTCTAGTTCATCTGTCCATCTTTATTCTGCTGGCCTCAGTTGTACGTGTGATCTCTGGAGATCCAGGTTGTGAGTCATGATGTCCATCTATTGTCTACCATTTTTGCAACATGGCCAGCCCATTGCCATTTGAGTTTATTAGTGGATTCTATGATGTGTCAGACTCCTGTTTTCTATTTGATTTATTGTGCTGTTTTGTAATCTCTCCTTATGAGGTTGAGAATGATTCTTTCATGTACATGTTGCATGCTTTTCAGTTGGCAGGTTAGTCGTTTGATTAGATTCCATGTTTCTACTCAATAAGTGGCTTTCGGGAGGATGCATTGGTTTTATACCCTTCTTTTGAGGACTAATGGAATCTAATTGTTTTTGAAGGTTGAGCTTCCTCTGCTAGTCTTGCCATCCTAGAGTGATTCTTTGCTCGATTTCTTTTTCTTTTAAGTATTTCATAGAGATTTGTTGTTCTCAGTAGATGTACTGGTCTACGTTCTCCAGCTTTGCATCTTCAATTTTATTCATTGTTTTCATTCCTGATGGGATTGTTGTACATGACCTTTGTTTTGCTGAAGTTCATGTGAAGGCTGACTTTCTTGCCTTCTTCATTCAGTTCATCTAGCATTAGCTAGAGGTCATGTAGGTTCCCTGCAAAAAAGAATGATGTTGTCTGCAAATCTGAGGTTGCTCAGATATTCAACATCTATTTTGATTCCTTTATTTTCCCAGTCTCGATTTCTGAAGATCATCTTGAAGCAGGCTGTAAAGAGTTTGAGTGAGTTGGTTTTTGGAGCTGATTAAAGAGCTGTGACTATATATATGTTGCAGTACTCTGACCTGTACAGAGTCTACCCCTTGTAGAGTGATGGCATGAAATTGAACTATTTCATAATTCAAACTGACTTGTTTTGTTGAATAAAAACCATAGATTTTTATACAAAAGATTAGTTTCATTGAAACCTGATATTTTCAATATTTATCATTATAAAACAATTGTTTCTCTGTATCTTTGTCTATATTATATGAATTTCATTAACATACTTATTATACTTGAAATATTTGAACCTAATGTTAATTGCCATCTTCTGTTTTCATTTTTGCGTATCTTCATTTTTTCAGTTTTTGTTTCTTTGTTTTTCTACTAACCATTTTAGTAGCTGAGAGAGATAACAAAAGACATGTGTTTGTGGTCCCATTTCCAGCATATTACAGTCGGCAGTTATTCCCCTTTATTTAGACCCAGTGGAGAATCCCTATTTTGCTTTTTCTTTGGAACAGGCAATGATACTTAATATTATTTTATGATGGACCTGACCTCATAAAGCCTCTACAATCAATCAGGTTTAATATTTACTCAGAATTGTGAAAAATAAAAACTTCCAAATAAATTCCTGTTGATAGAAAAAACTGCTCTTTTGAAATAGCATGCATAATGTTTGTACTGGAATTCTTTTTTTTATTTACAATTCAATTGAATGTAATTCTATTTAATATTCATTATTCTTAAACAGGTGCTGTCAGAAGTGACTCAATGTAAGTGAATTTCTTATATTTTTGCTAAATATTTCAAGTCAAATGGAAATTGTCTCTTTCTTAAACAATAATTCATTCTTATCTTGGTTGTTAAAGTTCCAGTGTTTCAGCCATTGTACTCTGTGGCCTTCTCTGTTAAACTCAGTGACCTTCAGGAAATTTCAAGCCAAATTCTTTTTGATAAGATCAATATTTTAAAAAATTTTCAAGTGCAGACCAGGCACAAATAGAGGGAACCACTTATTGTGATCACCTTGAGACTGGGTCTTTTAGATGACAATGACTGACTGATAACATTAAGTACAGGATATAAAAATTGTAACAGTTTACATTCATTATTATGTTCATCTGTTAGTTTCAAGAATTGCAATAAAATCTGATCGGAATAAAATACAAATGGGAACAGTGGTCCATAAAGTTGTGGACTGATTTCACATGGAAAGGTGCAGTACCTGTAAAAAATTTGGACATATTTGGCTTATATGATGTAACAGAAGAAACAGAAATGCTCTGTTGGCTATAACCATGATTATTTGAGCTGAGTGTGGTGAATCAGGCAACCACCATTTGATTTTCTTCTCTTGGAATTCTTTCAAAAACTGGAAAAGTGCAAATTCTTTCCAATGAAAACAAAACAAAACAGACTACCAGGTTTCTTGGATACATGCAAAAATAGTACGACTGCAACCATAAAAAATCAGGAAATGACACGGCACAATGATGTGTATAAGACTGAGAGAGCACTTTGGCATGAGTTAAAATTGGGAAAGTCTTGAAATAAAACTAGCATTAAAAGAACAGTGTCTGTAGATCAGAGGATTAAATGTGCTGGGTCATTCTTGACTAAGCACCCCAAGTATTATAGTTGTGTCATTAGTGATTTGAAAGAAAAACAAACAAAAAAAAAACCATCAAGGTGTTTTATTCAAAATAGTCTGGTGGGTTTCAGACAAAAATGGGTCCTCTGGTATATAACCATAGTAATATGAGAGAGATCCCCATTTTCTTGCCAAGCATTTTATTCATCAATCCCTTAGAAGTTATTGAAATGGATGATTTGGCTCGACAAATTTCCTCCCACAACCAAAATCAAAACTGCTTTCACTGATGTGCTCCAAAAAGAATCAATTAAAAACAGCTATTGATATTCTCATTCCTCATGCATTAAAATAAGTGGATTTTTTATCCTGGCTCCTTCGAAAGATATAAAAATCAAGAGGTGCAAACCAGTTACTAAAATTCCAGAAGTTCATAGAACCATTTCTTGAATTTCCTCCACTACTTTCATGTTAGCATTACTATATTTAGTGAGAATTAGGTGCAGTGAAACGAAGTGCCTATTCCATTTTTAATAACTACTAGGAATTCTAGCATGTGTGAAGTTTTAAAATGAGCTTCATTTTTGAAGCTTGTTAAATTCATTTAAGATAACAAAAACTATTTAATACAGCCAATTCTAAATTTTGTTACATTTTCTGATTTAAAAATTTTTTTAAATTTTCGAACAATGTTAAGTTAAAACTCATTTCTTTTTTACCTGTGCCATAAAAAATGATGACATACATGAACATTTTGAACTTCCACTTCTGATCCTGGCTTTCTTGAGGAAAAGCTGTCTGGACCCTTAAGTACAAAAAATGATGGACCAATTCCAGACTCATTGAGCTAACTTGTATCATTCAGATTGGACACTCTCGAATTCATGTTAACAGGTTGCAGTGTTTTCATCCACATGGATGTACAAAAATGTCATTGTTCAGGGACATTCCTATTAAGGGTTGTCAATAATGTACTCATAGATTTTGAAATTATGAGTGATCTTTACTAAGTAGCACTTAGAGGTGCTGCTGAGTAAAGATCACTCATTATACAATAGCAATGGTCTGCTAGACAAGCTTGTTAACCATTACCAACCCGTCGAGTAATATTATATTTTATACGTTTGCTGCTTACGTTTATTCACATCTTTATTTTTGTAATATTTATATTTCAGTGAGGGTACTCTCCCTTGCAAAGACAGTTTTGCCCCTTGAGTCACTAATGCATTACTAAAATTTGGATCCAATCAAAAATGTCTGCATGAATCATTTCCATTTAACACTTAATATTGTACTTTATTGAATCATGAATTTTTAAAATTGATCTGAAATTAGAATGTTGTACATATTCAAATGATATGGTATCATACATTTCAATTAACAAAAATTCTTTTAATTTGAAAAGATTGTTTTTAACATTAGTTTCTGTAAAATTGAAACAATTTTTGTTGAATTACTGATTACTTTCTGAAACTCATGATCATGAAAATGCCTCATCACAAATTTTTTTTCGGTCAAGTGTCTTCATCCTTGTTGTCTCAACTATAGTGAAAAAAATGTTATGCTATAGACTTTATTATGTAAAACTTTAACCTGTACAGACCTACCTTGTCTCTTGTATTCTGAAGCCAAATGATATCTCCTATTGCATGTATTGAATTTGTACAAATTTCCCACATTTAAAGAAAAAATGTCTGTAAAAAGAATTTCCCTCCTACTTGCAAACCTACCAAGTTTCTCACATTTCAGATTAAAATTCTGTTAAGATAGGTTTTTGATACACGGAAATAGCTGCTTCTAGAATGGAAAATTTCCTTCAACCTCTAACCATGGTGACATAGGTAGTGTGTGATACCTATCTTTCAGGAAATCTCCCTAATGAGTTTCTAAACCTTGGTAAGGCTGTTAGAATGTTCTCCAGCTTTCCACATAAGCATATGTCCCTTTGTAAACAGAATAGATCTGAAATACCTCAGAGGATTTGACTCTCACAGGCTGCGCTGAGGGTAAAGGTAGGCAGCAAGAGGCCTACTTGAAGGGATTGCAGAAAGAATACTGGAAGCTATGGGAGTTGCTAAGAGCAAGCAACAAGGGAAGGAAGCTTTGGAAAACAATGATTGTCCTGAAAGGATATGGCACATGAAGGAGATTTTCTATTAAACATAGTTTCCTTGATTGAAATTCCTCCCCTGAGAATCACTGAAATACAGTGAAAATTTTTCATCCAAATTTCGCTAATAACTGATCTATACTTGTATATTTCTCTTTTCATTTCAGTCTTTCAAATGTTCATACACCTTACATGGAACTTGGTTCAATTTGAAACCAAGTGAAAACAATTCCATCCATTATGATGGAACTTTGCCAGAATGTAGAGTTTTGCTGAAATTCAACTTTTGTAATCTACAAATTCATTGATTTGTTATGAAATCCACCAAAGAATGCCTTAAACATTTATATATAAAGCCATGGCCTGTTTGAAACAGATTTGCATCTTTTTCTTTTTAAACTTCTGTGCATGTTGTTTCCCTTGTAATATAAATAAATTTATCAATAATTCTTCTTTTTTGAGTCAATGATTTTTTGATGATTAATTTTTTTTAACCTATAACCCATAGGATCCACAAATAATTTCATCATCTGTGTGCCAAGGGTGAGATAGCCATACAGTCCATCCCACTTCAGGCTGGTTAGGAATCCATCACGTAGCCTGGTTGTCTATCATATTCTGTCACCTTCAGAGCCGTCTCTACATGTAGAGGAGATCAGAAACAATTCCTCAAAGAAGTCATTGATTCAAAACTGGAATCTTTCTATCATGATGAGAGATTAGGATGATTCTTTTGTATTCTACATTCTATCATGATGGAGTATACAATGAAGCTGAAACCTGTAGCTTCCCAACATGGGAAGTCAGGGAAATATTCATCAATGACTGAATAAAGATAATATCAAAATATGCTGAAAATTTATAAAGGGACGTTACGTTAAACAATAAGTTTGTAGCCTAATGAAGGAAAAATGCATTTGCACATTCGTTTTTCAATATAATTTCCTCCCTTCGCAATTAACTTGACACCTCAAAAGATCACATTGAACCTTATTGAGTGAAAATTTCTGATCAAATAGCTGTCAGGCTTCAGACTTTTTGATCCACATTTGTGTATGTACATGTGCGTGCGTGCACACACACTCACACCCAAATACTAAATGGTTTTATTTAAAAAATTTGTAGTTTTGATGAGATTCATTTACACATGAAGGAAATTATCTCCCTTACATTCTGCTTGAATTACAAGAACATATAAATTGAATTACGCCTGACCAACTTGAGTCCGATCGCAGATGCGTCCCCATTAAAGCTTGGAAGCGATTAACTGCAGATAGTATGCATTTCAGTCATTGCAGTTTTGTCTTAACTGCGAATGATGAAAATTTCCAAGTGTTATTGTTAGCTTTCAAAAGAGAATGCAGTATATGTTATATCTGTTTCAAGTTCTCCAGGAAGGTGAGAAAGTAAGAGCTGACACCTTGCTGGGCTGAGATAATGACTTGAAGAAAAAAAATATTGGTTCCTTTCTCTCTGGCAAAAGGCAAGGAAGACATATTATAATATAGAACATGGGAAAAATGTGTGTATGTTGTACAGCGTGTATGTTTCACTCTACCCGACAGTGATCGACTCATGCCCTGGTTGAGTAATGTTTGTACTTCCAGAATCTAACCCAGATACAAGCAAAAGTAAAAGTAGATTTAGGTCAGAAGAGCAAAGGTTCAGATTATGCCGTTTTCAAAATTCAATTTAATTTAATCAAAACAAGAATGAAATCTAGATATCAGACCCCTTTAACAACAAAAGAAATATTGTGAATAATTTGTATCACAAAACCGAAGAACTTATTCTTTATATTGAATTTTGATTAGGGTTTGATCTGAAAATTTGCACTTTAGATTTGAATCAATTTTTTGGGTGGGATTCTACATTTGAATATGACGCCAATGGCTGCCATTTTGCAAAATGGCTGCCAGTGACAACTATTTTTGGATCAATTTTCTTAGCAGTGATTGATATATGACATTGAGGACATCATTAGTTTAATTCATTCATCATTTTGTGAATCACCATTTGGATGACATATGCAAATCATTGAAAATTCAAGATGGCTACCATTTTTCAAGGTAGTAGCCAAGACTTATAAATTATTATTGATAATAAGTTAACAAACCTAAGAAAAATTCATTCAACCAACTCACACAGTTACAGGAGGCTAATAAATCTGAGCTACACTTGCACTGCATAATATAACCCCAATTACATTTGCAGAAAGACTAGTCTGCATATGGTTGGTCTTGTTGGAATTAGGTGTGTCATTTTAAAATTTCATTATAATCATCAATCATCATCTATATCATCATTCTTCACTCTGTTATTACTGCACATTCATCTCTTCATACAACATTAATCTCATTCTCTCTCCCTCAGTTCTTGAAGCTGAAAAGCCCCTTCCCCGAAAGCTTCATTATTATTAGTTCACCTATTGCAATTCTACACGCCAAAATCCTCAAAAATAGCTAGTTATGCTTCTGAAAGTAGAATAGCTTTATCTTTTTATCATTATTATTGCACAGCAGAAGAAGCAAAATGTATCTTGTCTGATCATATGCTATCATCCCTATTCTTCATATAGGTGGCATTTGCTGTTGATTTTCATCTTGACCTGATGTATCTGTTTTGGGCTGCCATAATGAGAGATTCTGTTTCTTTCCTCAGGTTTCCTTTGCATAGCCATGTCCATGATCTTCCTTCTGCAATATTTGGTTGCTGTCATGGATTCCCAATAAAGTTTTTTCTTATACCATTTTCTCTCCTTGCTTGCTGTGCTACTCCTTCATTTTCTACTTTTTTTATTGTTTGTTACACTGCTTTGAGTGTTTTTTATAATGTCTTCACTATTTGCTTCCACATACTTTTCTAATTTTGTTTTGGTCTTTCAGACAAAGTTTTCTATACTGATTAGTCCTCTGACTGCCTTCTTTCCTCTTCATATATAGTCTGTTTGTGCCATCTCTTGGGTATAAAGCCTTGTGCATTGCCATAAGCTTGACTTGGTAAGAGTGCACTATTTAGTTGGGACATAAGCCAGCCAGCGATTCTTATATCCACCCTGCAAGTTTATAACCACGCTGGAATTCAAAAGAGCCTGGCCAATTCATACACAAGGGTACCATCTGAATATGAAAAAGCACTTTCAAATAAAAAAATGAATAAAACTAAAATAAAATTAAAACAAAAATAATGAATATAATAAAAAATGATCTTTTGCCGAAAAGTCAGTGCTAAATAAAGAAAATATTGTCCAAGGCTGGTAAAATATTGCCAAGTCTTATCGGAGTATATTGTTATACGAACGTTTTTTTTACCTTTTAATTGTGCATTTTTCATTGGTGTGAGTTTTGATGTAGTATGGTTAAAGTATTGCTGTACAAATTAATGTAACTAAGTATAACCTAAAGAAGTTTTTGAATAAATTCCTGTTACAATCCAATAATTTTGAAAATGAGATTTTCAAGATTTAGAAAACAAATTGAAAATTTACGTTACGTGTTCTCTCTATTATAGCTTCTTTTATTGCTCTTTAATCTCATCTTTTATTCAAATCAGAATAAAAAGTATTTTTTGAGAAATAACGTTCAAGAGCTCAACACCCTTTGATACAGGAGCAGTTTCTCAGCTTTTGAAAATATTTGTAATTTGTGAAGCAAAAACCTGGTGTTACGAAGATTTATTACAATAAGATATAACATATTGAAAAAAACCCAAAAAACTTAACGCGAAGTTGGTTTGATATTTTACCTCACTGAATTAAAAGAAACTTGAATTAGATTTTTTTTATTAACATCGTTGATTTAGTATGTATAAAGTTCCAAAGAAAAACAAATTGTCGCAATTATTCTACTAAGGCTTTATCATTTTTACTTGAATGATATAAAGAAAAATGATATTAAACTACATCCTCTCCTTATATTCAACCCAAAGGCCTCTATTTAGATCTTTAGAAATGCTTAATGGTCATTTCATTCTTAACATTTCCATATTTCAAAATTGCCTCCTATATAAGTAAAAACTGTGCAACGTTTGCCACATTTTTTCAAATATTCTTACAAATTTTATAAATTGCAGAGACGATTTTATTTTTCTTAATGCCATAGGGAAAAGATATTCATTGAAAGTGTTATGTCAAGCTCTATTGACATAAACAATAAGGAACAAGCACAGGGATAATAACAGCAGTCAGTCATAGCATAGCGTCTTGTAGACTGAACTGGCTGAATATTGACTTTGTATTGATCAATGAGATTAAATAAGAATAAACGATATTGAGTCTAAGGGAGGTAACTCTTGGTTTCTAATTTGAGTAATAATGCATCACATTCCCCCTCTTAGGATAAGCAAAATCAAATTCATCAATGTTATTAAGAGCACAACTTAATCAAGCACTATAAGTTCTAAAGAATATCTCTATGATAGAATGAAAGTTCTATATCTGCATTATACGTTGATAATTTGTTTGTTTTATGAACAATCAGACTAGGGTAGACTGCTCTAATGTTCCATGATGGGTATTATTCTGACCAGAACTAGAACGTATTCATTTCTAAATCTAATCGGTTTGATAATGATACGACCATTTCTTGTGACAATCTTGCCAGCCCCTGGATGCGGCTCAATCGACGCTGGCTACTCATAGTTGATTCTTCAAAGCTAGATTCATTAGATCTCTGTGCAGTCCTCTTTTGAAACTGAATATCAGCTTCTTTCGAGGGTCGGACAGACGACGACAATATCAGTCAAAGAAAACTGGATATCTACCTACAAATATCATTGTCCTTCTCTGAATATTTTGTTCCATTCTTTGGCTGCCTGCATTTTGATTTGACACTAAAGGCACTGCTAAGCATCTTAATTAATCATCATCAGTCTTTTAACGCCCGTCGTTGGACATAGACCTTCCCCAGGATTAACCACAATTCTCTATCATGGGCGTTGCAGAGCCAATATTTCTTGAATCTGTCTAGTTCATCTCTCTATCTTGTGTTCTGTCGGCCTCGGTTTCTTATGGGATCTCCGGAGATTCATGTTGTGAGACGTGTTGTCTATCGGTTGTCTTTCATTCTTGCAACATGGCCTGCCCATTGCCATTTGAGTTTTTTTTAATACTTACTAAGATGTCACGGACTCCCGTTTTCTTTCTGATATCCTGTGCTGTCTTGTGATCTCTCTATGTAAGGTTGAGCTTGGTTCTCTTATGTGTACGTTGCATACTTCTCAGTTTGTAGGTCTGTCTCTTGGTTAGGTTCCAAGTTTCTGTCCGATAAGTGACTCTCAGGAGAATGCATTGGTTGTATACTCTTCTTTTTAGGATTATTGGGATCATCTGGTTCTTGAAAGTTGAGCTTGCTCTGCCGAAGGTTTGCCATCCCAGAGTGATTCTTCGCTTGATTTCCTCCTCTTTTGAGGGTCTCATGGAGATTCGTTGTCCTAGGTAGATGTAGTGGTCTACCTTGTCGAGTTTTACATCTTTTATCTTGACAGTTATGTTTTTATTTTAACATGATTATTGCGCATGACTTTTGTTTTTTTGACTGAAGTTCATGTGTAGGCCGACTTTTTTGCTTTCTACATTTAGTTCGTGTAGCATTAGTTGGAGGTCGTGTAGGTTCTCTGCGAAAAAGACGATGTCGTCTGCAAATCTAAGGTTGCTCAAGTATTCGCTGTCTATTTTGATTCCTTTATTTTCCCAGTCCATGTATCGGAAGATCATCTCAAGGCAGGCTGTAAATAGTTTGGGTGAGCTGGTATCACCTTGTCTTACTCCTTTTTGGAGCTGAAACGGTTCAGAGTTCTTATGTAGCCTGATGAATGAGTTGCTGTGGTTGTTTATGTATTGCAGTACTTCAACATATATAGGGTCTACACCTTGTAGGGTTATAGCCTTCGTGATCATGTGAATTTCTACAGGGTTGAATGCCTTCTTGAAGTCTATAAATTTTACAGTGAGTGGCAAATGTATTCTGCTGCCTTTTCTTTCAGTTGATTTATTGAGTGGAGATGGTCCATGGTCGTGTAGTTCCTTCTAAATCCAGCCTGCTGGCGTGGTTGCTTCTCATCTAATGTTTTGGTAATCCGGTTGGTGATGATTTTTGTGAAAAGTTTATAGATGGAGTTTAGTAGGCTTATAGCCTGTTGTTGACGTCTTTGGGTTTCCTTTTTTTCTATCGAAGCATTATGATTGCAGTGTTCCAGTTTTTCAGGACTTCACTCTGTTTTAGACATAAGTCGAATAAAAAAAAGCTAGTTTTTCACAAGCTCAACCTTTAAAAACAAGTCAATCCCAATAATCCTAAAGAGAAAAGTATACAACCAATGCATCCTCCCGATAGTCACTTATGGAGCTGAAGCATGGAATCTAACCAAGAGAAATGACAGACAACCGACGGACATCATGACTCAAAACATGGATCTCAAGAGATCACATGCGAAACCGAAGTCGGCAGAATATAAAATAGAGAGATGAACTGGACAAATTTAGAATATACTGGCTCCGCGACGCCCATGATTGAGAGATGTGGCGAATCTTAGGGTAGGTCTATGTTCAAAGACGGACGCTAAAAGACTTATGATGATGACGATGATAATGATTGCGGTGTTCCAATCTTCCAGGACTCCTTTGTTTGAGGTATAAGTTGAATGATTAGTTTCTAAGTGATGACTCCACCCTTTTTTCTAGGATGTTTTCGATGATTGTAGTTGAGTATTTTCTGAAATCTTCTCTTCGTTTCTTTTGGGTAGTTTTGTTCACAACGTTTGTTCCAATGTTTTCTGTTCCTGTTGTCAGTGGCTTAAGATTTATGCATTTTCCCATGAGATTTTTGATTTCTTCTTAGAGCTTATTGATAGTTTGTTTGCTTTTTGACTTGAACGTATTGGAAGCTTTTATAAGAGTGGTTTTTATTGTTGAGTGCATTGATGTTCACTTCTGCTCCGATGAGGAGTCCATATCTATTTTTAGTTTGAGCTTGAAGGGCCAAGCGAGCTTTTTTTTTGTATGCTAAATGGGTTCAGTTTTAGGCAGAACATTTCCCAACGTTCTTTCCTGGTATTAATTAGAATTCTACAACTTGTCATCTGTCGTTGCTTCCTGCATTCTCTCGATTCAGTGCCTGGATATTTTTTTACTGTGTTGCTCTTGTCTGCTTCAGTCGTTCTTGGTTTCATGGATGGGGCTCTTTCAAGTCCATTTTCTATTTGATTTTCTATTTGATTTTCTATTTGATTTTCTTTTGAAGAAGTGTTCATGGTTTTGAACCTCTTTCCTTGTTGCAAAATTAACATTATCCCCTCCTCTTTCGTTCCATATTTAATATCTGATAAGGTGACACTGGCTACGCAATCTGTGATAACTTTGAATCCTATAACGTTGTATTCAAGTCTTTTATGAATAAAGATGTCAAATCTGCGTTATTTTCCTATGCTGTATAGAAAATGTTTGCTATTTAGTTCATTTTGCTGATAATGATAATGTCTCGTTTGATGTCTTTAATCTCATTTTTACGTAAAAACGCACCGAGTCATGTGAATGTACTAATTGTGTATCAATCTAACCAAACTTATAACTATCTTTGACAAGAATAAGATGTCATGATAGTTTAGCTAGGTACTGCACGTCGACGAATTAGAGAAAGAAAATGGATTTTTCATGGGGGGAAATTAAGAACATGCAAATATTGCGGAGTGATTGATAAATGACTATTACGACTACTGCAGGGGCAGCTTAACTGAAAAATTCAAGCCAATTGTACATTTTGCGATCTAATTTAGTACAGTTATAGCCGAAGGCATTCCAAAAGAATTAGGATATAAATCACGATGAATTTTCGTTGTGGATTCGATCCTGATTTCATTTTTCATTTGGAATCTTCGACTTCAAGTATAATGGACTGGGAGTCAAGTTTGAAATGTTAATCATTGTTCCATAAATGCATACTAACATTATTTCGGCTATTATTTTGAATGATGAATAATCATCTATATTATTATCATTGTGGATATTGATGGTGATGATCTTGGTGATGATAAAATTAATTATATTGATGGTGGTGGTGGTGGTGGAATTGGTGATAGCGTTGTTCACCGATGACAAAATTGATCCCGAAATACTCGTCACTGGCAGCCATTTTGCAAAATGGCAGCTACTGGCGACATATTCATGATGGCTCATGATATCCAAATGTTTCTGGAATGTCTTTGGCAATAACTGTACCAAATCATATGCTTTTATCACAAAATGCACAATTGTTTGGCTTAGTTTTACCCAGCAGCAAAATACTTTTTTTTATGGAAAATACTAATTTGGTAAATCAATATTTCAATTACTCATGCGAAGGCAACCTTTTTTTCATAAGAGAATTATAGAATAAAAAGTCGAAAGATTTTTTCAAGATAAGATATTGGCAATTAGCTTTTTTCAAATCCATATGATAGTATAGGATCAACCTCTTTAATTCGGGATTCTGTGGTCTGGTAACCCCTACTCTCCAGCGCTCTTTGAATCTGCCGCTATTGAATATGCCATGAGGGTGGCGCCCTTAGCGAGTGCAATGGCGCCGAATTTGGTTTTCACTGTAGTCGAGTGTTTTACTGACATAGTCCTCTTAATTTCATATATTCAGTTGTATTTTAGCTCTTCGGGATGTCATCAAGGCTCCAAGAGGTGCGAAAGGTGGTATTAGTACTAAAAAGTGTAAGCATAAAACATTATCTATGCTTGAAAAGTTGGAGCTATTGAAAAGATTTGACAAATGGACTTCCGTAAAGAGTGTTTGTGGTAAATAGCCAGAGGGAAAGCCCCCCCCCAAAAAAATCACGAAAACAAAACAAAACAAAACAAAACAATAAGACAAAACAAAAGGAAAATCTCTAGAAGCAGTGTCAGATTTGGACTGGGTAAGACCCTAAGCAATATCAAGCTTGGACGCCCCTGGTTTAAATATTACGTCAAAAGGTTTCTCACACGTATGTGTCTTTCAAATCTTGCTGTTGTCTGATTAACGAATGTCTACATCCGACACTGTCGAGAAGGATGTTCGATTTGGTTGGGTACGTCTTTAGCATGAAAGATCAAATACTTCATTTTAAAGAATGGAAATGTGGTTATAGCAAGACATATATTACTTGGTAACAGAATCCCAAAAGGGATTTTATTCCATATTTAAAGTTTTGGAGAAAAAGTAAGTATAAGACAAAATAACATCAGATAAGTGAAAATTTCAAGAGATTCTTTCTTTGAAAAAGAAGAACGAAACGGGTACTAAAATCAGAATTTAAAAAAAACGAATCAAATAACAAGTAATAAGAAGCAATACATTTTTCTTTTTAACTTACTGATGTTTTCTGTAGAAAATGAAAAATCCGGAGAAAATTGCCCAAACAAGAATGTCAAACCGAATGACAAAGACAAAACTCAAGATAGCACTGGCGTTTTTAGAACTTTTTATCAACTTTTGTAACAAAACTCGACATTTCTTGGGAGGGGGAAAATTTTATGTTAAGACCAATTTTGAAATCGGTCAACAGCTTTTGTAAGGAATTAAGTTACCCAAAGAGAGTACGGTTAAAGAGAGATTGACAGCATTCTTTGTCTCATGGCGTTGGTAAAGATATTAAGATACGCTATAGAATAGAGGGCAAAGAAAGAAGAATGTATTTCTCTTTTTTACGTCACGCTACGTTATACCATTCTTTTTTAGATCAATTCTCGAGATAGAAAAAAATTCAAGAAAAAAAGAAAGAAAGGCATATATATTGATTTAAAAAAATTACACCTTCATTCTTTACAAGCATTTCTTAATTCCCCCTTTCTTCATTTCATCTTCTCTAAATGTTGCCCTGCCTTTTCCTTTCCATTTTCTTTGTTTCTTTCTCCCTTACCTTCTTTTTTCTTTTTTCCCTTTTCTCTTTCTTTATTCTTTCTTTGTGTTCATGTTGATGAATATCATACAACCATCTGTCTTCCAAGAGAGAGCGCTCTGATTATTTTTTCACCTCGATCAAACTAAAAAAAAACACAACCAAACTAAAGAGAAAACATTGTAAGAAGTCGTCTGATATTTTTCCTCTCAGAGTTTTACAAATCGATTTTAAGTAAAACATACAAAAATCAATTTTTTTACTTACTGATTATCTCCCCTGAGAACAAATATTGCCACTAATCTTTTTAAAAAATAAATCTTCAAGGCTTCATCACCGGATTGCTTAAAGATTTAAGATAAAAAAAACAAAACAAATTATTACACCTTCAGAATCAGCTCCTGGCCATTCGGATGCCGTAAGCATAATTGCTTTCCGTCCAAAGAAAACCTCACAAATGCGATCTTTTAACCAAAGAAATATATTTTGCACACTTTGCAAAGACATAGAATAATTCAATAAAATAGACTAAAGAAAAATATATAACTATAAATAAATGTAAAATAAAATAAATGTATGCAATCAAAGAAAAAGAATTATAAATTTAGTCATACAAAAAAAAAAATGTCTCAAACCTTCAACTCTGTAAAGACAGAAATATTCAAGTACGCAGAAATTTTTCAGTATTTGTAAGAGGCTCAACGGAGCTTCTCTAGCTGGCTGTCTCATCCTTAAATTTGTAATTCATTGATCTGTTTAAGAGGTGCAAAGATAATGATAAAAACCGATAAAAATCTCACTTGACACCTTTTTAATAATGAAAATAGAAGGAACACAACAGAGATTAAAACATATCTGCGCATAGTTATGATAGGCAACTTACTACCAAGTCCCTTGACAGCCTCAGCCTTGAACAACACACAGTGTACAGTAGTCTGCTTGCTTTGATTTCTTTTTGATGGACAGATATTGATGATTTGTGATTCGGATTTTGAAAGAAGAGGCAGGAGACATGTTTGAGAATATATCTATTACTGCATCATAAGAATGTGAGTGACCTCACAGAGAAAGAACGTAATTATGTTTGAGGTGAAAAGACGTAATTGTGATAGTAGCAGTGGCACTTTAATATGAGTGTATCGATTTAGCAAATACTGAACCGGTCCATGGTGCAAAACAGGTTGGAATCCACTGGTTAAAATAAATTCGGTTTAGACAATCTGATTTTAGACAGTGAATGACCGCCAATGAAAATAAATCACGAAAAGAACTTAATCAATTAAATCAAATTAAATTACTTTAAATCAAAATATTACTTACTTTATATTCTAACTTTTTTCCGTGTCTTTTAGTCTGTGCCTTTTGATCTGTGACTTTTAAGCAAGAAGAACCGTTAAATTGAATAGAAAAAAGTAAACAAAGAGAAGAAAAAATGTGTCAAATGGTTCTTTCGTGGATGACTTCTTGAGTTGGAAAATGAATAGCGTGAAGGATGTAGGAGATGAAGGATTTTGTCTCTATGTGGTTTGGTGTTAGCGTCAACGTCATTGGAGATGTGGAAGGCGAAAGAAAGATATGCAAAGAGAATGCACGCCAAGTATGAACTTAGACGCGAAGATGAAACAAAGTAAAAAGAACACATACAAGGATTTTGATGGACAAATAAGAGGTACATTTAATACAAAGACATTAGTGACAAATGAAAATGAAGTACATATAAGGATATTTTGAATCTGATCGATCACGTAAAGAGATGAGAGGAGATAACGAAAGTCGGGAGCTTTCTGGTCGTTGATAGTACAATCGTCGGAATCGAAGCGGATTGTCTGAAATGCTTATGAATCCGTATGGCTTGGCTTGTACCAAGGAATGCGTGGAAATCGTGTTCAGTGTGCTAGCTGGACTGCTAAGTGTGCGTGAACTTGGGGGCTATTCTCTGACGCTGATAGACACTCGACGGACAGACCATGAGAAACAAGAGAACGCAAAGTTTTATCCATGCTTGTTTCCCGAAGTAAAGGAAATTTGGAAAGATTATCGCGACTATCGGATAGTAGAAAACATTGCCATTTCATTCACGAGAGTGAGAGGTGTATACGCGTTTGGAACACGAGGTGAGGACACGGTGGCGTAGTTGCGTAGCTGTGCTTATGAGTGATGCCTCAAAGTTAGTACAGAGATAAGTCACGACGGAAAATGGTCAAGATCGGATCGGCCGGGAGGTCAGCGAAATGATAACGATCTTAGAGAGAAGAAAAAAGAGAGATAGAGTAGCCGGCAACAAGTGTCGGGGCCCAAAGCATAACTAACTAGGAGTGCTGGCGCCAATGAGCATTGGGCCATGTGCGTCCAGGACTTTGGTAGAGATCGTCAGAGGAAGTGAAATTCTTGATATCTAGCTAAAAGAAGGGTTTCGTTTTTTATTCTCAACTGAAAGAATAGGAGTCACTACAGTTATATTAAAATGAAAAATGTATTATATTCAAATATTCATAGAATTTGTTATGATTTATATCAGCTGTACGAATACCTTTTGTTGGTGTATTTTTCAGTTATTGTTATATAACTCCTTGAATGATAAACAATACATTCTCTTAATGTCTATTGTTGCTTATATAGTATCTTAGTTGTGGTGTAATTTGAACTTTACAGAGCACGCATGAAGAAAATTGGTTTATACGTTGAATGTTTCATACCGTACGAATATAAGTATTTCCACTGTACAGACGTATTGCAATCCTACTTCATTGTTGAAAACGACAGAAATGTTCTCTTGGTTTATGATGACAGTGATCAGAGTCGTTGGTCCGAATCAATCGTTTTATTGATTGGATTTGGTCGGTAAGAAAGCAAAAAAAATGTAACAGTCAAGATCTCTCTCTCTAAATTTTTCTTGTTTTTATCTTCCACCAACGATATTTGAAAACGTATATGTGTTAATTCATGTTCACCATATTGTGCACACAATATCTCCAAAAGTTTTCAATTAGATTTTATGAAAAATTTGACCATAAGCTAATGAAGAATTCATTAGATTCTTGGGCGAATCTGTGAATTTGTTCCGATTGAGAGAATTTTTTTCACACATTAAGAACGGGTAAACAATAGTCCGGGATATGGAAAGTGAAGGACAATACAAACCCCTTAATCGCAGCTATATATGAACGGATTTTCATTCAATTTTTGGTTAGTGTACGACGTTGGTAGAGGATGGGCCCTCTGAATGCTTTCTAGTTTTTTTGTATATCATTACGGACGATTGCCCTCAAACCGGACTTTCGCGATTGTGTTCTTTCCCAGCATGCTTTGCGTGGATAATAGTAGTTGTAACGATGGGGAAAGTTGTCCTTTTCGATGCTGAAGTAGTGGGAACTATTTTCGTAACAGTCGCTTTGCCGTTTGAATTGAGCAGATTCTGGGGTATAGGAGGGGTTTGTTTGGGGTCTTTGTCGGTCGAATGTAGCGACTGTAAACGGATTGTCTGTGATACACGTTTCTCATTTATTGATGTAGAGTTCATTAATCGGAGGGAGCTGCAGTGGCGCATAAGTGATGACGTCATCACTGTCTGCCAGTGAGTCGGGGGTAAAGTTGCTGAATCAAGACGGCCTCGTTTACGACGTAACCACACTTTCTGCAATTCCGATTGGACCTAGTTGAAAAAAAAATGATCGTATAATAACTCATGATTTCATATAGAAATGTAAATTTCAATAACTAAGGGGATAATAACTTATAAAAGTTACCCCCCTCTCACTTCTAAATAATCTTTTTAATCCATCTTATGTTTCATTTGCATAATAGATTTAAGCAAATTTGTTCCTTCCGCCGAAAAGCTCCATTGTCAATTTGGAGCAGTATCAAGCATTTTATGAATTTAAAATTTAATATCAATAATTACTTATCACAGAGGAGGAAACTAAAACTAAGAGAATAGCCATTTCAATATGTCGGTCAAAGTTGTATCAGGTTATTCAGAGAGTAATATTGCAATTAAAATACGCAGATTTGAAACCTATTAATTACTGCGAAATCAAACTTAAACAGTAAATGGCGACACCGGTAAAATCTGTCCCATCTCGGCTGTTCGGCACAAGGATTTGTCTTATTTCTGTTCTGACGGCCTCGAGGTAAGCTCGTTCTCTCTCGTTCTCTCTCTCTCTCTCTCTCTCTCTCTCTCTCTCTCTCTCTCTCTCTCTCTCTCTCTCTCACTTTAGTTAGGATAGTTTATATAGTTTTTACACACACTTACTTTTTACTCACATACTCTCACGTGTAAAAAGTAATCCATTCTTCTTCCATCTCAAAGAACACATCCTATCTAAGTTAAGCACTCTCATCGTAGTAATGTCGGATTCCTGAAGATAATATTTTAGTGGCTTCAACTTAGATGACTGAACTGACGGACATTATACAGACTCTATCTTGCACTTAGTTAGTGACATTCCTTTCTCCTCATTCTTCCTATCTCTTCATCCTTATCGCGGAAGAGCTCTTCCAAACATATCCGTGTCGACAGAAACTCCAGTCCTTCTTTATTTTAATTCACTCCTGAATTAGAACTTATCACTGTTGTTAACCTCTTCGTTTGTTCTTATTTCTGCGTTTGTTAACAATCAAACTAATTGAGTATTAACCTTGCTTTTGTGCTTAAGCAGTGAACATGCTACACACCAGAATCTATCTTCTTGGATCAATTCTAGTAATTTATTATTTTGGGAGGCTAATCTAACTAGCAGCCTAAAACTGGTAACTGGAGATTCCAACGCCAGAGATGCATCTTCCGATGAAGAGTTAACTCCCCTAGGGTACCTGTCACAAATAGGCCGGCTTCTCAAGTAGAAGGGATGAAAATTCAAATCTTGCGTGCAGGTTATTTCTGATCTACATTGTTCACTTAATGCATCAGAGTGACGGTAATTACGATGAAAAGCAACTAAAATTAGGATGAAAGAAAATACGTGTCGAATATCAATAATGGCTGAGAATGCTTTCATCTAAAATTGAAATAAATCAAGATAATCAAATTTCATATACGCATTGGCATTTTCTATTGAACATATGAAATATTTTTTTCTTTAAAAGCATTGTAGTTGCAATGGGATTCATTTGATTCAATAATCTCAATGAAAATGTTTCGTTGTTCGTGATCTTCTGCTGTTATTGAAACGGGAAAATGATCAAAACAACTGAAAGTGAATAGAAGATCGACTTACCTCTGCGTTCATGTAACAAAATAGAATTGCAACGAAAAATCCCTGCAAAAAGAAAAGGAAAGATCGTCAGAACTTTTGTTTTATTTATCTACATCTGTTAATATTATTATTATTATTATTATTATTATTTGCAATCTCAGACCAGTTGCCTGGTGGTTACCGCTGGAGGTTAAGTGACAGCAAGTCTCCTCAAGTCTCCAGTCCTTCTCTCCTAGTTCTCATAGGTCACAGTAACACTGTCGTTCACAGTTTCACATCGGTTGCCCGGTGGTCATTGCTGAAGGCTGAGTGACAATAAGTCTCGTCAGGTCTTCAACCAACATCTTTTCTCTCCTTGCCTATCGTGCCAGTGCTATGGTTCACATTTCCACCTTCATTTTCCTTCCTCTGTTAGGTCACTGTTAACAATTAGAGTTGCAGTCTTTATATTTCTAGCACTTTCCTCAGTATCCACGCAGTTCCCTCGCAGTACCATGGTCTGTACAGTCTCAATCCTTCCCTTTATCCCGATCTCCTCCAGTCTTGCCTTCAGTGACTTTGGGACAGTTCCTAGTGTGCCTACTATGACTGGCACTACCCTGGCTTTTATGTTCAACATCTCCAATTCTCTCGCTAAATCCTGGTATTTTCCAAGTTTTTCACTCTCCTTCCTCGTTACTCTATTGTATGTAGGCACAGCAACGTCTACTATTTGGCAGGTTTTCCTCTTCTTGTCTACGATTACCAAGTCCAGTCTTCTTGCCCGGATGAGGTGGTCGGTTTGGATGTCAAAGTCCCAGAGTAATTTGTGGTTTCCATTTTCCAGGGCTGCCTCTGGTTTGTGCTGGTACCACTTTTCCGTATGATTGAATCCCATTCGTTTACTCAGTTCCCAATGTATCGCCGTTGCTACTCTATCGTGTCTGTGCTTATACTTCTTCTGGGCGAGTTGACTATATTCACTAATTATGTTGTTAATGCTCTCATCTATTTCCCCACATATGCAGTACTTGCTGTTTGTCTGTGTTCTGTCGATTTTTGTTTTTATGTAGTTTGTCCTGATGCTTTTATTTTGAGCTGCCATGATGAGCGATTCCGTTTCTCTCTTCAGGTTTCCTTTTCGTAGCCATGTCCATAATCTCTCGTCTGCCACATATTGTATCTGTTTTTCAAATTCTCCATATAGTTTCTTCTGCTTCCATTTTTCTTTCCTTGTTTGTTGTGCTGTTCCATTGTTTTCTACTTTGTTGTTCGTTGCGTTATTTCATGCACTCTTTATGGTGCCTTCGTTGTTTGCTTGCACGTACTTTTCTAGATCTGCTTTAGCTCTTTGGATACAGTTCTCTATGCCACCTTCTTTTCTCTTAACGTATAGTCTCTCCGTGTCATCTCTGGGTGTAAGGCCTTATGCATTGTCATGAGCTTCCTTGTTCGTCTGACCATTGATTGGAGTTCTTCCTTTGTCCATCTTAGGGATGGTCCTGTGTTTATCACTACCGATACAGCCCATGTGTTCATTCCTTTTATCAGGTTCCTGCTGTTTAATTTGGTCTCTAGTCTTTTCCTTATCCTCCTAAGGTATTCTCTTTATTTTCTCCTTCATTTCTTCCCATTTTATCGTGTCACATTCAAGAACACCCAGGTATTTGAATCGGTCTTGTGCGGTCAGTGCTCTAATCGTCCTGTTGTCCGGTAGTTAGATTCCTTCTGCTATTGTGAGCTTTCCTTTGGGCATTACCATAATTGCACACTCTTCTATACCAAACTCCATCCCAATGTCATCACAGTATTCTTTTACTTTTTTGAACAGCATCTCGAGCCCTCCCCTGTTTTTTTGCAAAATATTTCATATCGTTCATGTACATTAGGTGGTTGACTTTTCTTTTTGTTTTGGAGAAATGGTATCCTTTGCTATTCTTCAGGATTCTATTGAGTGGTATCATTGTTAGAACAAATGATAGTGGAGACAGAGAGTGTTCTTGGAAGATTCCCCTTTTCATGCTTACCTCTGCTAAATTTTCTCCTTCGACTGTCAAGTCTACTTTCTAGTTTTTCATAGAGTTTTCGATTAGTCTCCCCAGTGGTTCACTGATCTTGAACATTCCGAAGCATTCAAGTATCCAGCTATGTGGAATCATGTCGTACACCTTTTTGTAGTCTATCCATCCCATTTCCTTTTTCTTACTTCTTTTTAGATCATCTGGTATGTAGAGTAAGTCATTTTCTCCTGTGCTTCCTTTCGTGCAACTTTTGTGTTTTTCTGGTAATAGTCCCCTTCTTTCCATTGATATGTATATTCTCTCTGCTATTTGTCCGGTCAGAATTTTCCACATGAGTGGTAAGCACGTGATTGGTCTATAATTGCTTGCCATGTTCCTTTTTTCTTTTTGGATGAGGGTGGTTCTACCGCTGATAATCCACTCTGGTGCCTCTCTTTCATTTATGCACCTTTGGAGTAGGTGGGTGAGTCTGTCGTGTAGTGTGGTGAATTTCTTAAACCAATATCCGTGGATCCCGTGGATCCTGTGGATTCCGTCCTGGCGCTTTCCACTTGACTATTTTCCTGAGAGCGTGTTTCAATGTGGTTTTGTTCAATAATATAAGTTCTCCTTCGTCTATATCATCGAGTTCTCTTTTTATGTTTCCTAACCATTGTGGGGTTACGTTGTGTCTTTTTGGGTGCCCTCATATGCTGTTCCAGTTGTTCTTGGTCTCTGTGGAATCGGCCTTTATGTTATGTTTTCTTTCTCCGTTAAGATCTTGGTAAAACTTTCTCTCATTGATTTGGAATGTGCGGTTCTGTGTGTATTGGACAGTTCCCAAGAGCTGTCGTTTTTTCTTCTCACATGATTTCTTCAGGGATTTTGTTCGTTTTTTTCAGTTTTGTCATTTGTGTTGGTTGTGCTGGAAGGTCTTTCTTCGGGTGTGTCACCTTCTTCCTTCTCTATATTATCGCAGATATCTTGTAGTTCAGTCTCGGACACTCATTTGTTTTTCAGAGTTTATTTTTCTTGGTCAGCAAGGCGTTGGCTCGATACCTCCACAGCGGATTTTTCCCTCCGTATTTTGAGCATTATAAAATTTGAATTTCATACCCGATGGCACTTGTTGTATACACAATAGTGTATATTATATTATTCAGAACAGTTATATTTGTGGTATTCATTTCATTTGATAGGATTTCGAGCGCTCCATTGTATAGTTTTATCGTTTTTTCTCTTTTTTTTTTTTGATTTTAGTAAGTGATTGTCTAACATGGAAATTTAGGTTTTCTACTTGTTATCTTTTGCTGGGTTTGTCTATACTGTTTTTTTTTGTTGTTTTTTTTAGGAATTCATCATTTGTGTCGTTTATTATTACCCAGCAGGAGCAGATAGTGACTGTTTAGAGCTGGTGGAGCTCTAAAGCTGTGACCAATCCACCAGACCCCCTTCCCACACGTCATGAGCCAGCGTGGTAGGGTATTTGCACACTCAAAATTTTATCGGCTGTTCCTGCTGAGTCCTTGATGGCAAAAGCCCAAGCCACATCACTTGCTTTGGGTAGGGATGATGTGCTCCAAGGGCGACTACCCAAACACTACACCAAAAAAGCATCCGTTCCTGCTGGGTCATCGGCACCAAGAAACTCTGCCATATCACTTACTTTGAGTGGGGGTGATATGCTCAGAAAGCCACTACCCAAACCCAAACCCTTCTTCAAGAAAACACCTGTTCCCACTGAGTCATCGGTCCAACAGCGACCATTTAAACATAACCCTATACATACATATATACAAATATATATGTATACATACATTCACATATGTACATATGTATAGATACGTATATATGCATATATACACACATACATACAAAAATATACATATATATACATTAAAAAATGGCTTAACACCAACATGGTTTGTACAATGGAAATCGCACCGGCTGTTCCTGCTGGGTCCTCGGTCCCAAAAGGCCCAGCCAAATCACTCGCTTTGGGTGGGGGTGATGTGCTCCAAATGTGACTACCCAAACACTACACCAGGAGAACGCCAGTTTCTGCTGGGCCAACGGTCCCGAAAGGCCCAGCTGCATCTCTTGCCTTAAGTGGGAGTTTTGCATCCCAACGGCGACCACCCAAACAAAACCCAAACAGAATTTTTAACCCAGACAAAACCCAAAAACCCTCAACAAGTGAAAATTGTTATGCATCAGCACCTACAACGTCAGGATACTGTCAAAGAACTCTCACCGGACCCATCTAGAAAACGAAATCAAAGACATTAAATGGGACATCATAGGTTTTAGCGAAATGAGAAAACCAGGAGGAGAACTAATAGAATTGAAAAGCAAACATCTTCTCTACAATCACGGAGAGGAGAAGGTGAAACAAAATGGAGTAGGATTTCTCATCGATAATGACCTCAAAGACAACGTGGTAGGCTTTAAAGCTATCTCTGATCGCATGGCTAGTGTCACCATTAAACTCTCAAAGAGGTACAAGCTAAATGTCATCCAAGTCTTTGCTCCCACTTCGCAATCAACCAGAGAAGAAATAAACAACTTCAATAATGACTTGAACTCCCTATTACGAGATACCAAAAAATACTTCAATGTCATCATGGGAGATTTCAACGCACAAGTAGGACAAGGAAACTGACGTTGCGTCGGAGAATTCGGATACAAAAATCGGAACGAGAGAGATGAAGATCTTGTAAATTTTGCCACGGCAAACAACTTCAAAATTATGAATACTTAAAAAAAAAGCAATAGAAAATAGACTTGGAAGAGCCCCAACCATGAAGCCAAACCGACGAAAACAACACCAACGTCAACGAACTCCACAATAGAATAACGGCCTCTCTATTAGAAGCAGCTAATGTGTTCAAACCAAGAAACAATAAACAAAGTACAGGAAAGAAACAGTATCCTCGAAGCAAACGGAGACATAACAGACGGAGACCAAGAATTTTGAACGTGCCCAAGAATTTTACCAGGAACTCTACTCTTCAGAACACGGACAATACAACAACAATGACGAAAATACACAAGATGCCAACAATCAGTTTGAGGACTTCTTCATAGGAAGTAACACAAGCCATCAAACAAACAAATCTATCTACTCCATCGATCTACTCAAAAAAAAAACAGGTAAAAGAGTCAACAGAGAGCTTGCTATTCTATTCAACTTGTCTGAAACAGAGTAAAGTCCTGAAACACTGGAAAACTGCTATTATAATGCTCCTACATAAAAAAGGTAACCCCAAAGACCTCAACAACTGCAGACCTATAATCCTGCTCAACTGCGTATACAAACTTTTCATAAAAATCGTCACCAACCGGATTACTAAAACACTAGACGAGAATCAGCCACGAGAACAGGTGGGATTTAGAAGAAATTACTCGGCCATGGACCATCTTCATTCAATAGATCAGCTAAAAAAGAAGGTAGCAGAATACAAAATGCCACTCACTGTAGCATTTATAGACTTCAAGAAGGCATTCGACTCTGTAGAAATTCCCACGGTCATGAACGCCATCACCCTACAAGGTGTAGACGCTGTATACATTAAAGTACTGCACCACATATACAATCACAGCAACTCCTTCATTAGGCTACATAAGGACTGAACCGTTTCAGCTCCAAAAAGAAGAAAGACAAAGTGATGCCAGCTCACCCAAACTGATGATCTTCCGAAACCTGGACTGGGAGAATAAAGGAATCAAAATAGACGGCGAATATTTGAGCAACCTTAGATTTGCAGACGACATCGTCCTTTTCGCAGAGAACCTACACGACCTCCAACTAATGCTAGATGGAAAGCAAAAAAGTCGGCCTACACATGAACTTCAGTTAAACGAAAATCATGTGCAATTATCATATTGAGAATAAGAACATAACCGTCAAGATAGAAGATGCAAACCTCAGCAAGTTAGACCACTACATCTACCTTTGACAATGAATGTCCATGAGATCCTCAAAAGAGGAGGAAATCAAGCGAAGAATCACTTTGGGATGGTAAGCCTTCTGTAGAGCAAGCTCAATTTTCAAGAACCAGATGATCCCAATAGTCCTAAAAAGAGGAGTATACAACCAATGCATTCTCCTGATAGTCACTTATGAAGCTGAAACATCCAACCAAGAGACAGACCTACAAACTGAGAAGTATGCAACGTGCACATAAGAGAATCATGCTCAACCTCACATGGAGAGATCACAAGACAGCACATTATATAAGGAAGAAAATAGGTGTCTGTGACATCATAGAAACTATGAAAAAACTCAGATGGCAATTGGCAGGCTATGTTGCAAGAATGAGAGACAAACGATGGATATCACGTCTCACAACATGGATTCCCAGAGATCACAAAAGAAACCGAGGCCAACAGAGCACAAGATGGAGAGATGAGCTAGACAGATTCAGGAAATACTAGCTCCGTGACGCCTATGATAGAGAATTGTGGTGAATCCTAGCGAAGGTCTATGTCCAACGACGGATGTTAAAAGACTGATGATGATGATGATGATGATGATGATGATGATGACTAGACATGTGAGAATAATTATTCTTTGTTGATACTATATCATATTATTTTCTTAATTCAATTCCAGCAACTGTATTTGCACGGGAGATTGTTGCAATCACGCTAATCCCCACTTCATTTTTTCGTATGTATAAATGTAACAACTTTTCCTTTGCATTATTTTCGGACTTTTCAAACTTTCAACCTCTCCTTCTACTTGAATCACAACCACTCAATGCATGAATGATTGGTTGAGCAGCAGACATAATACTTTTTAGTTATTGAATGAATTGGAATAAATTGTTATCATTGGCTGACTCCAGTCAACTCTCCATTCTGAAATCATTCTTTATCTCTATCCATAAGAATGAGATTTGATTTTTGCATTATTCCGATCAGCAATTTTAATCGATTCACTTATTGCTGAGGGGAACCTGGCCTGAGTTTAGTTGCGCTAAAAATCAACCACAATTAAGATGATAGTAATCAGTAGAAAAAAAATAATAACAATGTGATTTAGATTAATGCATCAGTTTTTCTCTCAGTAATAATCTTTTTTAAAAAAGATAAATGGTATCAGATTTCTATCAATCAATCTTTCTATTTTATAAATTCCTTTTTCTGGATATCAATTTATTACGCCCGTTAGTTGAATCGAATTGTTATTGTTTCGAATAAATCAAATTGTTTGTTTTTAATATTTGTGCATCGTTTGTAAAATTGATTGGGTGAGTATGTGAAAACTTACAATCGGAAAGGTCAGTTATTTCTTAAACTATGAACAAAAAGTAAATAAATCAAATCTTTTTGAGATAAGATACATCAAAATTAGTTTCTGTAAATTGTTAGATTTGGAGGAATTTCATTCAAAAATTGCACACATAATATTTACAAAATGCGACCATTAGGCAATTTTGTAGATCATTTTAAAAATTGTATCTTAATGTAATTTGATGAATTATATAATGAGATGCTGCATTATTTGTTGAAATACACTCGGGTCTTGCTACACGGACATGAATTGGTCTTTAATGAGGTTAGTTCAGTCTAGCACGAGGCTATAAAAGTAGGGGACCTCCGTGAGAACTGAGCTTATTTCACTGGCATTTCATCGCAAAACTTGCTTGTTATATGGAAGGTACCGAAACTCCCTAAAAGGTGGATTATCACTAATATTCATTTAGTGAGGCAGAAGATCATCAATGTAGGGCGCCCAATGATTTTTTCATTGCAATATAGTAGAAAACAAGAGAGGAAGCTGCTTATTGTGATCACTTTGTGACAGTCTTTTAGATAAAACTAAGCAGAAGATAACATTAAGCTAATCATATAGAAATTAGACCCAATTATATTCATCGCTGTGAGTTTACAAACATTGTATGTAATATATTGTGTTATAAACCACTTTATATTAAAAAATCATGTATTAAATTGTTTAAAAAAATTCAATTCAGATGAAGTCTTTCGAATTGACTGAAATTTGATACCAATTACTATTTGATAACATCTTCTTTACATGCAAATAAAAAAATATTCTGCGTACTTACCTGGAAAGAATTGAGCAGCATTTCAAAATATAATTTAACCAACTCTGCAACTTCACCAATGTTATCGGGAAGACCCAAGAAGACCATATAGTGAACTCCGAATAGAGGGATGAGGACAAGCGTTGACTTCGCTAAACGCCTGAAAAGACAGCCATTGATGAATTCTCAGACCATCAAATAACTTCAGTTTTTGAACTATCATGAGTGGACGAGTTGTGTATGCACAGTTAGTGAACGGTGTCAAATATCTCAACAGAATATACTCAGAAAAAGCCAAAGAAACTTCAATACCTATCATATACCACCTCAATACCTACTCAAGGTAAGAAGAGATAGAATTTCTTACATTAACTCTGCGATACTTATCAACTTAATTCCGAACCATGATGACAGGCTCATCCCTTTGTGAAACTATAATTTCTTTGTTTGTTCCAGTAAAACGAGACAGTGTGTAATATTGTCAAAAGAGAGGAAAAAACGTACCGAATTTTGTGGCGAGATAGAAAGCTAGGCAAATATAGACGAATTTAGACTTTATATCACTTTTCATCACACTCAAACACACACACACAAACACACATACGTACACATATACAAAAACTGGGACTTGAAACAGCGCCTGCAACCTGAAAATAGTACGGACCTTCATGTGCCATAGTGCAAACAACTGACGAGGTACTTGTCCGAAGTATACGATGGAAAATAAGTATTTTTGTTAGTATCTTTTTTAGGTTGGAAAGAGAGTTTTGTTACTTTTTTAGTCAACTAATATTTATTCTCCTGTCATATTCAACCAAGGCAAATTTTCCCTCCAATTTCGTCGATATGATCCCATCTAGTAAGCAAGAAATGCCTCAAGCATAAAATTATTTGGGTTTCGAGGTAAAAAACACCTCTATGTCATTTTTAACTTCTTCAGAAACATAGTGAAAATCTAATGGCGCAAAGTATGACGAGTAGACAAGAATGAGGTGAAACCCCCAGAACACAAGATGTTTTAGGTAGTTTTTGAATTGAAAATAATCTTTAAATTATCTTAGCAAAATACAATACGACTTTCCTTCCAATCTGATATATATATATATATATATATATATATATATATATATATATATATATATATCATGTCATTCAAGCTTGGCCTCGCAAACAAATGCAAAGGGATGTTTTTCACGTCTGTTGTAAGCCTCTGGTAGCGAGTAAGACCCATGCTGGAGAGGCAGACTTTTCTGTATCAATCGTACTTGAATGAAACAATTCAACGTATAGACAATTCAACCTTGGTATATTTCTCATTCAGAAATTTGCCTATTTCATTGTAATTCTTAATTCTAAACCATAGATAAAATGGAACGTCTTTCTTTCAAACGAAAATAGAAAATTCTTAAACTATTTCTAACGATAAACAACGAAATCTATTTATTGAAATCTGATATTGAAATTCAAGGAAAGCATTTATGATGAACGTCTTTCCACCATAAATACCAGTTGAATGACAAAAAATAGTTCTGTTATTTGTATGGAATGGAATCAGCATCCCTCGATAGAATTCTCAAATTGGATAATTCTTTTTGGATCCTGTGCTAATTCATAAATATGACGGCATCAATTAACCTTATATACGGCAAACTCTATTTCCCACCAGATTGTTTGCATGTCATTCAGTCACTCACGATCAATCAGACTGAACATATACTTTGTAGCAGAGCATAGAACAATCCAAATTCTAATACAATCCAACCTGAATTATAATACATTTCTCATCCATTTTTCCAATAAGAACTGCAACGTTTATTCCACAAATCGAAGTACAAGTACGATAAACCCTTTGTTATTGTTATACTTTAAATACTGTCTTCTCTTTTCCATCTCATTTGTCAATCTCTCATTATCATGTCATATTAATATTTCTTTATCAACCGAAACTACAATGGATAATGGAAACAGAAACAAAGATTATGCCTTTCCACAAAAAATCTCTTCATAGACGTTTCTTCGAATGAAACTAAACCTTTCCCTATGTTGTCTCTTGTGAAACATTGTAGTGGGATTTGAAACAAGTCAAATCGTTGGATTAGTTAAAATACAGCTAAATTGCTCAACAAATTATTGATCTTATTCAGAAATATCATTAATTATAAATAAATCTTATTAAATGATATTATTGATAATATATAGATCTCATTCGATGATAACTACAAAGTAGAAGTTACCCATGCTTTGCGAAAGTTCGCTTTACGATACTTCATTGCTTTTACGTAAAAGAAGTGAAAATAGCGTTGAGCATTTGTTTTGCAGTAAGCCGTTATGAAGGCAGCATGCATCTTATTCCTTTCTATCCTGCATCCAAATCAGCCACCAATCAAACCTTCGACGACTCAACTTAACATTGCATAATCACCATTTTTTAATCTGCAAACCATTAAAAAGAATCCTATGTAAATCAATGGTTTTGGCTTCTCCGCTTTCATAAGGATGAACTGATTTTCTTTTTACTTACCTGTATCGAAAGTTTCTGGCTCTTTGAGGTCGATTCATACTTAATTTAGTGAAAAGAATCCGAATGATGTTAACGAAGAAAATAAAATTTACCTGAAAGAAAGGAAAGCAAACTAATTCAACTATATCAATAGAGTAATTCAAGATTCTGAGTAAACATAACAAGGCATCTCTTCATAATATGATAAAAAAATGATTTATTATTATTCTACGTTATCTATCAACTAATCTCAAATCAAACAAATCAATCACAGAGAAAGCTGCTTAATAAAATCGCGAATAATGTTATTGAACAACTATTGTTATCAAAATCAGTCGATCACAATAAGCGGCTTCTATATTCTTCGTTTAATGTTATCAGCGGGTTACTGTTACCAAGTGCATCCTGTCTTAAAGCAATCAAAATAAGCAGCTTTCTCTGAACTATAGTATTGGCGATAACATTCACTTCCATCTATGTCGCACACGTGATTCTGAGTCCACTTCTAATGAGTTAAGAGAACCGCTCTGCGTTGCAATTTATACGGACAGTCTGTTGAGTGAACAAAGCTACCCTGCGTTAGAATCTATACGGGGTAGACTGTAGAATAAAGAAAATCATACAGCGTTACAATTTATTCTGGAAAGATTGTTGAATAAAGAAAACCACACTGCGTTGCAATCTAAACAATACAGACACTTGAGTAAAGATAACTACATTGCCTTGCCATCTATATGGGACAGACGGTTGAGTAGGGAAAACCACACTGCGTTGCAATCTATACTGGATAGATTCTTGGGTAAGGAAAACCATACTGCACTGCAATATATATATATGGAAATGGCTGTTCAGTGAAGGAATCCACACTACATTGATGTCTATAAGGGTCATGCTGTTGAGAAATCCACACTGTGTTGTAATCTACATTGTACATAATGTTGAGTTAAGGAAATCAAACTGTATTGCAATCTATACTGAAATATTGTTGAGTAAAAAAAATCCACACTGCATTGCAACCTATACCGGGTAGACTGTTTAATAAGATAACTACACAGCGTTTCAATTTGAACCGGACAGACAGTTGAGAAAGGGAAGCCACACTGCGTTGCAATCTATACGGAACAGAACGGTAAGAAAACTTGCAAATCAATTTAGGTAAGACTGTTGAGTGATACTGGATAGACTGTTCACTAAAGAAAACCACCGAGCGTTGTAATTTAAACAACGTTTTAATCAATACGGGGTAGACTTCTGAGTAGAGGCAACCAACCTGCGTTACAATATATACGAGGCAGACTGCTAAGAAATGGAAACCACACTTTATATCGTGCAGATTGTTGAATAACAGGGAAGAAAAAGAAAAAACATTACAAAACCCTGCAATGTGATCTTTACCGGGCAGGCTGCTGAGTAAAGGAAACTAAACTGCGTCCCAAACTATTCTGGACTGGCAGTTAGGTAAAGAAGATCAGACTGCGTTACAATCTATAATGGAGTGTTCATTAAAGAGAACTTCGCTGCATTACAATTTAAACTGTACAAAAAAACTACACTACGTTACAATCTATACTGGACGCAGTCTTGACCGAAGAAAACCACTCTGTGTTGTAATTTGAACTGTACATACTGTTGAGTAGAGAAAACCACCGTGTTGCAATCAAAACTGGACAGGCTGTTGAGTAAGGAAAACCACGCTGTGTTACAATCTATATTGGGTAGACTGTCAAGGAAAGAAATACACCCTTTGTTGCAATCTATACTGGACATACTGTTAAGTAAGAAAAACTAAAGGGCGTTGCAATCAATACGGGGCTGACTATTGAGCAAAGAAAACCACCCTGCGTTGCAACCTATACAGGACAGTCTGTTGCGTGAAAAAAAAAACTGCATTGCGTTGCAATCTATACGGGGCGCTCTGCTGAGTAGAAAAATATTATGTGTTTCAATTTATACGGAACAGACTTTGGGGAAAACCACCCGATGTTGCAATCTATACTGGACAGACTGTTGAGTAAGGACAACCACACTGCATGGGTTGCAATATTTACAGACAGGACAGACTGTTTATTAAGAAAACCTCACTGTGTTACAATCTATATGGAGCAGAATGTTTAGTTGAGAAAACCTCATGACGTTACAATCTGTATTGGACATACTGTTGAGCGAAGGAAACCACATTATGTTGATATCTATATAGGTCAGACTATTGAGTAAATTTAACTACACTACATTTCAATATTTGGGGTTGACTGTTGAGTAACAAAAACGAAACAGCGTTATAATCTATACTAGATAGACTGCTGAATAGAGAAAACACCACACTGCGTTGCAAACAAAACCGGATAGACTGTTGAGTAAGGGAAACCACCCTGCGTTGTAGCATGTACTGGGCAGACAGCTAAGAAATGGAAACCACGCAGTGTTGCAATCTATATGGCGCAGACTGTTGAGTAACAAAGACCAAATTGCGTTGCAATCTCTATTAGACCAACTGTTGTGTGGAGTAAACCAAATTCCTTCGCAATCTATACTGGGCAGAATGTTGATTAAAGAAAAGCACACATTGTTGAAATCCATATGGGACAGATTCTTGTGTGAAGAAAAGTATCCTACGTTTTAATCAATATCAGTCTGTTTCAAACTGCAATCCCTACTGGATAGTCTGTTGAGTGAAGAAAACTACACTGCGTTGCAATCTTTACGGGGTAGACTGTTGAGTAAAGGAAACCACACTCTGTTGCAATATGTATTGGGCACTCTGTTGAGTAAGTTGAATCACCCTTCGTTTCAACTCACAATGGGCAGACTGCTGAGTAACAAAAATCACAGGGCAATCGATACTAGACATACCGATGACTAAAGAAAACTGCACTGTGTTGCAATATAAACTGTTGGGTAGAGGAGACCACACTGCTTTGCAATTTATGCTGGAAAATCTGCTAAGTAATGAAAACTAGAGTGCGTTACAATCTATTCGGGACAAACTGCTGGCTTTGTGAAACCACCCCGCACAACAAACTATGCAAGAGAGTGTGCCAAGTAGAGAAAAATACAATACGTTGTAATGTATACGGGACAAACTGTTAGGAAAACTATATTGCGTTACAATGAATACTCGAACGAGGGTTGACTAGAGAGAAAACCACATTGTGTTACTATGTTAACTGTACAGACGGTTGAGTGATAGAGATCACACTGCAGTATCAATATGGGATGGACTATTGAGTAGAGAACCATCCTGCGTTTTAACCTATACTGGGCAGACTCCTGAGTAATGAAAACCACTGTGTTGCAATCTATACGGGGTAGATTGTTGAGTAACGTGAAGTTCACTGCTTGCAATCTTTACCAGACAGACTGTTGAATAAAAAAAACACATAGCGTGCAATTTACACTAGAAAGACTGTTAAATAAACCACACTGTATTGCAATTTCTACTGGACAGACTGTTGACTTTAAAAAGTCACACTGTGTTGTGATCTATATCGGAAAGACTGTTAGATGAAGAAAATCGCCCTGGATAGACTGCTGAATAATGAAAGTCACACAGTGTTGCAATTTAAATGGGGCAGACTATTCAGTAAAGAAATTCACATTTCACCAGATTCTGTTCTGGTTAATACATATAGTAGTAGAAATGAAAATTCCCTCTTCACATCAGTTGCTCAGTAGTCGTCCCTGAAGCTGAGTGATAGTAAGTCTCCTTAGGTCTCCAGCCCCCCCCCCCAGGACGTCCTCACATATTATAGCAGCGCTGTAGTTTGTACCGTCTCAACCGTCCCATCTTTACTTACACATATCTTTTCTTTCTGGCTGCTTCGCCATTGATGATATCTGGAAGTCGTAAGTCTCATACTTCCAGCACTCTCTTCAGTATTCGTACTGATCCCAATAGTGCTGTGGTACACATAGTCTCAATCCTTACTCTGACATCTGGAAGTCGTAAGTCTCATACATCCAGCACTCTCTTCAGTATTCGTACAGATCCCAGTAATGCTGTAGTACGTATGGTCTCAATCCTTACTCTCATCTCCATCTCCTTCTTTTAATTGTCTTTGGCACAGTTTTAAGTGCACTTGCTATCATTGGTACTATCCTGGCCTTCATGTTCCATCTTTTTTCCCGCTCCCTTGCCAAGTCCAGATATTTTCCTTGCTTTTTGTTCTCTTTTATTTTCAGTTACAGCCACGACTCCCAAGTCTTCTTTCTTGGATGAGGTGGTCGATTTGGATGTTATATTATTATTATTATTATTATTATTATTATTATTATTATTATTATTATTATTATTATTATTATTATTATTAGGAATCTCACACCAGTTGCCTGGTGGTAACCGCTGGAGTTTGAGTGACAGCAAGTCTCCTCAAGTCTCCAGCCCTCCTCTCCTAGTACTAGCAGGTCGCAGTAATTCTGCGATTTACAGTTTCACACCGGTTGCCCAGTGGTTATCGCTGAGGGCTGAGTGACAATAAGTCTCCTCAGGTCTTCAGCTACCGTCTCCTCCCTCTTTCGCATATCATGACAGAGTTACAATTCGTTGCAGTCCTTATATCTCTAGCACCTTCCTCAGTACCCGTGCAGTTCCCAGTAGTGCTGTGGTCTGTACGGTCTCTATCCTCCCCCTAATCCCGATCTCCTCCAGTCTCTCCCTCAGCGTTCTGGGGACAGTTCCTAGTGCTCCCACTATGACTGGTACTACCCTAGTTTTCATGTTCCACATTTTCTTTAACTCCCTTGCTAGGTCCTGGTATTTTTCCCTTTTTTCACCCTCCTTCTTTTTTACTCTATGGTCTGCTGGCACAGCCACGTCTACTATTTGGCAGGCCTTCTTTTTTTTGTCTACTATTACTAAGTCCGGCCTTCTTGCCTGGATGAGGTGGTCAGTTTGGATGTCAAAATCCCACAGTAGTTTGTGGTTGTCATTCTCCAAAACTGCCTCTGGCTTGTGCTGATACCACTTTTCCCCATGGTTGAATCCCATTTGTTTACTTAGTTCCCAGTGTATCATCGTTGCTACTCTATCGTGTCTATGCTTATACTCCTTCTGGGCGAGTTGACTACATTCACTAGTTATGTGGTTTACTGTCTCATCTCTTTCACCGCACATGCGGCATTTGCTGTTTGCCTGTGTTTTATTATTATTATTATTATTATTATTATTATTATTATTATTATTATTATTATTATTATTATTATTATTATTATTATTTGGAATCTCACACCAGTTGCCCGGTGGTAACCGCTGGAGTTTGAGTGACAGCAAGTCTCCTCAAGTCTCCAGCCCTCCTCCCCCAGTACTCATAGGTCGCAGTAATTCTACGATTTACAGTTTCACACCGGTTGCCCAGTGGTTATCGCTGAAGGCTGAGTGACAATAAGTCTCCTCAGGTCTTCAGCTAACGTCTCCTCTCTCTTTCGCATATCATGACAGAGCTACGATTCGTTGCAGTCCTTATATCTCTAGCACCTTCCTCAGTATCCGTGCAGTTCCCAGTAGTGCTGTGGTCTGTACGGTCTCCATCCTCCCCCTAATCCCGATCTCCTCCAGTCTCTCCCTCAGCGTTTTGGGGACAGTTCCTAGTGCTCCCACTATGACTGGTACTACCCTGGTTTTCATGTTCCACATTTTCTTTAACTCCCTTGCTAGGTCCTGGTATTTTTCCCTTTTTTCACCCTCCTTCTTTTTTACTCTATGGTCTGCAGGCACAGCCACGTCTACTATTTGGCAGGCCTTCCTTTTTTTGTCTACTATTACTAAGTCCGGCCTTCTTGCCTGGATGAGGTGGTCAGTTTGGATGTCAAAGTCCCACAGTAGTTTGTGGTTGTCATTCTCCAAAACTGCCTCTGGCTTGTGCTGATACCACTTTTCCCCATGGTTGAATCCCATTTGTTTACTTAGTTCCCAGTGTATCATCGTTGCTACTCTATCGTGTCTATGCTTATACTCCTTCTGGGCGAGTTGACTACATTCACTAGTTATGTGGTTTACTGTCTCATCTCTTTCACCGCACATGCGGCATTTGCTGTTTGCCTGTGTTCTGTCGATTTTAGCTTTTATGTAGTTATCATTATTATTATTTGGAATCTCACACCAGTTGCCTGGTGGTAACCGCTGGAGTTTGAGTGACAGCAAGTCTCCTCAAGTCTCCAGCCCTCCTCCCCCAGTACTCATAGGTCGCAGTAATTCTACGATTTACAGTTTCACACCGGTTGCCCAGTGGTTATCGCTGAAGGCTGAGTGACAATAAGTCTCCTCAGGTCTTCAGCTAACGTCTCCTCTCTCTTTCGCATATCATGACAGAGCTACAATTCGTTGCAGTACTTATATCTCTAGCACCGTCCTCAGTATCCGTGCAGTTCCCAGTAGTGCTGTGGTCTGTACGGTCTCTATCCTCCCCCTGATCCCGATCTCCTCCAGTCTCTCCCTCAGCGTTTTGGGGACAGTTCCTAGTGCGCCCACTATGATCGGCACTACCCTGGTTTTCATGTTTCACATTTTCCTTAACTCCCTTGCTAGGTCCTGGTATTTTTCCTTTTTTTCACCCTCCTTCTTTTTTACTCTATGGTCTGCAGGTACAGCAACGTCTACTATTTGGCAGGCCTTCCTTTTTTTTGTCTACTATTACTAAGTCCGGTCTTCTTGCCTGGATGAGGTGGTCAGTTTGGATGTCAAAGTCCCAGAGTAGTTTGTGGTTGTCATTCTCCAAAACTGCCTCTGGCTTGTGCTGATACCACTTTTCCACATGGTTGAATCCCATTTGTTTGCTTAGTTCCCAGTGTATCATCGTTGCTACTCTATCGTGTCTATGCTTATACTCCTTCTGGGCGAGTTGACTACATTCACTAGTTATGTGGTTCACTGTCTCATCTCTTTCACCGCACATGCAGCATTTGCTGTTTGTCTGTGTTCTGACGATTTTTGTTTTTATGTAGTTTGTCCTTATGCTTTTGTTTTGGGCTGCCATGATGAGCGATTTTGTTTCTCTCTTAAGGTTCCCCTTTCGTAACCACGTCCATGATTTCTCGTCTGCTATACCTTGTATCTGTCTTTTAAACTCACCGTACAATTTTTTCCCTTCCCATCTTTCTTTTCTTGCTTGCTGTACTGTTCTATTGTTTTCTACTTCATTGTTTGTTGCACTATCTCTCGCACTCTTTATGATTTCTTCACTATTTGTTTGCACATATCTTTCTAGGACTGTTTTAGCTCTCTGGACACAATCTTCTATGCTGATGAGCCCCCTACCACCTTCTTTTCTCTTAACGTATAGTCTATCTGTATCATCCCTAGGGTGTAATGCTTTATGCATCGTCATAAGTTTCCTTGTTCGCCTATCCATTGATTGGAGCTCTTCCTTTGTCCATCCTAGGAATGGTCCTGTATAGCTAACTACTGACACAGCCCAGGTGTTCATTCCTTTTATTAGATTTCTGCTGTTTAATTTGGTCTCTAATATTTTCCTTATCCTTCTGAGGTATTCCCTCTTTAATTTTGCCTTCATCTCTTCCCGTTTTATCGTGTCACATTCAAGGACACCTAGGTACTTGTATCGGTCTTGTGCAGGCAATGCCCTAATCTTGCTGTTGTCCGGGAGTTCAATTCCCTCAGTCATTGAAAGCCTTCCTTTGTGCATCACCATAATTGCGTATTTTTCTATTCCAAACTCCATTCCTATGTCCTCACTATATTCCCTTACTTCGTTGAACAGAGTCTCAAGCTCTCCCCTGTTTTTTGCGAACAATTTTATATCGTCCATGTACATTAAGTGGTTGACCTTTCCTTTTGTTTTATTCATTTATTTTTGTTTTTGCTTTAGAGAAGTGGTATCCTTTGCTGTTTTTCAGGATTCTGTTGAGCGGTATCATTGTTAAAACAAATAATAGTGGGGACAACGAGTCTCCTTGGAAGATTCCCCTTTTTATCCCTACCTCGGCTAGTTTGTCCCCTGCGGCTGTCAAATCTACTTTCCAGTCTTCCATCGAATTACCAATGAATTTAACCACCGGTTTGCTAATTTTGAACATTCTAAGGCATTCGAGTATCCAGCTTGGAATCATATCGTATGCCTTTTTGTAATCCATCCATCCCATTGCGATATTCTTTCTCCTTTTCCTCACTTCTCTTAAGATCATCTGGTCTATGTAGAGTAAATCGTTTGCCCCTTTCGTTCCTATCCTACACCCTTTCTGTTCTTCTGGTAGTAGTCCCCTTCTATCCATTGACATGTATATTCTCTCTGCTATTTGCCCGGTCAGGATTTTCCACATAAGTGGTAAGCACGTGATTAGTTTATAGTTGCTTGCTATGTTCCCCTTTTCTGGGTCTTTTTGGATGAGGGTGGTTCTGCCTTTAGTCATCCATTCTAGTGCTTTGCCTTCGTTTAGATAATTTTGGAGTAGGTGAGTGAGTCTGCTGTGTAACGTGGTGAATTTTTTGAACCAATACCCATGGATCCCGTCGGGACCCAGTGCTTTCGAGTTGGCTACTTTCCTAAGAGTATGTTCCAATGTGGTTTCATTCAGTACTATTGGTTCTCCCCTGTCTATATCTTCTAGTTCTTTTCTCATGTCTCCCAACCATTGTGGTGTTACGTTGTGTCTTTTTCGGTGCCCCCATATGCTATTCCAATAGTTTTTGGCCTCTGTGGCATCTGGTTTCATTATTATTATTATTATTATTATTATTATTATTATTATTATTATTATTATTATTATTATTATTATTATTATCATTTGCAATCTCACACCAGTTGCCTGGTGGTAACCGCTGGAGTTTGAGTGACAGCAAGTCTCCTCAAGTCTCCAGCCCTCCTCTCCTAGTACTCTTAAGTCGCAGTAATACTGCGGTTTACAGTTTTTCACCGGTTGCCCAGTGGTCACTGCTGAAGACAATAGGTCTCCTCAGGTCTTCAGCCAACGTCTCCTCTCTCTTTCGCCTATCATGTCAGTGCTGCGGTTTGCAATTCCGCTTTCATTTCCCTTCCTCTGTTGGGTCACTATTGACAATTAACATTGCAGTCTTTATACTTCTAGCACTTTCCTCAGTATCCGTGCAGTTCCTAGCAGTGCTGTGGTCTGTACGGTCTCAATCCTTGCCCTTATCCCGATCTCCTCCAGTCTCGCCATCAGTGTCCGTGGGACAGTTCCCAGTGCGCCTGCTATGACCAGCACTACCCTGGCTTTTATGTTCCACATCTTCTTCAGTTCTCTCGCAAGGTCCTGGTATTTTTCCCGTTTTTCACTCTCCTACCTCTTTACTCTATGCCACGTCTACTATTTGGCAGGTCTTCCTCTTCTTGTCTACGATTACCAAGTCTAGTCTTCTTGCCTGGATGAGGTGGTCAGTTTGGATGTCAAAGTCCCCGAGTAGCTTGTGGTTGTCATTCTCCTGGACTGCCTCTGGTTTGTGCTGATACCACTTTTCCACATGGTTGAATCCCATTCGCTTACTTAGTTCCCAGTGAACCATCGTTGCTACTCTATCGTGTCTGTGTTTGTACTCCTTCTGGGCGAGTTGGCTACAAATAGAAGTATTATGATAGCAGTCTTCCAGTCTTTTGGGACTTAAATCTGTTTCAGACACAAGTTGAATAGAATAGCTAGCTTTCTGTTGACCCTCTTTCCAGCCTTTTTGAGTATATCGATTATGATGTTATCTTGTCCAGGGGCTTTTCCTTTTTTTGTTGGTTCGATGGCTTGCATTACTTCCCATGGTGTAACTTAGGGGAAGTCCTCAAACTAATTTTCAGCATCTTCTGTATTCTGGTCGTTGTTTTATTGTCCGTGTTTTCAAGAGTAGAGTTCCTAGTAAAATTCTTGGGCACGTTCAACTATTCCGTCCCCGTCTGTTGTAATGTCTCCATTTGCTTCGAGGAGAGCTTTTTTTTATTGCTTTATATCCTCGACGTTATTGAAGGTTGGTCTCGATGATTGCTGTCGTATACCTTCTTTTGTCTTCTCTTGGTTTCTTCTTTATTGTTTTGTTCAGCTGGGGATCATGTAGAGTGCCTCCCGTGTCGATCCCATTAAACATCCTAAGAAGTAGACTGATTAGTGCACAAGTCAAATCCCACCCTCTGCTTTAGAATCCACTGAATGGCCAGGCTGCGAGCTGCAAGTAATGGAGGGGGGGATAGCGGCTTGACTAGTTTAGCAAGACTACCAGAGGCCATCCACCGTGCAAAGTTCAGATTAGATCGTTTTCTAAAACATTTTTGGAGGTGATCTGGAACATGATAGTCTGTGTTGATGGGAACATACCCCCTCCTTTGGTAACACGTTGTTATTAATGAATTAAATGCATTGACAAAGCAGGAGAGTATGTTGAGAAATAAATATCTGTTGAGTAAAATAAATACTTGTTTCATCATCAGGCTACTGGTTTATTGAGTAAACGTGAATCTATATATTCACAGTATACCTCCACACACACATAAACACAGACATATGTATGTACTGATATACACAGATGGATATGTGTATTGATATATACATACAGTGAGTGCAAAATGTATCCGATAAATCGCAAAAAAGTTTATATCAACATTCTCATACAGCTTCAAAATTGACAGAATTTAGACCAAAACTTTCCGATTTTTATACATACTTGTTCAATGTTTAATCTTATTTCAATATTTTTTTTCATTAATACACATAATTGATTATTACCAATATTTGGTCCTAATTTGTTCAATTTCCAAGCTTATGTTAATTAACAAATTTATTTACAAATAAAAAAAGGAACAGATTCCCGAGACTAAACTGTAAGAAAGAAATACTTGCAATAACTGTAGCCATTATTGGGCCTCTCATTATCCAGAAATAGGCTTTATTAGAATGTGTGTTCCAGCATCTGAAATTGAGTAAGATATGGAGTGACTTTCTTGAAAGTGAGATACAAAAGAGATTTTGAAAAGGAAAGAAAATCGTTGTAATAATTTGTCATATTTTGACTTTAACAAACAGAACTTTTTCGGTATCGGCGAAAACGCTTTCCATTTGCAGTACACACACACTCTCTCTTTCTCTCTACCTCTGCGTTATAGTTCAATTGTCAATCAAACAACAATAAAGATCCCCCCAAACAACAGAAAAAACAGCAACATCGATGAAGCAACTGTTTTCGATGATGAGATCATTGGAAGCCAGTTTTTTACTTGGTTAATTACGATGGGAACTTCAATACAGTTGCACAACGAAGGTGTTCTGAGAGAAGATCTGTGGATCTCACCCCATAGAGCAATGCACAACATGTTTATACTCTAAGACATTCCTTGTATCACTTAAGGAATGATAATGTATACTGCTATTGAATGATATTTGGAATGTATCAAATGTGCACGAAGCGCATCAATTTAACAAATTTATAATGTTTATGACATTATTTTATGAGCAAATGACACTTCGGACCAATATTAACTGGTCACTTTTCCAATTTCAACTTATTTTTAATTTGTGACGGATTACTTTTGTCATAAAAAAAACTATCTGTAACATCCGTTTTGGTTTGTTTGACTCATTATGACAAACATCATTAAATGACAAATTTGGAAGGTGGTCGGTTTATTTTGGCCTGTAGTGTACATACAAATATATTTCTAAGTATTTCTCAGAATTTTGTTTGGTGACTGCTTCAGTTATTTTTACATGCACTTTACGTCCTTATGACACCATATGATATCATTGTGACCCCAAATCTTGCTGGAGTTCAGCACAAATCTATATAAGGATACTTGGTTATTAATCTGTGGCGAATGGTCGTTATTTTTCTGTTCATGCATTCTTATCATTTTCTCTTCAAAACTGTCTGTTGCATTGCGGTAACTAATCAAACATGAAGTAACATGCATTCCAGCCTATCGAATCAATCTGTTATGTGACCACCGTGGTTGAGTTAGCCTTGACCGGAGATGGGATTCCAAATGAATTTGGAACTTTTGGGCCACGCAGACGATTTGGCATGACCGTATATGATGCTAGCCGATGTGGCAACGGGCATTTTGACACTAGGGACACAGTTTTGTATATCTGTCCGTATCTAGAGTTTTATTTGCAAACTTGTCATTTTTTTATTCAATGTTTTTTTGGGGGAAAATTTCATTTTTAAGCATAAACTTAATCCCAACCCTAATCAGTCAACATTTTTTCGAGCGCCCAAATGTCTGCTACCAGATCAGTTGGTCCCTAGTCGGCTAAGCCAAATCGCCAGCACCCAAACAGCTGCGCCAGATTGTCCCATTTCGTCTCAGCTGAAAATGAAATGGTCGTAAAACGGAAGAACAAAAATGTTGTCAAAAAATTTGTCTCCTTTCTTCTTCATGTTTGTTGTCATTGGCTCCTGCTGCCATTTGCAGGTTATTCTGGTCTTTCCCCATCTCTGGCTGACTCACCAATTGTGAATTGCTCAAATGGGCCGAATGTATTGAATCCGACTGTCTCGTGCCTCCCATCCACCAAAAGGCCTCAAGAACTCAAGACTAACCCTGTCCTTTCCATAAAGGTTCGGTCTCTGAGACTGAAACCCAAAGAAACCTATTTCTAAGGGGTCAGAGTTTCACTGGTCCCAATGGATTGTTATTCAACTACATCTTTACATTATGATTAGTCACCAGGTTCATTTGTGCATTTTTTGTTAAAACAAGATTTCAGAAGTACTCGGATCACTGATTACAGGAGACACCTTTTACAACGGTTTAAAATGTTGTGCTGAGATACGCAGATCAGATAAAAAGTGTGAATAAATATTTTTGGATCTAAATTATTCCGAAATATTTCTCTCTCAGAATTCGTCATGGTTTCGTTAATTAGGAAAATGTGTCCTATTTTTGTGCCTCGAAGAGAAAAGACAATATTTAAATAGAGTTAATTCGAAAGCAGAGAGTAAATAATTCCGACTAATGGGTAGTCAAACTAGTTATGCATTTCTCACCAAAAACAGAATACCAGTGATTGGTAAACTTTCCTGCCTGCGTATCTGTTTTAAATTTGAGGCCAAAAAATACTGAAAAACTTTAAAAATCATCAAAAAATTAACACAGCAGTAAGATTTTATCATGTGAACTGTTTATTAAGATTAACATAGGATTATCAAAGTTTACTCTTTCAAAAAATTGATACAACAGACAATAGAATTTTTCACTTTTCGAAGTATACAATTTAATTTATTTTACACTTCATAATAATGCTTCTTTTATTTGTTTTTATCGGAATATTTCTCTACATGAATAATCTTCTGTTGTTAATTGCATCCCCAACGATATATCCTGCTAATTTATAAAGTATTTTATCTAATAAATCGAGTAAATATTCTATTTTTTTTCAGTAAAGTCTTAAACTGTTAGTTTGAAATCTGTTCTATTGAAATATCACTTTATTTTTAAAAACTGAACCTATTGCTGTTTCATATTCATACGGGAATAATTATGCATTAGCATCAAAAGGTATTTGATATTCCAAGGGTTCTAATTTCAAGTTTGTTTGTATGTTTTTAAAGACGGATCAATCATACAAACTTCAGACAAAATTTTATGTAAGGAAAAAATGAGAAGTGTAAGTAGTTTTCAACGAATGACAGCATTAAATTTACTCAGAAAAAATAGATGAAATAAAAAAAGAAGATATTGTATGTGTTTTTTCTATGACAGGATTAATTACATATTGATTAATTATTCAAATATGCATTTTAGTATAAATTTCAAACAAAATAAGGGTAGTATTTTCTTTCAAATAAAACAAAGAAATTTTGAATTGAAGCTAAAAAATATCAGTTGTCTATAAACTATCCTAGCATTAGAGGTAGGCAGTGTTCGGAATAAAATTCTGAGATGATAGACGAGGAGAATGGGGGATGTAGGGTAGAAGGATACACGTCCCCCTTTTTAGCCATCCCTCTCTCCCCAACGAAATGATTTTTCTGAATCCAATATGTTTTTTAGAAGCCCTGTGTCAGTTTAGTCTGTGATATCCTATTGTCCTAGCAACAGATTATCTGATGTTTTCATAACCCTTTTATTTTATTTTAAAATAATGGGTGAAAATTACAGCAAATATTAGAACACTGTTAGTCCTTGCTTTAGACACCTGAAAAAGAAATGAATGTGAAAAAAAAAGATTCCCGAACTTTTAACCCTTGACAGGGACAAAAAAAAATCCTTCATTGGAGTGAAAAATATTCATGCTCAAATTTGATCGCTGAGTGAAAAAGTATTCTTCCAACCTGATTTTCACTTTTAAGGCTGAAAAAAAGGTCCCCATCGATTTTGATCTCTAAAAGTGAAAATAAATTCTCCTTAGATTTTGCGCCCTGAGAGTGGAAAAATTTTTTTTTTTCTCGATTTTGACCCGTAAAGGTGAAAAGAAGTTCTGCCACATTTCTGACTCCATTAAGTGGTGTGTGTGTGGGGGGGGGGGGTACTCTCTCAATTCTTTTTTATTTTGACCCTGAAAAAAAATCCCCTTAGATTATTGTTCGAAAATGTGAAAAAAATCTTTTCCTGCAATTTTGTCCCCTGAAAATGGAAAAAAAGTTCTCCCTCCGTTTTGATCCTTAGAATAGAAAAAAATAATTTCACTCAATTTTGACCCAAAATGTGAAAATAATTCCTCCCCGTTTTGACCCATAAAAGTGAAAAAAAATCAAGTATTTTGAACCCAAAAATTGGAAAGAATCTCGATTTTGTCATCTGAAAGTGAAAAATTGAAATTCCCACCAAATAATCTACATCAGCCCCCACCCAAATTTCGTGTTTTGGAAAAATGATTCTCAGTGAAAGAGTATGGTTGCATCATCAATAGAAACCCCTCTACTCTTCCAAATTTTGTGTTCTGTAAAAACGACAAAGCAGTGGGGCGGGGGTAGGGGGTGAATCCAGCATTGTAGTCATGTAGTGAATAGAACCCCCTGAAAACCCCCTTAGCCATGCTCTAATCGTGGACATTTTACAGGTACCTTGAATATCTCTGTCTGCCCGAATGCATCGTTTGGGAGAAGGCGAACAGAGACACGAACTTTCACAAATGTAAGTATAGAAGATAAATCCAGTACAAAGAATAAACATTAATAACCAAAGAGATAAATTTTAAATGTTACACCAAATTTGTTTTTATACAATCGTTTATAGCTAATTTGCTTTTAAACTATTTATGAAAAATTGGAATCAGAAAACTATTTCTTTCAAAAAAAAAAAAAAAGAGAAGATTCCGCTGCAAAAATACGACCAATTGTTAGGGTTAGTATTTAATTTCTGATATAAAATAAATCGAATTATTCAATTTATTTGAGTATTTGAGCATTTAAACTTTTAAAAAGGTTTATCAGTGAATGTTTCTCATTATGCCTTCTTATTTTTGTCTTTTTTCCTTTTCCTTCCTTTCTTCTTTTGTTCATTTCAGTTCATTTCGGTTTCTTCATCATTCTGAATGGGTCTGCGTGTATGCTTTAAGTTTGCGTTGATCTACTGTATTTGTTTTTGTGTCTGTGTTATAATGAGGGTTGATGGGACCCTTTAATCGAATACTTGATTTTATTCTTAAACATTTCATTTAAAAATAGCATTTTTTGTCAAAGATACTTTTGGTGTGGGTTTCAGTGAAGTATACTAAAATATTTGGTCAAAGATAAGAAGTTACAGAGTAACCCTTTTCAGACGCCAACGGGATCATAGAAACTTCGTAAATAGATTTATTGACAAGATAAATCATTGTTGCATGGGATTCCCTCAGATAGATAGCCAGTCATAGTCAGTAAATAAATAAGATGCTAGGAAAAAGAAATTGAAAAGAGATTAATAAAAAGAGGAAGGTATATAAGGATTTTTACAGCAACAGCAGAAGTAAGAAAGATAAATTTAAAATCTAGTTGCGCGAGAAACGAAAGAAAGCAGGGGCAAATAAAGAAAAAATAGCATATCATCATCAAAATAAAGGTTCGATTTTAAATCCCGATATGAGTTTTGCGTCTTTCATTAGATCCCATCCTGCAACCACGGTGCACAAACGTGCAAAGAGAGTCATCACACATCATCTGTAATTTGATATAAGTTCATTCGTTTTGTTTAAAACTCCGTAGTTTTTGGTATGAAATTATTGTTAATATTGTAACCTAGTTATAGCTAAACACAGACTTAAAATTCACACACACACACACACACACACACACACACACACACACAGAACACAGAACACAGAACACAGAAAACCAAGAAAGAATGCTCAACTACCCTGGCAAATAATCACATTTATTTTATATCAGAAATGAAATAAGAGATCATACAAAAAAGGATTTCGAATAAATCCCTATGCACATTGAACTTAACGAAACGAACACAATAAGATAACTGAGAAAAATTCACAAATATACATAAACAAAGAAAACGCGCATTGACAAGGCAACTTGAACATACACAATATAACACATACACACAGACAAGCAAAAAATAAAAAAACAATAATCAAGGACCAGACACTATGACCCAATTACCAACCAGGTGAAAAGAGAAGACGGAAAGGACAAATAACAGATCACACATTTGAAATATTGACACAAAACATTTACTCGTCGGAAGAATTGCAATATTCAACTAAACTCAAATCACGGACTGAATTGATTTATGCATATTTGATATAAATTCAGCTCGTGACTTCAGTTTCATTGCATATATATATATATATATATATATATATATATATATATATATATATGTGTGTGTGTGTGTATGTGTGTGTGTGTGCGTATATATATATATATATCGTTTCCGATTTACAATCAATTCAAGAGCAACAATATTTCAAAGTAATTGACATAAAATGTATATACTCACAGTGTGTCTTCAAGTAACAGCCTCACAATAACCCATGGCAGCACAAAAGTGAGAGGAAAACCTTAATCATTAAAAACAGACAATATATATCAAAATCTCAAAGGATAAATACTTCAAATAAATCTACTCACACATTGGTTTCCGTACATAGATCACATGATCTAGGGTGATGATTATTTGGAATACTTGCCTTACGCTACATCATCTTAGATTTGGATACAATCAGGTTTAAGCTAACAATTTAGTAATAAAAGAAATAAGTTTTTTTGCAGTAAAACTTTACCATGACACCAACTGTAATATAAACGGTTGCACTTTATTAGCTGAACAACAAAGTTGAACAAAGGCTATGTATCCAGCCATTTTTGTCTGTTTGTCCATTCAAAATCACCAAGACTTTTTGATCAATCCTGGATTCTTTTTCGATTTTGTCAGCACTACAAAATGGGACAGTTTTTCAGCTTTTCGGACTTAATAACACGGTAATTGCTAAAATACTCAATGTGAGGAGAATAATCAAGTCCACAAGGAATGTCTCCGACGATTAATTAATACAAATTCTTTTCACTGCATAGTCTGTGATCTCTAACCGGGTTGTTCAGTTTTTAGTGACATGGACATTTGCGCAGATTTGCAGTCTCTGGGTGTTTTCTACTTCTTGATTCTTCGACGTACCTTGTCCTCCTTTACTAATGCCATTTTACCAAATATGTGTCCTTTGATCACGATATTTATTACCTTTTTGAAATGGGATAAATACTTTAACAATTTCCTTACTGCTAAATATGGTGTGAATACAACGAATGGTATTTGAAATCTAAGGTAACTTGCCTTAGTTCTAAGATAACTTGCCGTTATTCGAATCATACTTGATTATATAAACATATATATATATATAATTCTTATTCATACCTACTAGAAAATAAATCCAGTAAAAAAACATTACGCTTATTTAAAAAAAATAAGTATACAATGCTTACCCCATCCTCCAATTATATAAGGTCGTACGCCACTTTTCTTTGAAAATAATGCGACTGTGATGAGGTTATGAAGATATAGGCCTTCGATGAAAATCCAAATGTAATTTGCAGCCAGTATGTAGTGAAATAGGGAAAAAAGAAGTTTACATTGCCAATGCTGGAAAGAGAAAAAAAGAAGAAAACATTCAAGGAGAATAGAGGAAAGAAGCATTGGAAAGAGATTGCTATAAATGATTAAAGAGAATAATCACTTTTATTTATTTGCAAGTGCGTAAAATTTGGATTCATTTTGGACATGTCAGATTGCAGTAAAACGTAACGACGTATAATTTTTAGGCAAGGTAATTTGGGCAAATTGTGTAGATTTTCGGGCAAATCAAAACAGTTCCCATATACTTATGTACTCAACACAGCAAATAAAAATTTATTTATACATGAAAAAAGAAATCTAACAAAAAATATTCTGATGTACTAAAAAGAACAAATTATGTTGTCACTTAGTTTGAAAGGGCTTCTGAATAAACTAAATATGGGTTTCAGCCTTAGGGTGTCAGCATGAAAAAGTTGATTTGTGATTCAACCCCGAAAACAACCAATATAATGGGGAAAGCATGGAGAAGCCAGGCAGAGTCTTGGAACCATGTGAGATTGTCTTTGTGCTTTGTTACAAATTCCCGAGATGACCATGGTGACTTCTAGTGAGCTCCAGCTTCAACCTAAAACTCTCGCCGCGTAAAGATGTACTTCTATGCAACATTTCAGCATTCTTGGTGCAGTATTGTTGCCAACAACTTGGAATATGAAAATATTGTGATCTCGAATGACACTGATGTCAAAATCACATTTCTGAATTCTTTGGCCGTGAAATAATCTACCCCTATTCAAAACTTCAATTTCATAGATGCTGAATTATTGCGAAAACCTTGGAAAATTGAGTAAAAGTGCATATTAACCAATCATTTATTTTAGTGGACAAGACTTCATTCAGTTTTTTTAATTGCTTTTGAGTGCATAATTATTCATTGAATAGATATTCGTATCCGATAGCATATATATGATTGAATATAAAGGATCCGATCTGAGAACTATGCGTAGAAAAACGTGAAAATACAAATAATTCTGAAAACTGGCAAACAAACCAGCCATCGATTAGAACGATGGATGAGCTAAGGGCATAATCGGATTTTTGTCTACCCTGTAAGCCTCGATAGCTGATAAGAGCTGACTCGACTTTAGAGCGCTCCCATCAAGACGTGGGTTTGAATGCCACCCAAGGTTCATTCTTTCCAATCGACGCTGTTCGCTGAAAACCAAAAGTAAATCGATCTGTGCAGAAATTTAGTTCTTAAATTGTCCATCTCTTTACCATGCTGCCATATAATAATATCTATTCGTATATATATATATATATATATATATATATATATATATATATATATATATATATATATATAATATTTCAACTACAAAGAGTGAGACAGAGGAGTGAAAGTGTATGGAAGTATATATTGTTCCCCTTGACAGAACACACATTTCATCATTTAAAAATTTTCAGTTTTGTTTTATTAGATTCACTATATCATATTCAAACAAATCAAACGTGCGTACGAAACATAATAATTCAGTTACAAAAATACCAAACAAACGATAATATATTCTAATACACAATCTAACAATAATTAATGAGTTGAAATGAATTAAAAAAAGAGTAATGAAAAGATATAATAAGTAGAAATGATTGAGATACATGACTTTTTTTCACATGAGTGGGGTGAACTTTAGAATTTTAAATGGGAATACCAAATCTCATGGTTTTCATTGACGACAACTGAAAAACATTTAAACTGAATTGAACTTCATGAAGCAAGCAATTGAAATACAACCATAGTAGCGTTTAAAATTAAAAACGGCAATTCAATGGTGTTTCCATCGACGTGATAAAAACAGCTACTACATTTAGATCTTGATCTGAGGGCCACAAAAGATTGGATCACGAAACTAACATGATACCAAGTTCATTATAATCCACATTTTCACTGTATTTATCAAACTTCGTGCGACAGATGAGCCGGAAGATCGTTATGGCACATGTGATCGTTATATCGAAGTTCATTACAGTGAGTTTTTTTTACTGTACATATACTTAAAAAAGAATGGTACCTCAAAAGATACTAAGACATTTATTGCTCTGTAATTTTTTTCCAAAATAACATTCAATCTAAAACTGATTGTTGTTCTTTACTCACAATGTTCATTTCTTTCTGGAAAACTGATAACTATTGCATTTCTTAATATTGTTACAACTGAGCACGGAAAATAATGATTTTTTGGTGGGCGATAAGAATTCAATTCTTCACAAAACCAATCTTAAAATTTGTGATCATGGATTCAAGTTCAAAAGTTTAGTATTTTACAAGTAAGTATCTGATCCTTGCTTCTTTAAACAGAAAATCTGCGCAGAAACCGATAATTGATAATTATTCAATGATAAGCAGATACCAAAAAGGTCTTTGTATTTTTTGAGGTAAGTAGAAAACTTGTTTATATAATATTATAACTTTAAATACCATGTACTAACTAAAAATCTATTTGATTTTTAACATATTTAGTGTTAGTGAGACTATTTACGTACTGTAATGAACAAAAAGAACTGGGGGAGTAACACTTTTGAAACTTACAAATAAATGTATCTATGTTTCCTTTTTGATAACATTTTTCAAGAGAAAAAGAAAAACTATAATTAAAAGTATGATTACTTGTCCTATAACTTTTTAACCTGCCGAGAAAAAACTTCACTAGGTTGGAGCATAAAAAAAAATTCCCCTCAGATTTAATGTAAAAAGGAAATTTAGAGGATAATCTAAGATACATATACCTGTAATAGAAGAAGATCACCTAAATTCTTGATAACCGGGGAAGAGAGTAAGTTCGGAATGGGTTGGTGAAACCTTGAATTAACATCCTATGTGACACCAACCCTAGGAACACCACAGCATGAAATATGATGATAACATTTATCTATCAATTCATCTGCGTTAATACCTCTCCATTGCTCTTTCAATTGAATGAAAATCACGTGTATATATGAAAGTATACGCATGCACCTTAATTTGCATTATATATCAAGTTTCAAAGATAAGTCATTTTTTTATGCTTATCAGATGAGGAAAAAAATCTTACCATGCCCCCCCCATGATGTTATAACATGACTACCCAAAAAGGAGTAAACTGATAAAATATGTAAATAGAAATTTGTCTTGGAACCAAACAAAGAAATTAGCTTCCTTGGGGTTTTATTTCGACGAATAAATTTAAACTACCTAATAACTTTCTTGTAACTGAAACTTTTATAAATAAATCGATTGATATTGTTTGAAGTACGAGTAGTGTATGCAGAAATGGACATTTTTTAAATATCTTTTTCATTCAATCACATATGATCCATAAATTGCAAACTTAATAGATGATAGATTTGTTTGTTGAACTAAGTTAACGATATTTACGACGTCTGCCTTGAACAATTTTCGGCCGTTCAATATTGATGATAGCCTAACCAAGGCGATGGTACCTTCGCCCCTGTTGAAAGTACTCCTCTTGGGACCTTACGTCCTTTCCCTACATTCCTCCCACTTTTCAAAATAATCTGTGAAGTTGTCCTTTTGAATCGGTGACAGCTGCCTCGTAGCCATGTCCTTATTCTCGCTTACGGTCTTAAATCTTCTTGGGAAAACTAAGAAGTCACAGGGAGCTAAATCCGTACTATGAGTGTGTTGACAGACCTGGATGATGCGATGTTGTCCGGGAGACACGAAGAATGACTGTCACAGTGATTGTGAATGCGACTGTCATAAGCTCACTCAGTGACGTATCAGTGCCGACTGAGTAAACCCATGGCAGAGTTTATGTTCATTCATGGGCAGTAAAGTCCCCCCTGATTGTTTACCAAGGTCATGCGAAGGTTCTAGAGACATTCAAAATTGCTGGATAATTTTCGGGCAGATCTTGTATTCACAAAGCACGTTCAAATAGTTTCAGTGAAACGAGATTTTCACAAGGTCAGCATGACACGATTGCGGCCTTTATCATAACAGAACCAAACGACCCGGCAGATACCGCCGAAGATACAACACAATCAAAAGCTAATAGAATGCACTACACCACAGGACAAAGCTCTATGCATGGCTGCGTTGAGCAATAACATTGCGCCACACGATTTCCGTTTTTAGATAGTGAGCGTTTTTTTTCTGATTGCTTATATGTAAACCTATTACAAATGGGCATTATTCAATAAAACTTCGGTTTTGCGGTCAGGATAGCGATATTCATACACCATTGTTTTTCTTCCAATTGGACAACAGATAGACTTGCACATTTTAATCGCATAAACTAATTAGATTTCAAATTATCACTGCCCTTCTAAGAGAATAATAATCATTTTCTATACTGTTTAGGCGTAATCATTCAGCAAATAACACTTATTACCTCGAGACAAAACAAGTTTTTAGATGGTCAGACCAGTGTGGCTCTCTTTGACAAAGGAAGGAATTTGAAATTCTTCAACTTTCGCGCACTAGACGAATGCCGTAGAATCGACTGGCCGAAATGTGTGAACATCAAAAATAACAAAAAATGGGAAATAATTGGTTTTAGCAAAATGAGAAGACCAGGAGAAGAACTGATAGAAGTGAAAAGCAAACATCTTCTCTACAATTACGGAAGAGAGAAGGTGAAACAAAGTGGAGTAGGCTTTCTCATCAATAAAGACCTCAAAGACAACGTGGTAGGCTTTAAAGCTATCTCAGACTAGTGGCTAGTGTCACCATACAACTCTCAAAGAGGTACTAGCTGAATGTCATCCAAGTCTTTGCTCCCACTTAGCAATCAACCAAAGAAGAAATAAACAACTTCTATGATGACTTGAACTTCCTACTACAAGATACCAAAAGATACTTCAATGTCATCATGGGAGATTTCAACGCACGAGTAGGACAAGGAAACTAACGTTGTGTCAGAGAATTCGGATACAAAAATCGGAACGAGAGAGATGAAGATCTGGTAAATTTTGCCACGGCAAACAACTTCAAAATTATGAATACTTAAAAAAACAAAACAATAGAAAATGGACTTGGAAGAGCCCCAACCATGAAGCCAAAATCGAAATAGACTACATTTTAACAGACAAAAGCCACATCATCATGGACATCCAAATCCTAAACCAAGTAAATATAGGAAGCGACCATAGAATGGTAAGATGTAAGATGCAAATAAACACAAATAAGGAGCGCAGGAAAATGTTCCAGCCACTAAATGTTGCAAATGAACTCACCCCGGCCTTCAAGCTAGAATTGAAAAACAGATTTGATATCCTTACCGACGAAAACGACACCGACGTCAACGAACCCCACAACAAAATAACAACCTCTCTATTAGAAGCTGCCAATATGCTCAATGCAGCCATGTTCACAGCAACCATTAGCAAAATCTCAACCTGAGCAACCTAAGATTTGCAGACGACATCGTCTTATTCGCAGAGAACCAACACGACCTCCAACTAATGCTAGATGGTCTAAACGAAGAAAGCAAAAAAGTCGGCCTACACATGAACTTAAGTAAAGCGAAAATCATGTGCAATGATCATGTTGAGAATAAGAACATAACTGTCAAGATAGAAGATGCAAAACTCGGCAAGGTAGACCACTACATCTAACTGGGACAACAAATCTCCATGAGATCCTCAAAAGAGTAGGAAAGCAAGCGAAGAATCACTTTGGGATGGCAAGCCTTCAGCAGAGCAAGCTCAATTTCCAAAAACCAGAAGATCCCAATAATCCTAAAAAGAAAAGTGTACAACCAATTCCCCTGATAGTCACTCATGGAACTGAAACATGGAACCTAACCAAGAGATAGACCTACAAACTGAGAAGTATGCAACGTGTGCAGAAGAGAATCATGCTCAACTTTAGATGGAAAGATTACAAGACAGCACAGTATATAAGGATGAAAAAGGGTGTTGTGATATCATAGGAACTATTAAAAAACTCAGATGGCAATGGGCAGGACATGTTGTAAGAATGAAAGATAACCGATAGACATCACGTCTCGCAACATGGATCCCCAGAGATGACACAAGAAACCGAAGCTGACAGAACACTAAGTGGAGAGATGAACTAGACATATTCAGGAAATACGGGCTCTGCGACGCCCATGATAGAGAATTATGGTGAATCCTGGGGTAGGTCTGTGTCCAACGATGGATATTAAAAGACTGATGATGATAATGATACGAAACTCATTCATTTTCATTGAGCGTTTTACTCTCTTCCGTCATAATCAGATTGCTGAATATTGAGGCGTATTTTATTGATAGTTGTGTATTGAAATAACAATACAGGAAAAATTATTTTTACAAAAAATGTTTTTTCCATCGATACTGAGTGTTGTCTTATTTACTTTCTATTCTTTCAAATTATTTTTAAGACTTTCTTAAAAATTCATTGTTTATTATTCTAAGAAATTTAATGCCACTGTAATGCAAAAGTAATGTGAAGTTATTAAAATATTTCTTATGCATAGCATTGATTTCAAATATATGCAGGGATCGAATTTGTTGAATATTATTTATTTGTGTGTTTGAGAGTTGTCTTTTTAATGGAAAAAAGCACGACGAGGGGAAAGCAATGAGCAGATCGTCATTTTTGTTGGAAAATTATAATATGTGAGTATACCAGTAAGAATACGCTTTGTGATTTTATAAGAAAATATAGCGATTATCGAAATGTTGAATTTGTTTAAGGTTATATAAAAATTGCCAGATCTAAACAATAATATCTTTAATCTTAAACACTGACCTCAACTATATCAATTTTGATAAGATTCAGTTTCACATGTTCAAGTCTTGTGGTTTCATTTCAAAATGAAATTTTGAACAAATAAATTTACAGATAAGGTTTAAAAAGTGAAAAAGTTGATCTGATAGAATTCATAAATTTATAAGAAATAATGAATAAAACTAATTTTTATTTAATTTCAAATTATTCGATCAAAGATCTCCATTATATGTCATGTAATTTATTTGATATTTTTTCTATGACCAAAAAATAATTTACATTTTTTGTTTATACGAAATATATATTGCTTACAAAATAATTATTGAGAATTGTAGATATATCTTGATATGATTTATATATTATTTCTGCTACGTATTGGGTGATATTGATATGTAGCTATTTCACTCAAATTGTATTAAATGGTATTACTCATTCCATAGTCCTTGGAGCACCCGTTCGCAAAATAATAATCGTTGAAAACCTTTTCAGATTTCGGGTGTTTTGGACACATAGTTATGATAAGGAGAGATTACTTTACATTCATACGCCCCAACGAACAAACCACTCCCTCTTTGGCCCATATCCTGCCCTTCTAAAGAGATTTTATTGAAATTTATTGAGAATCTTTAGAGATGGTTCGTATGAAGAAATAGCTCCAATGCAGTATACATGGATCAGCTCCCACAATTGAATCAGCCCCTAGTCAGCCCATGACCAACCCTACTACAAAGTTTCATTGAAATTCCTTCAATTAATTTGGAGATATTTTGTTATATGGACTTATTGCTGCTATGTTTGGGAGATATTTGAACATGTATTGGTCCCTAGCAATGTATCACTTCATCCTTGAAAATATTTGGTGATATTGAGCTATATATAGCTACAATGCAGGGAAGTAACTGTGCATGAATTACCCCACACCAAGAAAAATTGCGTATGAACATATTCAAAATACTCATACCCACAATATCTACGCACCAATTAACCTTCTACCCTCACTTCTTTATAGACTTTAGTATCTGTTTCCTATCTGCCTATCTATTTTCTTAATTGTCTTGATCTTTTTAATTGTAAATTACTCCACCCGTAAAGATGATAATTAATCAAGGGAAAGCAGATTTATAAACATGGATGTAAATTGTTCCAATTTTTTCTTCCTTTACTTAAGCTGGATACATTGTTTGGAAAACACAGTCTCGAAGTGATCACAATCAGCGACAAACGACTTCCTCTGTAGAGAGAGAGAGAGAGAGAGAGAGAGAGAGAGAGAGAGAGAGAGAGAGAGAGAGAGAGAGAGATGTTGTTCACAAACCGACGTATCTTCCCGGAAGTAGAAGTATCCATTACTGAGCGTCTCCAGATCATGCGGAAGTCCGAGTCCATCGACGAGAATGTATCCTTTGATGAAGCAAATGGCGGCCCGAAAAATAAAGGAGGCGAACATGTTCATGTGGAGTGTATTGCGAGGACAATGAAGACGCCTGCCGAATAGAAGCAACATTTTTTTAATAACTAAAAGAGATCAGATAAAATCATCCCGAATCACGACGACAACGACAACAACGATGAAAAGTAGAGAAGCAAAAGTAAAGAGGGACGTTAAAATACAAAAAGTGAGAAAGCATGTGATTTTTGAGAGATAATTTTGCTGGATGATCAAAAACAACTAGTAAATAACCGTCGCTTTGCTAACGGTATACTCAGGGCTGTTTATCAGTTCATTATGAGACATTAACTCAAAAGGTCAACTAGAATTAATGTATCAATCTAGTACTCTGTACGTGCCTCACATACCACGTATATAAATACACACACATACTATCTGCAAACATGCCCCGACTCAAACATTTATATGCTATATCTTCTCATGCACACACATGCCACATATGCACATATGTACACATATACCATTTATGTACACGCATAAACATACACAAACACTATATGCAAACACATGCAATGCACATAGTGCAACTTGCATATACATATACATACATAAATGCATGACACATATACTGCATACACATGTTGTGTGTGCATATATATACATATATATATACACACACACACACACACATACTGTACACGTATAGCATATGTGCATGTTTGCGTATTGCTTTTCGTACGTGCCATGTGTGTGTGTTTGTATACTTCTATAATATGTAATATGTGGCAAATGTTTACATGTAGAGCATATGTATGCGTATGTAAGTATGTTTATGTGAATGCATGGTGTGTGTGCATGGTTGGGATGTGTGTAAACGGTTACATTTGAATATGTAGTATAAATATACATATATATGTATGAATTGATTCCGATTTGGTTTAAGCGTAGGTGTCAACTTTATCAGTTCATCTTTCATGTGTCATATATGGGTGTATCTATGAGGGTGTGTATGGTATATGCATGCTTGAGTGTATGTGCATATGTCGTATGTGTATGGAATGTACAACGTGCGTGTCAGTATTTGCATTTATATGTGGCATGTGGTGTACGTAAAGTTTTAATACATATGTACATATACATGTATGTGGAAACATGCGCATATGCATGTGGCATGTGAATGTTGTGAATTGGCCCTTTTGAACTGAACATTTCTGCATTGGGCCTTTTACATTGGACCTTTTAGATTGGGCCTAGAATATAAGAAAGAAGAAAAAATAAACGTAATTAGGAAGAAACACTTAACGACAGAACTTCAAAAAACAAGGCAACAGCGATAGAAAGGGAGAGATAAGAGAGAGTCTAACAGCCTCCAATGAACGTACCTGAAGTAGAGCATGACTGTGACTGCACTGACCAGCGAAATTAACGATATTCCATATCCAATTCTGTAGATAATTTGAATGTTCGACAAATGGACCTGCAATAAACAAAGGCAGCGAACCCGTTTAGAAGTAGAAAGAATTGTAGCAACCAGTGATAGATACCACGTCTCATACAACCCGGGGGTTTAGTAAGCGGATAGTGAGCGACTTTAGTTCTCCACCTTCTACAAGAACGTTTGAAATTTAACCGATTTTAGAGACGTTTTGAGGCCATATGGAATAGGTATTTGGACACATAACTTTTCATATCAGTAAATTGTTAAAATAGAGAGATTGTAATATATAAAAAGTGAGAGAACACAATTCAACCCAAACCTCCAGAAAAGTAATGGAACATCGTCCTTGTTCATTACTGCAGCATTACACTACTGTATACAACCCCAATTGATAACCTACGGAAAAAAATTCAGGTCTGATTATTCATCACCGAAGTTACTAACTTTGTAAAATCCTCCCAAGAAGGAAAGAGAATAGTGACTGCGTATTTCAATAATCATCATAAACATCATCAGTCTTTAATCGTCCGTCCTTGGACATAGAACTCCAAGATTCGCCACACTTCTCTATCATGGGCGTTGCAGAGCCAATATTTTCTAAATTTGTCTAGTTCATCTCCATCTTGTATTCTGTTGGCCTCGGTTTCAAATGTGATCCCTGGGGATCCACGTTGTGAGTCGTGATTTCCATCGGTTGTCTTTCATTCTTGCAACATGGCCTCCCCATTGCCATTTAAGTTTTTTTTATAGATTCTATGATGTCTCTGACTCCCTTATATTCTGTGCTGTCTTGTGATCACTCTATTTGAGGTTGAGCATGATTCTTTCATGTGTGCGTTGCATGCCTCTAAGTTTGCGAGTCTGTCTCTTGGTTAGATTCCATATTTCAACTTCATAAATGACTATTGGGAGGATGCATAGGTTGTAAATTCTTTTTAGGATTATTTGGATCAACTTGTTTTTGAAGGTTTAGCTTGCTCTGCTGAAGGCTTGCCATCCTTGGGTGATTCTTCGCTTGATCTCTTCCTCTTTCGAGGGATTCGTTGTCCAAGGTAGACGTGATTGTATATGTGTTGCAGTGCTTTAACGGATACAGATTCTACACTTTGTAGGGTGATGGCCTTCATGACCGTGGGAATTTCTACAGAGTCGAATGCCTTCTTTAAGTCTATAAATGGTACAGCGAGTAGCATTTTGTATTCTGCTGCCTTCTCATTCAGCTGATTTATTGAATGGAGATGGTCCATGGTCCAGTAACTTCTGCTAAATCCAGCCTGCTCGCGTGGTTGGTTTTCATCTTCTGTTTTAGTGATCCGGTTGGTGATGATTTTTGTGAAAAGTTTATAGATTTAGTAGGCTTATAGGTCTGTAGTTGTTGAGATCTTTGGGGTTTCCTTTTTTGTGTACAAGCATTATGATTGCTGTGTTCCAGTCTTTCGGGACTCTGTTTTAGACATGTTAAATAGAAAAGCTAGTTTTTTTATTGACGATCTTACCAGCTTTTTTGAGTAGATTGATGGTGATGTTATCTGGTCCAGGAATTTTTCCTTTTTTTTGCTGGTTTGATGGCTTGTTTAACCTCCCATGGTGTAACTTCTTGGAAGTCCTCAAACTGATTGTCTGCGTCTTGCGTATCTCGGTCGTTGTTTTGCTGCTTGTGTCTTGAAGAGTAAAGTTCTTGGTAGAATTCTTGGGTGCGTTCGACGATTTTGTCTCTGTCTGTTGTTACGTCTCCGTTTAGTTCGTTTGCTCGTTATCTGTTTCTGTCGCACACTGAAAGCTTTGTTTATTGCTTTAAAGCCCTGACGTTTTTAAGAGTGGTTTCAATGATTGCTGTCGTATACCTTCTTTTGTCTTCTCTTATTTTGCTTCTGATTGTTTTGTTTAGTTTGGTTTCCGCTATTTTTTCTTTTGTTGTTGGTGGTGGTTTGAGGTTTCTGCGTCTTTCAATGAAAGTCTTGGTTTCGTCAGAGATTTTGTTAAAGGTCTGTGTGCTTCTTGGTCCGAACATAAAGGCAGCTTTTATTAGAGAGGTTGTTATTTTGCTTTGGAGTTCGTTGATGTTGGTATCGTTTTTGTCGGTAAGGATATCAAATCTGTTTTTCAATTTTAGCTTGAAGGCTGAGGTGAGTTCATTTGGTACGTTTAGTGGCTGCGGTCTAGTGTGGAACATTTCCCTGCTTTCTTTATTTGTGTTTATTTGCATCTTACATCTTACCATTCTATGGTCGCTCCCTACATTTACTTGGTTTAGGATTTGGATGTTTTTGATGGTGTGGCTTTTGTCCGTTAAAATGTAGTCTATTTCGATTTTGGTTTCATGTTGGGGCTCTTCCAAGTCTATTTTCTATTGGGTTTCTTTTTGAAAAAGTATTCATAATTTCGAAGTTGTTTGCCATTGCAAAGTTTACAAGATCTTCACCTCTTTCGTTCCGTTCTTTGTATCCAAATTTTCCAACGCAACTTTCGTCTCCTCGTCCTATGCGTTAAAGTCTCCCATAATGATATTGAAGTATTTTTTGTATCTTATGATTGCGAGTTCAAATCATCATAGAAGTTGTTCATCTCTTTTTTGGATGATTGCGAAGTACACTTGGATAACATTTAGCAATTCCCGGTCAGTTAGTACGTTTTAAAAAACTTTTGACCTCACCGATCGTCATCAACGACTCCCTGGTATAAGAATAACAGATTTTCCCTGGTATTTCACAGAAGAGCGTTCCAATGAAGGAAAAAAAACTTTCCGAAATGGTGTGGAACGGAGATGCACTTACCATTACCATTACATTATATGAGAACAGTTTTTGAGCGTTCCAAGACCCTGGAAATAGTGGTGATGGTATCTTAATCGTCAGAAGTTAGGGTAATTGGAGGTTCAAGAGATCAGTGTGAAGGAAAGTGAAGACAAAGGTGTGTGCTACCTATATAATCAAATCACATCAAATTTATTTTGGTAAAAGCGAAAAATTGGTCTGAAGCGACCTTTCGAGAATTGGGGGAAATCCGTACGTTGACAACAATGATAAGGTAAGTAGAAAAGGTTGATATAATAGTTAAAAGAGAAACAATTATTGTTGGAGGTCTTTATGTACTTAATGTAGATTATATATATATTTTATAAATAATTTAAAAAAAATAATATAAAGAAAGCAGGAGCAATTGTCAGTCTATAAAATGTTTGACGAACGAAATTCATGTCCATTCCATGTCGTACGTATGCCTTTTAGAAAAAGTAGTATTCTATCTTATATTTTTTTATGGGACCATGATATCAGAATATATAAGGGTTGCACGTACCACATATAAGTTGACACGCATACCACACATAAATTAATTTACATACCAAGTATTGGTTCCTTAGTGATTAGAATGGACAATCAAGGCAGCAAACTTCATAAGATCTTATACAATTTGATGAAGCCATGACCAATATCCGGATCCTTTAAAAACTTATCAGGTTGGCCATGGTGCAATAATGACAAAAATCGAAAAAAATGAGTAAACGAAAGTATAGAAAAATAGAAGAAATGAGAAGTGTATATTAAAATAGGAAAAATGGTTGATGTAATTTTCAATGAAACATTTGTATTTTTAGAGAGATGGATTTGGAAAGTTCATTGAATAGGCTAAAACCAGGAGTGGGGGAACATTTCTTTTAAACAGTACATATCTTTATTACCGAAGAAGCTCTCGGTTTAAATGGTCTCTTCTTTCAATTTGTGTTGTGTACAAAGAAATATGTTGAAGAACATACTTTCCATTTAGTTGTTATATTTGGAATTATTTTTCTCCAGAGTTGTTTCTTTTTAAGTTGCTAAGGAAACGTTTCGTCTAAATGAATTGTTTTGACTTCATAGCTTGTTTGTATCTTATGAACTGAAAAACATATGTTTTTAAAATCATTCAACAATAAATGAATTACTTAATGACTATGTGAACTGAGTCGACTGATTATAAAACCAGTTGACTCGAAAAATAATTGTAATTTTTGTATCACAATCAACTGTTTCAAGTAATAGTCTTCTTTCTTTTCTTTTAGTCCTTGCACAGAATAGTCGTGTGCGGAAAAATTACATGCGGAATGGCCAATAGGTTTTGTTGGGTAGATTTGTTTCGTGCAGAAATGCCGATGAACCTCGCAAAACACGTAGCCAAGTAGGGAGAAATAGGGGTTAGAAGCTTGAATTGTATCAATCTATTAAGTGGCACAGATCATCTTATCTGGAAATTTAATCTAATAAATCCTGGATAAGAACATGTACTGCTAACACAAGAGAGAAATACGTAAGTGACCCAACCAGCAAGCAGATCCTTGCTCAGGAATATATATCTATATAAAGTGTGAACATTTCCAGGAAAAGATTTATTCAAAGATAACAAATTGAGATTTTGCCTGTATCATTCGGGAGTTTTGAATAGGTGGTCAATGGACTGACCGTAAATTTTGAACCAATCGCATTAAATATCAAATACCTTCATCCATGTATCCATACTACATTCTCTGTAGTCCGTCCAAGAATGATTGTAAATGTCAAGAACGTACCACTGACCGTCTTCTGTACAAGTTTTTCTCGCTTTTCCTGTAAAAAAAACAACAAGTTTAAATTCGCAACATTGTTTGCATAGTTTTTGACATTTGTTTTTGTCAAATTTGTCATATTTGTCATTCGTCAAATTCACAGGATTTCATTGAAATTTCAATATCCCATCGAAAATAAAAATCTGTTTAAACTATTTATAATGCATTACATATACATGAATTCCTATTCTGCGAGTAACCCATGCTTCAATTCTTGGCCAAAAATTTCATCGAAATATGATGTCAGGCAAAAAAACCTAAAAAATAATTCGAGAAAAAACACAAGAAAATAACTCGAAAATTGTGATTAGAATAAGTTGTCAGACGAGGTTCTACAACGACATGAAAAATTAGTTAGAAATATAGATATTGTAAATCTTTCCTTTCTACTTGCCTTCCAACTATTTATAAATGCTTTGAACAAATTTCAATTTTAGTCCAGAAGAACGGTTATTTGGCTCTCATAGACTTTGCAACGTTTGTCGTGGGTAATAAAAACAGAGGGAAATATATCAATGCTTTGAAAGTATATATATATATATATATATATATATATATATATATATATATATGGGGGGGGTGCAGATAACATTCCCTGAACTGCTGTTATGTGAGAGTGGTTGAATATAGTCTTCGTGGACGTTTTATTTAAAAGACGTTGCGCTGGAAGTTTCATTAAGTGTAAAGTTTGTCCATTTATAACAAACGGTTCGAGACTTTGAAATTTGCAGAGAGTGTTATTGACCGAAATTAGGCGTTTCAAATGGCATCATCATCATCATCATCATCACTAGCCTTTTTGCGCCCGTCGTAGGACATAGACTTACCCAACGTTTCGCCAGACCTCTCTATCATGGGTATCGTGTAGCATGTACTTTTTGAACTTTCTATTTCGTCATGCAATTTTCTGTCGGTTACAGTTTCACGTATGATCTCTGGTGATCCACATTGTAAATTGTAATGTCCATCGATTGTTTGACATTTTTGCTACATAACCAGCTCATTGCTTTTTGAGTTTTCTAATGGATTCCACGATATCCCAATTTTTCTCTACTATACTTTGCTGTTTCTTGATCTCACCATGTGACGTGGTGCATGAATGTCTGATGTGCTCATTGTAGACTGTTCTTTCTGTAACTAACGGGATTTCCTTTTGCTTGAATAGACTCTCATTGCACACTGATCGCAGATATGGCTAGTGAGACGTCTAGTAGTATGAAGTATATTAAATATATTTGTTCGAAAGTTGTGAATGAAAGAAACATTCTCTTGAATGGCATGTGAATTCTTAAACAATTTTAATTTGATTGGTACCTGTTTTTTGTCGGAATAAAAAAATAGTTTTATGTGATTGGCTGGTTTGTATGAATGAATACACACAAATTGGTACATTTGAACTCAAATTATCAGCCAACTTGTACTTGCTGCTGCTGGTGATATATCATATCATTATCAATACTAATCAGATGTATTTTTTCTTTCAGATGATAAAATGGTAGATACAAGCATTGAAATTCTGGCTGTTTGTAGGCATTTATTCACACTGGGCCCAAAGCCACTGAAACTACTCGCAAAATTTGGAAAGTGGAAGGGAAAAGAACAATATCCGACCGTACAGCTCCAAACTGAATCATAATCATCATCATCATCAGTCTTTTAACATCCGTCGTTGGACATAGACCATACCCAGGATTTGCTACACTTCTCTATCATAGGCGTCACGGAGCCAGTACTTTCTGAATTTGTCTAGTTCGTCTCTCCATCTAATATTCTGCCGGCCCCAGTTGTGCATGTGATCTCTGGGGATCCATGTCATGAGTTGTGATATCCATCAGTTGTCCGCCATTCTTGCAACATGGCCAATCCCACTGCTATTTGAGCTTTTTAGTGGATTCTATGATGTCCCTGACACTTGTTTTTCCCCAGATGTACCGTACTGTCTTGTGGACTCTCCATGTAAGGCCCAGCATAATTCTTTCATGTGCATGTTGCATGGTTCTCAATTTGCGAGTCTGTCCTTTGGTTAGGTTCGATTTTTCAGCTCCATAAGTGACTGAATGTAATACGATCATTTGTGCCCTTGACTTTAATCAATTTTAAAGTCTGGATTCTACATTTGGTCGTTTTCTTTTAGAATTTAAAGATCAAAATTGGAATGTTCTCTTGAGATTGGATCGTCTTTAACACCGGGGGTGTAAGTTTATTCCGTTCTCGCCTTTTTTAGGCTTTTATTCCCTTATTAGACATTCAAGATCTCATTTTCTTACCTGTTTGATAAAAACTGTGTATGTAGTGTGGACAAGGAAGGTCGGCGACCATGCCGGCTGGTGTATCCGGCCAACATAGGATTCCATCCCATGTCCTGTTGCAAAATAAACCTAGAAAGATAAGAACCATGAGAGTTTGATATCTAAAAGGACTACGCACGCACGCGCGCACACGCACATACATGTTTGCTCTCTTCCGACACATGGGTCACGTGACGACGATGAAGTATTTAATCCGTATCAACCTCACGGAAGAGATCAATCATTGCAGCCATTCGTCAGTCCTGTTCCACTGCTGAGATAACTCGTCTTGATGTGTTATTCATTCACAAGATTATAAAATCCCACGAGAAAGCTTGTACAGACAAAATGTAGAACAGCAAGACAGTTGATACAAATGTACCAAATGTAAATTAGCAGTATATGTAGATGATTAAGGATTCTCGTTTAAACTATTAGATATTCTATTTTAACACACACACACACACACACACACACACACAGACTCTCTCTCTCACACACACACACATACATTCACACACTCACACGCACATATGTATATGTATACTTTTTTGTATTTGTTGGAAATATGTAATACTCCGTATTTTAGAAACGGGCCAATAAAGGTAAATAAAAAAGATTCAATAAAACAGAGCGTATAATAATTGATATTTTTATTACATAGGTTGCTCTCCAACTTGGCCTCTTATTTCAATCTTTTTGAGTGTACAGTTTTCAGCATTGTTCAGTGCACACAGCATTCGGGATCTTTATTCATTTATTTTTCTGTATCTATTTCTCTTCGCTGTTTTTATTTGTTTATTTTTTGTTCCTATATTTATTTTTAAAACAATTTTTTGACGAGTAGGTCCGTGTCGATGTTACTTATCCTACTTCTCTTTCTTGTTGTCTATCTATTGGAGTCTTGTCTGTAGAAGAGGCGAAACGAAAAAAGTGAGGGGTAAGGCAAAGAATTGAAAGGTAAAGAAAGGAAGAGGGAAGAGGAAGGATAAAGTGAGAAACAAGAAAAGAATACAACGAAATCCCAATCATAAAATGGGATATAATTAAAAAAAAAACCCTCATACAATTATACAACAAAAACATACGTTGTATGTTTGAAAGAAAAATATCATATACTACAATGCACAAAAGAACAATAACTTCAACGATCAACTTGTTCACCAACTGCATCCTCTTTACATTTTCTATTTCCATTATTACTATTTTATTACTCTGACCACACGCACTGTATTTGTATTGTGGAATGCATCATCTTTTACAAACGACAACATGATTCTAATTCCTAATTATAATCCTTATGATTACAACTCCATTAGTATTCATAGATTGAACAGTACATCCTCACAAATGTCTAATATTTCTAATTCAGGTGGGGATATTTTATTCCCATAATTATGCGTATCATATTCTTCGAGTTAGATTTATTGAATAAAACTCACAACCAAAGATATCGTGTAATGGTTTTGCATTTTACACCGAACTTATTAAAATGTATTGGAATTACATACTAGAATTTCTTTGTTGTATGAATGAAGGAAGACGGAAACCTTTCATTCCAAAGATGTCCCTAGGGTCACCTTGACTTCTTCGTCAAATTATTATTATTATTATTATTATTATTATTATTATTATTATTATTATTATTATCATCATCATCATCATTATCATCATCATTATTATTATTATTATTATTATTATTATTATTATTATTATTTGGAATCTCACACCAGTTGCCTGGTGGTAACCGCTGGAGTTTAAGTGACAGTAAGTCTCCTCAAGTCTCCAGCCCTCCTCTCCTAGTACTCATAGGTCGCAGTAATTCTACGATTTACAGTTTCATACCGGTTGCCCAGTGGTTATCGCTGAAGGCTGAGTGACAATAAGTCTCCTCAGGTCTTCAGCTAACGTCTCCTCCCTCTTTCTCATATCATGACAGATCTACTATTCGTTGCAGTACTTATATCTCTAGCACCTTCATCAGTATCCGTGCAGTTCCCAGTAGTGCTGTGGTCTGTACGGTCTCTATCCTCCCCCTAATCCCGATCTCCTCCAATCTCTCCCTCAGTATTTTGGGGACAGTTCCTAGTGCGCCAACTATGACCAGTATTACCCTAGTTTTCATGTTCCACATTTTCCTTAACTCCCTTGCTAGGTCCTGGTATTTTTCCCTTTTTTCACCCTCCTTCATTTTTACCCCATGGTCTGCAGGTACAGCAACGTCTACTATTTGGCACGCCTTCCTTTTTTTGTCTACTATTACTAAGTCCGGTCTTCTTGCCTGGATGAGGTGGTCAGTTTGGATGTCAAAGTCCCAGAGTAGTTTGTGGTTGTCATTCTCCAAAACTGCCTCTGGCTTGTGCTGATACCACTTTTCCACATGGTTGAATCCCATTTGTTTACTTAGTTCCCAGTGTATCATCGTTGGTACTCTATCGTGTCTATGCTTATACTCCTTCTGGGCGAGTTGACTACATTCACTAGTTATGTGGTTTACTGTCTCATCTCTTTCACTGCACATGCAGCATTTGCTGTTTGTCTGTGTTCTGACGATTTTTGTTTTTATGTAGTTTGTCCTTATGCTTTTGTTTTGGGCTGCCATGATGAGCGATTCCGTTTCTCTCTTTAGGTTCCCCTTTCGTAACCACGTCCATGATTTCTCGTCTGCTACATCTTGTATCTGCCTTTTGAACTCGCCGTACAATTTCTCCCTTCCCATCTTTCTTTTCTAGTTTGCTGTACTGTTCCATTGTTTTCTACTTTATTGTTTGTTGCACTATCTCTCGCACTCTTTATGTTTTCTTCACTATTCGTTTGCACATACCTTTTTAGGACTGTTTTAGCTCTCTGGACACAATCTTCTATGCTGATGAGCCCCCTACCACCTTCTTTTCTCTTAACGTATAGTCTATCTGTATCATCCCTAGGGTTTTATGCTTTATGCATCGTCATAAGTTTCCTTGTTCGCCTATCCATTGATTGGAGCTCTTCCTTTGTCCATCCTAGGAATGGTCCTGTATAGCTAACTACTGACACAGCCCAAGTGTTCATTCCTTTTATTAGATTTCTGCTGTTTAATTTGGTCTCTAATATTTTCCTTATCCTTCTAAGGTATTCTCTCTTTATTTTCTCCTTCATCTCTTCCCGTTTTATCGTGTCACATTCAAGGACACCTAGGTACTTGTATCGGTCTTGTGCAGTCAATGCCCTAATCTTGCTGTTGTCCGGGAGTTCAATTCTTTCACTCATTGTAAGCCTTCCTTTGTGCATTACCATGATTGCACATTTTTCTATACCAAACTCCATTCCGATGTCCTCACTATATTCCCTTACTTCGTTGAACAGAGTCTCAAGCTCTCCCCTGTTTTTTGCGAACAATTCTATATCGTCCATGTACATTAAGTGGTTGACCTTTCCTTTTGTTTTAGAGAAATGGTACCCTTTGCTGTTCTTCAGGATTCTGTTGAGCGGTATCATTGTTAAAACAAATAATAGTGGGGACAACGAGTCTCCTTGGAAGATTCCCCTTTTTATCCCTACCTCGTCTAGTTTGTCCCCTACGGCTGTCAAATCTACTTTCCAGTCTTCCATTGAATTACCAATGAATTTAACCACCGGTTCGCTAATTTTGAACATTCTAAGGCATTCGAGTATCCAGCTATGTGGAATCATATCGTACGCTTTTTTGTAATCTATCCATCCCATTGCGATATTCTTTCTCCTTTTCCTCACTTCTCTTAAGATCATCTGGTCTATGTCGAGTAAATCGTTTGCCCCTTTGGTTCCTATCCTACAACCTTTCTTTTCTTCTGGTAGTAGTCCCCTTCTTTCCATTGACATGTATATTCTCTCTGCTATTTGCCCGGTCTGGATTTTCCACATAAGTGGTAGGCACGTGATTGGTCTATAGCTGCATGCTATGTTCCCCTTTTCTGGGTCTTTTTGGACGAGGGTGGTTCTGCCTTTGGTCATCCATTCTAGTGCCTTGCCTTCGTTTAGACAACTTTGGAGTAGGTGGGTGAGTCTGCCGTGTAAAGTGGTGAATTTTTTGAACCAATATCTATGGATCCCGTCGGGACCTGGTGCTTTCCAGTTGGCTACTTTCCTATTATTATTATTATCATTATTGCCGTTGTTGTTGTCGAATGGGATTTAACCATACGGAAAAGAGGTACTGGCACAAACCGGAGATAGCCCTGGACAATGGAAGTCAGGGTAGTACCAGTACCAGTAATAATAGGCGCACTCGAAAGTGTCCCAAAGACACTGAGGGCAAGATTGGAAGAATTCGGGATAAAAGGAAAGATTGAGACTGTACAGACCACATCACTAGTAGGGACAGCACTGATACTAAGGAAAGTACTAAATATAAGATCTACGACCCTAAATGTTAGCAGTGGTGTAACAGAGGAGGAAGGAGAGAAAGACAAAACAAAACCAAAACACCCTTATGGTAGCTGAGGTGTGAACCTCAGTACTGACGTGATTGGCGAGCATGAGATGAGATGTGGGCTGGAGACCTTGAGAGACTTACTGTCACTCAGCCGTTACCACCGGGCAACTGGCGTGAAACTGTAAATCACAGTATTGCTGTGGACTATAAGAGTATGGAGAGGAGGGCTGGAGAAATGGGGAGACTCGCTATCACTCATCATCCAGCGGTAACCACCAGCTAATTGGTGCGAAATTGCAGATAATAATAATAATAATAATAATAATAATAATAATAATAATAATAATAATAATAATGAGCTTTCTTTTTAGATTTTTAATGGGTTCTATATCTCTGACTCCTGTCTTCTTCCGTGCTGTGCTGTCTTGTGGTCTCTCCAGCATAATTCTTTCATGTGCACGTTTTATGGTTCTCAATTTGCGAGTCTGTCTCTTGGTTAGGTTCCTTGTTTCAGCTCCATAAAAAACAATTGGGAGGATGCATTGGTTGTATTCCTTTCTATTTAATGAGATTTTCTTGTTTTTGAAGTTAAGCTTGCTCTGCTAAAGGCTTGCAATCCTAGTGTGATTCTTCGCTTGATTTCTTCTTCTTTTGAGGGTCTCATGGAGATTCGTTGTCCTCGGTAGATGTTGTGATCTACTTTCTTCAGGTCTGTTTTCGACTTTGATCTGTTTTTATCTCCGATGTGGTTGTTGCACATGATCCGAAGTTCTTGCGTAGGCCGACTTTCTTGCTCTCTTCACTTACTTTATCTAGCATTAGCTGGAGGTCGTGTAGGTTCTCTGCGAAAAGGGCAATGTCGTCTGCAAATCTGAGGTTGCTCAGATACTCACCGTCTATTTCAATTCCTTTAATTTCCCAGTCTAGTCTTGTGAAGATCATCTCGAGGCAGGCTGTGAAGAGTTTAGGTGAGCTGGTATCACCTTGTCTTACTCCTTTCTGGAGCTGAAAGGGGTCCGAATCTTCATGTAGCCTGATAAAGGAGCTGCTGCGATTGTATATATGTTTCAGCACTTTGACATATACTGGATCTACACCTTGTTGAGTGATCACCTCCATGACCTTAGGGATTTCTATTGAGTTGAATGCTTTTTTGAAGTCGATAAATGTTACGGCGAGTGGTAGTTTATATTCTGCTGTTTTTTCTTTCAGTTGATTTATCGAATGTAGATGGTCCATGGTTGCGTACCTTCTTTCAAAGCCTGCTGGCTTTTGTGATTGATTTTCATCAAGTGTTATTGTGATCCGGTTGGTGATGAATTTTGTGAAAAGTTTGTATACGCAGTTGAGTATGCCTGTATTTGTTGAGGTCTTTCGGATTTCCTTTTTAAAATGAAAGCATCATGGTTGCAGTGTACCAATCATCTCAGACTTTACTCTGTTTTAGACAAGTTAAAAAGGACAGCCTGTTTCCTAATGATGATCTTACCCACTTTTTGGAGTAGGTTGATGGTGATGTTGTCTGGTCCAGGGGCAGTTCCTTTCTTCGTCTGTTTGATTGATTGTTTCACTTCCCACAGGGTTTCTTTTAGAAAGTTCTCCAGTTGATTACTCGCATCATCCGTATCCTGTTCATTATTTTGTAGTCCTTTTTTGGATAAATAGAGTGTTTTGTAGAATTCTTTGGCACGTTCGACAATCCTGTCTCTGTCTGTAGTTGGGCTTCCATTTTCCTAGAGTATGCTGGTTATTTGCTTCTGTCCTGAATTGATGCCTTTGTTTATAGCTTTGAAGAACCAACTTCTTTCGAGAGTTGATTCGATGACTGCTATCATGTATCGTCTTCTGTCTTCCCTTCGTTTTTTCCTGATCAATTTATCAAGTTCGGTCTCTTCAATTTTCTCTCTTGTTGTTGTCGGTGGCTTGAGGTTTCTGCGCTTTTCCTTGAGATTTTTGGTTTCATCTGAGATTTTACAAATGGTTCGATGATAAAACTGCTGAAAAACACGAGAGAAGCAAAACCATAATAGTTAAAAAAAACAAAACAAAAACAACAGAAATATAATGCTCATGAGAACAATTTTTATGTGATGTATGTCAGTGAGTAGTGGAGTTATAGCATAAAATTTACTGGATCACGATCGAAAAAGTTTGGAGAGCCTTAACTGTGTAGATCTTAATAAAGCGATGCGGGAGAGAATAAAAAGACACAGATAAAGGATGATAGGCATAAGAAAATGGATAAGCTTAATTGCCAGCATCCGTGGGATTTCCTATTTTATTTCCTTATTTCAATAATTCTGAAATTAGTGTATGTTACCAAAACTGCTACTGATTGGTGATGGCTGCCGCTGAAATGAAATGAAACCAGTGTTATGCGTTTAGCCGAAGAACGCTCTGATGAATTCAAAAAAGAAAATCAATTAGCCGACAGGCATTATGTCGAACTTACATCTGGCCTTTACAAATGAATCTGTATTTATTTTCTCAAAATATTCATATTCTATATAGCAAAAAACGAAAGAAACTAAACTTAATCATACGTGAATTTATGATAATAATGATAATAGAATACATTTTAATTGTATTGAAGACTATGGGCGAGTATTCGGCTAGTAACATTAAAAGGTCTGATTCTGAGTATCTGTCAGTTTATCTCTGTGTACGAGGAACGATGCATTGTAGACAGAAGTATTGTATCAAGGTAACCCTGAAATGCAATAGCTTAAATAATAATAATAATAATAATAATAATAATAATAATAATAATAATAATGAAAACCTGAGGAGACTTACTGTCACTCAGCCTTCAGCGATAACCACTGGGCAACCGGTGTGAAACTGTAAATCGCTGGAGACTTGAGGAGACTTGCTGTCACTCAAACTCCAGCGGTTACCATCAGGCAACTGGTGTGAGATTCCAAATAATAATAATAATAATAATAATAATAATAATGTTGTGTTTGCAATCGCACTTGATCTTATTTACGTTCTTTTGGTCGATTTGTCAAGAGGGATAAATAATAACTGCAAATTATAGAACCGTCTTTATTTTTTCACATTATTTTTTTACACACACACACACACACACATATATATATATATATATGTATATATATATATATATATATATATATATAATCTCACAAAAACACGTGCAATATCATGAATATGTAAGAACCCACATACATATACATAAGACCACACGAACACACAAGTCCACAAACACGTACTCTTATACAAACAGGCAACACGTCGACGATTATACGCACGTTTCTCATACATTTAAGACATATAAGTGCTCACATACGTAGGAACATATACACCCACGTATAAACAAATAACTATTTACTCACACACATAAACGTGCGAAGTCTCATATTAGTATGACTGGCTCCTGTCAATGTTGACAAGGGTATGAAAGTTTGTTTTTTTAATTTCACTCTTTCTACGATCTAGATAATGAGGGTTTAATCATCCACAGCAGCAGCTTTTTAGCGTCCGTCCTTGGACCTTCCCCAAGATTTGCCAAGCACTGGCTTCCTTGACACCCACGATTGAAAGAATCGTGAGCGTCTCGGAGCCAGTGCTTTCTGAACTCGTCACGCCATCTTATATTTTGCCAGCCACACTTTTGCATATGATGTTTGAGAATCCACGTTGTGAGTCACGATATTCATAGTTGTCTGACGTTTCTGCTACATGACCAGCCCATTGCCATTTGAGTTTCCTAACAGATCCTATGATGTATCTTGCACCTGTTTTTCTGCAATATACTTTGCCTCATAGTGTTCTTTATAGTCACTTCATAATTCTCTCATGTGCACGTTGCATGGTCAAGTTTCATGTTTCAGCTCCATAGGTAACTATTGAGATGGAGGCAATGGTTGTATATCCTTCTTTTCTGGTCTAGTGGGATTTTCGTGTTATCGAAAGTTTCCCATCTTTGAGTAATTCTTCGCCTGGTTTCTTCCCATTTTGTGGGTTTCATGGACATTCACTATCCGAGGTAGATGTGGTGGTCTACTCTCTTCAGCTTTGCGTTTTCGATTGTGATCGTTGTGCTTGTCCTCAACATGGTTTTTGTTTTCCTGAAATTCATGTGAAGACAAATTATTTCGTTTAGCATTCTTTAGGGATGATGTCGTCAACAAATCTGAGGTTACATAGGTACTCTCCATCTATTTTGATTCCTTTATTTTCCCCTCGCAAGACTGGCATATGCAGGATCCACACCTTGATGTATGATAACATATGGGGATTTCCATTGTCGAAGGCCTTCTTGAAGCCAAAAATGCAACATCGAGTGGCATTTTATATTCTGCTGCCTTATCTTTTTGTTGATTTATCGAATGGAGATGGTTAATGGTACTCAGTTTACATCTAGTATTTTGGTAATTCACTCAGTGATCACTCTGGTAAGAAGTTGGTAGATGCAGTTGCATAGGCTTATCGGTCTGAACTTGTTTAGATTTTTCGGGCCTTTTTTAAATATAACTGCAATGCTTCAGTTGGACTCATTAGGCATAAGTTGAATAGAATGGCTGCATTGTTGACTTTACCTGATTTTATGAGTAAGTTGTTTATTATGTTATCTGGTCCCTGGGTCTTTCCTTTTTTTTTGTTTGTTTAGTTGCTTACTCTACCTCCCTCGGATTAACTTCTGTGACATCTTTGAACTGATTACTCGTGACTTTATATCCTGTTCATTGTTTTGTGTCCCTTGTTTGTTTTTGTTGAATTTTTAGTCGCATCCAACCTTTTTCGAATCTTATCTTTAAATATTTTTTTTCAAGCACACTACTTATTTGATTTTTATCGATACTGAGAGGCTTTTTGTAGTTTTGAAGCATCCACCTTTTTCGAGACTTCTGTGTATTAGTGGAAAAATTGTCAAATTCTTCAATTGAATACGTTGTATTAATCAACTCGAGGAATTTTTTATAATTAGAATTTTTAAAGATGATATCATAAATTGGTTTCCCTGCAGTCTGAGATTAAAACTGAAACAACGGATGTAATATTCACGTGGGTAAACATTCAATAGAAATGACACGAACAGCGAGTCACGTCTGATGATGTGCTTACTGATCTCTCATCGTTGAATGCGTTCTTTTGGTAACCCAGGTAATTGAGCCTTGTTTCAAAGAGTAAACATGTAGTATAAAATAATATCAATATACAATACACACAATTCCTTACATAAAATGACAAAATACATGTAGAGCATAGACTATATTGTAAGAAAGGGAGGTCGTGTTCGATCAGCACTGCTGGGGTGACATGTTAATATAACTATTTCGTTTTTAACCCCCCCCCAATAACTGATAATCCCAATAAGAAAAAACATACATTGTACCATAATGACTGAGCGTATGTGAAACTGAGGAAATAACACTGAAGAAAATTACATTGACAGATTTGGGGAAATAAGTGGCTGAAGTGAGACAGAAAATATTTTTCTTTCAATATTTTGTGTTTAAAGCTGTAAAGCTTTCTAGACTGTACATATAAATATAATTCACATATGCATGCTACACATTGCATTGAAAAAAGTCTTACGTGGAGCAACTTTTAGAACTTACTGTAATTAATTACACATAAATTTGTGAGTTCATCTCAATGTATTATTGATCATATCTTATCAGAACTTTACTCAGAGACAAACCAATGAATTTAGGTTAACACATCTTAATTAAGTAATTTTTTTCATGTTCTTCAAAAGAAAAACTTTTTCAGTGTAGTAAAGCTATGAATATGTCTACTATATATACATGTATTTGTTAGTTCAGTTCAGATATATTTATGATACAAATGTTCTCAACAAGGAGAAATTCCCTGGAGAATATTAAGGTATCAGAGGGTGAATCAGGACCTGACATTGGCCGATAGAAACTGTTGGAATATTTATCTTCGGTACTGCTTGTGCAATTAAATTACTTTTCCATTTGAATATGTGTGCTGAGATAGAAAAATCAAAAGATTCTCCACACAACATACGTATCGTTTGGAGTGCATCTTTTTGGACAATTTTGTGGTTGGATGACATTCTAAAATATAATGAAAAGAGTGCACAGACAAAAAAGGTTGAGGACCACTGATATAATACATCAACAATATAGAAAACATTATATCTTGTATATTTGAGTGGCTCTAACTCTTTCTATTTCTCATACATACACATACGCTCACAGGTATTGACTCACACACAAAAATCATTTGCACACGCGTCAAAATATATGCATAAACAAGCATTTATAAATATTCCTGTGAAGTTAACGTAAGATATCTGTTTTCGGGTGGAGCTTGGCTGTCGGTTTCCATGGATATAGCATAATACTCAAATGCAAACAACAGGTTCATTTTTCTTTTAAATACTATTTTTCATTCAATGAAAATCAAGTGTTATATCAAATCATGGCGAGACTGGATATACGATTTTGCATGAAATTGGCTCGTAAACTCACAAATAAAAGTAAACGAATCAAATAAAACGGAGAAAATAAATAATGCTTCCATAAGAGAAGCGTACTGTTCAGTTGAATAAAAAAATAGAATGAAATGGCATGGATTCGCTGAATCATTTTTCAATGTATTTTAAAAACAAATTTACATAATTTTCTGTTACAATGTAGCTCCAAAAGAAAAGAGGCTTGTGGTTTAAGATTTGAATTATACAAAATTTATTCAAATTCTTCCTGGGGTTTTAATGAGAGGTTTTTGACTAGCTGCATTTCTACTGTCAATATTTTTTAAAAGATCAATTCTTGATAATTATTGCCTAATTCCAGTCGGGAATATTCGCAGAAATGATTTCCCATTCGTAGCAAATGATCAATTGTTATCTGCTGAATAAAAACGAAAAAAAAAAAATCATTTTCCACGATAAAAGCGTCTGTTCGAGAAAAAAATTCGAATGATTCATTTTTCATTTTTATCTTTGTATATGTTTGATCTTTTTTATATTTAGTTAACATTTCTTTCTTTCAGTGTAAAAATGATTCTATTCTCAAACGCATCTGAAACATAGCATAATTTGCACAACCAATCTTTAATGTAAGAAATTTTGGCAAAATCAGTGTCATATTTTTAGACAGAAACATCACTTTGCCTTTTTTTAAAAAGTCCAATGGCTGTTTCAAGATGCTTCGTTATCACGTTATTGCGTTAAGTGTGCCAATTTAGATATAAATTATCTAGATTTAGATATGATGTAAATTGGATATGAAATTATCTATATTTCGAGGCCAGGCACGTTCTTGCGTGCAGTTTAGCATTATTTCTTTGTCTATGTAGTCAAATTAAAGGTTTCTTTTTTACCAGGCAAGGCACAGATAGTAATTGATAAAGGTTTGGGGGCACTCTTTCATTGGAGCCTGGGGGAACTTTTCCAAATGACTAACGCCTCTAATCATAATGAAAAGTAAATCAATAGGAAAATGACACAAATAAAGTTATCTAAACTTTAACTGATACCATTCACGACTCACAACGTGGATCCCCAGAGATCATATGCGAAATGGTGGCTTGCAAAAATATGATGGCATGACGAACTAGTTCAGGAAGTGATAGCCCTGCAACGTCCATAATTGAAAGGTTTGGCGGATTTGGGGAAAGGTGTATGTAAAACGACGGATGCTTAAAAGGCTGATGATGATTATGGATGATGGTGAGGATATTGGAAATGTTCTAGCAATTGACCATTATTATAGTAAAGAAACTATGAAAGAGGCTTGTACAAGAGGTCGGCATTCAAACCTTGATAAAAGCTGTTTTCTGGGCGGACAGTTCCTATCCATTTTGAAGATTGGCTTAACATAATCTTCCTTACCCCTTGGGGCATGCCCAGTTTCGAAAGTTAGTGGAAACGATCATATCAAAAAAGAACCAGGACACGCATCAAATAACTTTGAATTCATCAGACATCCTTATTTTGTATTCAAAATCAGAACTGTCAAAGAAATCGAGTAGAGGTATATGTATTTGGTGTCTGTTTGTTCGTCCGTCCCAACAATCTCTACAACAGTAACCGATGGATTTCAATTAAATTTTGTGGAGTGTTAAGCAATGGGATGAGAAAGGAGTGATAGAACATATGCATACATTTAATAGGAGATAAATATACTTTCAATCGTGGTAAAACCTTTAAAATCAAATCCAACATCTCTTGTGACATTAAAAACATCATCTATGTCATTATTTGTCAAGGTTACTTCAAAGAATACATAGGGGATATATTCCACTTTAGAAATAGAAGAACTGTACATAGACAACAAATAAGAGATCCCTTGATAAGGATACTCAAAGTTAGTTCACACATTTTTCAGTGTTCTCCAGTATACCGGCGTCTCGAGCTATGCCGCGGAAGAGATACTACACTTCAGTCCATACCAGAGAGGCCAGAAAAAAGACGGTCGACATCATTCTCCCATGAGCACGTTGCATGGTTGTTGGTTTAAGGTCTAATCTTTTGGTCAGGTTACAATGTTTACAAAGCTCCATATGTGACCACCGGTAGGATACATTGATTGAGTTTCCTTCTTTTTAGGATACGTGGTATTTTCTCGTTCTTAGAAGTCAAGCCTGCTCTACTGTAAGCTTACCAACCTTGTTTGATTGCTTGATTTCTTCTTCTTTTGATGATTTTGTGGACATATGCTGTCCTAGATATATGTAATGGTCTACTTTCTCCAGCTACACATTTTTGATTTTGATCGTTGTGCCTTTGTCCCTAACATATTTGTTGTACATGGCATTTATTTTGCTCAAATTCATATGGAAGTTAACTGTCTTGATTGCTTCATTTAATTCGTCTTGCATTATTTAGAGATCGTAAAGTTTCGAAGAAAACAATGCCATCAGCAAAAGGTGTACTTAGGTATTCTCAATCTATCCCGATTCTTTTGTGTTCCAATTCTAAACTTCGAAAGATTCTCTCTGGGTGGGCTAAGAAGAGTTTGGGTGAGCTTGTGTCACCTTGCCACACACCTTTTCTAGTTGAAAGGGCTCAGGGTTTTTACGTAACCTGTGCTGTGTCGGTAGATAAGTTGCAGTACTCAACATCTTGTAGCATTATTGTGTCAATGACTTTAGGGATTTCAAATCAAAGGTCTTTGTGAAGTCTACAAATGCTACAGTTAGTGGCATTCTATATTTTACTGCTTTCCTTTTTCGTTGGTTTAATGGATGGAGATGATCGATGGTTGAGTAGCTTTTTCTGAAGCCAGCTTGTTCCCGTGGTTAGTTTTCATACAGTGTTTTGTTGATTCGGTTGGTAAAAAAAGTTTGTAGATGCATTTTAGTAGGCTTATTGGCCTGTAGTTGTTGAGATCTTCCAGGTTCCTTTTTTATGACAGCATTATGATTGCTGTGTTCTGTCTTCTGGATCTTGTTAGAGGCATTTGTTGAATAGGATGGCTAGTTTTCTAGTGATGACTTTTCCAGCAGTTTTTTAGTAGGTTGATAGTGATGTTATTGGGTCTAAGGACCTTTCCTTTGTTTGTTTTTTTGTGGCTTGCTTCACTTCCTGCGGGTTAACTACTGGGAATACTCGAATTGACAACTCCTGACTCGTGTTTCCAGTTCATCTTTCTGTGTTCTTTGTTTGGTAGAATAGGGGTTTTAGTAAAATTCCTGGACACGTTCGACAATTCTGTCCCTATCCGTTGTCAGTTCTCTATTTGCTTCTAGCACACTAGTTATTTGCTTCCTTCCTCACTTACTACATCAAAACACGATTCAACCACATTGTAAATCCAAACATTCACTCACACTGATATCCCACCCCTTTACCTTAAAGGGAGTTCCAGCATCAACCCCATTCTTCCGAAATAACTCACCAACAGCTGGAATTTTATCACACCCAAGAAAGATTGATAGACAAAAGACTATTTTAACTCCTACTACTAGACTTAGGAAATCGATTACCAGAAACAGAATCATATTAGCCTTCTGAAAACATGCACGAAATCTGTCAAGGTTCATTATTGAAAACTATTATACCACAAAACCCTAACTAAAAACTTTGGCTTTCCTTTCTTAAAAGTTTTTCAAATATATATCAACCCTCATAACAGAATTTATCTTACTACTTTCATATATATATATATATATATATATATATATATATATATATATATTACAAATCAGGGATGAAATATAATATACTGTAATGCAATATTCGATGTATGATTGGTTTATTTCATAGAATGCTCAATACATTTAACTTTAAATATCAAGTTAGCTTAGAGTAGAAACTAGATATATAACTGAGGTTTCTCTACACAAACACGTTTATGTTTCTGCCCTGTTTAGGCTCCTCCAGGCTGGGCAGAAAAATAAATGTGTTTGTGCATCTAATCCTCATTCGATTATATATATATATATATATATATATATATATATAGAGAGAGAGAGAGAGAGAGAGAGAGAGAGAGAGAGAGAGATACAATGCACTGAAATTCTCACACATATGAATTAATCATCAAAAGATTGATTTGAATACCGTAAGCGATATTACCTTGTGTTGGATAAGGATCATCTTGCATGGATCTGCTGCAGTTTAGACTCGCTTCGTTCAAGATTTCTTCTTGTTCCTTTCGGGATATGACAACTCGGTTCTAAAAGACAAAACACATCACACCAACGATAACCAATAATAATTCAATGATATATATATATATGTACGTGTTATCTTTTTTTTCAACTCAAACTCAACTAGCCTGCAGCAGGAATCAAACCTGCGTCCATCGGGAGACTGTCTTGACGCGATGCTGCTCTTTCTTAAACAGAAAACTGGTTAGTTGGGGGCCCTTAATTAAATTTCATTGGCTCATTCACTGTCCATATCAATTCTACCAAACGATTTTAACCAATAGTTACAATGTATGTATGCATGTTTGTATGGATGTAGACCTTCCATCAGATTTACTGTCTCCTTTTTCGATTATTAAACTCTATTGATCTTCATTTTGCTGATGTTCGACCATCCTCATGCCTATTGTGCCTTTATTATATCACTGGTCAATCTAACTCTTAAAGGAATCAATGTCGATTCTGTTCCGTTCTATTGATCATTCCTTATTCATTGCGCCCATTCAATGCAAGTATAATGTTTTCCAGCGAGCAAGAGTTTTTGCCAAAGGGACCGGCTTCATTGCCTTTTTTGCTGCAACGGTCACTATCTATCTCTTTTTTACTTCTACTAACTTGTTCTTTCCCTCCATTTCTCACTTCAACTTCTACAATATTTCTCCCTTTTCCCCCCTCTCTCTCTCTCTCTCTCTCTCTCTCTCTCTGTTCTAATTGTGTAACTGTATATCAGTTTATGTTTGCTTTATAAGAATTTCTCGAAAAAGTCGAAAAGCTTTTATTGATTCTGTTATTTATATTTCCTAGTAAAACAAAAAAGGTCTACAATCAAAGATAAAAACAAGAAAAATAAACAGCAAATGACAGATATGGTAAATCACACAATAGAAACCGTCACATTATCAATGCCTTCTGGTAGCCAGCTGGGTTGTGGATGATCAATTGATAATGGAAAAAAGGGGGTGATCAAAGCTGTGATCACTAAATGGTTTGAATGTTCAAAAAACGTGCTTCTATTCGAGACCAATTCAGAAAAAATTCACATTATAGATTGAACCTCCCACTTGAAACCTATTTTGTGAGTAATTAATTTTTTTATAAACAAAAGGTCAAGGTCATTGCTACGTAACATTCTCAATGGTGGGTGGTTTTAAAAGTTTTGTTTCTTTACGGACACACCTCGTATATTATAGAATGTGGTTACAAAGTATGATTATCAATTCATAGTTCATGCTTCTAAACGTATAGTAGCGGTACCTTGTGTGTCAGGGATCCATTTGTGGGTGCAGGATACGTAATTGCTAAGTGGTTAGTGTTTAAATTTTTGATATTTAGAGCAAAATGTATTCATTTCTCACTTATATCCGATGATATGACACAGAGCTCCCGGATAGGAGGCAATGGCCTCCGGGTTATTGCTTCAAATAGGTCATGTTCTGATCAAACTTTTTACGTTTATTTCCTGTTTATATCATCCTTCATCTTACTAATCAAACAGACCTGAACTCGTTTGATCTTCTAGCGAGGGACGTTACTCTTGCAGACACAGTTAATATGAATTCTTTCCCTTTCCATTATCAGCTATATATAGAAGTACGAGGAGGAAACGAGAGTTGGTGTGAGTTTTTCATTATTCCAGCTTGTCAGTAAGTGACGGTTATCGGTACTAGGGATACTCGTGCATCTAAAATGACATTTCATAGATAACAACCTAATTGTGAAAAAAAGATATGCCATCAGAGGGTAATAGATTCAGTGTCTAGTTAATGTACGCAAAGAGAAAGTATTTCCAAGCATATCATGTGACAAATGCATTTATTTTCTAAATGTTATTCATTGACTCTTTCGTGTTTGCATCATCCTGGCTTAATCCACTCCAGGTCAGTAGGAAGATGATAGAGAGGGAAGAAATAGTGACTGAATGGATACTCAGTACCCTCGTCTCAGTCTCTCTTTTCACTTGGAACGTCTTTCCTAAAATACCATGTGTCATCAGCTGCTGGCTGAAGACCCTTAAGGAATTGGAATTTAAATCAAATAAGCCAAATCCTTTATAAATTGATTTCTGTTCCTCTTTTCTTTTTCTTTCATGTCTACAATCCTTTTTCTAGATTTTTTTCTCTTTCACTGTTTCTCCTGTTTTCTCAATTTACCATTCAGCCACAAAGACGTTGGTTCAATATGCAAGGTTTATTTTGGTCAAATGGTAACACATTTGACGCTAGTGAATTCCAGTAAAATGCTCTATAGAATTTTTACAAGTTCAATTTGTATTATATTGATTATTGAAAGAAGTTCAAATTGAAAAGTATTCCAAGATGAGAACTTCTGATTTCGTTGGTCAGAATAGTCAAAAGACACAACCCTTCGAGACCCTTGGAAATATATACCTCGATAATTCTATGACTGCTGCGATGTGTTTGTTCCGTAAATCGCTTTCACAAATCTATTGGGACGTATGTGACACGAATAATGAAGTAAATGACAACTGTAAACAATGGTGTCCCAATAGTATGAAACCCTGCGGAGATTTGTTCATGGCTGAATAGGAAAGGTGTGCCTGGGAAGTGATTTGCTAATTACATGTTTTTCATCTGTCCTAGGATAAATGTCGGATAGTAGAAATGTTTTTCATCACGATTTTAGTTCTTAAAGATGGGTGATTTTCATTTCTATACTTTTGAAAAGTTAGACACTAAGCATCGTAATAGGTTAGTCTTGAAAGGGTTTTATGGTAAGAGCCTTGGGAAGGACCTATTAGCAAGCGGCAAAGGACTACATATTTCAGATGAAGGCAAAATGGAGAAAGAGGAAGATTGTCTTCTGTCAACCTTCCAAGCGTCTTGAATAGCCAACAGATGAATGTTTTGGAATTGTAAAGAAAAAAATTAAATATAGTGCAAAAAGTATCCGATATATTTCAAAATCTTTTTTTTCTGAATCCTTATACTGCTCCAAAGTTGACAGAATTTGGAGCAAAGATTGAAAAATATAAACATATAAAAATATTGAAATGAGATTAAACATTGAAAATATGTGTCCAAAAAATCAAAAATCTTTTTGTTTGAATTTCATCAATTGTGAAGGTGTATAAGTTTGTTAAGATAAACTTTTTAAAATGTATTGGATGCTTTTCGTAGTCATTGTACCACAGTTAAGAGATCTAATTCGATCTGATCTTTTCTAAATCGATTATTTTTTACTTCTAAAATCTTTCTTCATTTCTGTCTCAGTCTATTTATATCTATCAATTTCATTCTGTTCGAAAAGTTCTTCATACTATTATTACAATCGCTTTGAAGGGTTCGGTAAAATCGTATTTCATGGGGGAAAATATATCAACGTGGGATGCTGTTGTATGTTGCATTTTATTAATTCCAAACCGAGAATAAGGAGTGGATCGTCAGTGGAGTCTTCGAAGTTGTTTCCTGTGGAAGGGTTCTGGATTATCTGGACATAGAAATGAATGACTATATGTTAAGACTAAAGCCGATTTCACAAGTGTCTAAAGCCTCATGCCGCCGGAGATAGTAAAAGAAAAAAAATAAAGGTCAGTTTTGATTTTGATTTTCTATATCTAGTTATTTCAATAACTGAGCCGTATTCAAATCGAATAAATACTTCAATTTATTACGCTTAAAGGAAGTTATGAGTCCCATGATTGGATTCGTCGGGTGAACTTTGGAAAAGTTGCCATTTAAGTGAACTGCTGCTTTGATGAAATCACGTCTCTGTGAGACTCACAGAAAGACACAATAGAAACATGAAATTCTTCCCATTCCATTGGATAACTAACTTGTAAAAGCATTTCTTTTGCTCTACCAATTACTAAGTATAAGGAAGACAGGAGGAAAGATGGATGCCACGATACTTGAAATGGAACGGGACTAATTTACCTTTAAATCAATCTTAATTTAAGTAGGTGAACCCAAATGAGTGTAAATGAACATGAATGTGAATAAGAAGAAATAACGTTAGAAGTTTTGCGGTGAAGAAATGAATATAATGACTTGAAAAGTTGATAGTCACGATTGTTGATAATTTTTAAAAAACAGAAAACAAAACGCCTTCATTGAATGGGCAATAAGCATCTACATGCACGAGTTCATGTTTTTTTTTATTTTCAATGAACGGAGTAGACAAAAGATCTGGGATCAGATCTCCGGTCGCTAGGCTACTGCTGAACTTTTGGCCACCTGATTGAAGGTGGGAAGATCGGGTAATTATTTTCCATCTTTAGTTTATTTCGACCAAAGACACCAAGCGACGAACTCAGTCAAAATGATCTACTCAACTAGGTTGTTAATTATTGCTCCACAGTCAGCTGCCCAAAGTGCATACGTTTTCTAAGCTCAGCATAGTCTGCCACGAGTTTAGAGTGCAAGGCACCCAGTGAGGGTCGATCTCACTACTGTTATAATGCTTCCAATGTGTAACGAAATATCTACTTCGTGGGAGGAAAATTGGCCAATCTGGGTAAATAAATAGTTAGATGGACAGAAGAATAAGAACCCATAATAGTTGCCGTAACAAAAAGTTTTATTTCAAGTACAGAAAAAGTAATTGGCAAAGGAAAATCAGAGGTATTTTCTTTTTAAATGTAAATCAAATTGGTCAAATATTTCAAGTTGGAATTAAAAAAAGGAAAAAAAAATCAATTGCTCTGAAGATAATTAAATTGGAAAGAGTCGCATGTACGTAAAAAAAACCATGCTATGTGTATTTAGGATAGAAATTTGCTCAAATAGAGAATTTTGTTTTATTTGTGTCAAAATGAGAATTTTAAAATAATGGCTATTGGAATTTTAAAAGATGAAATTGGAATTTTCAAATTGTAAAAAGAATAATAACGCAAAAGGGAATGTGGAAAGCTAACATAAACAAAAGTGATGCTATTCGGCTACACTACTTGATCACACAAGAACCTTGTGACATCCACGTGCTTCTTCGCCTCATCAGACAGTGATGAATTTTTGATTGCACGATACACGGAATATTTAAAATCTCAGGTAAATATTGGTACAAAGGGAGACATAGTGTCACCTTTTGACCAGCCTGAAAAGTGAACCATTTGTCTTCCGATAGCATCTGCGTCGACAGGTCTTCCTGGTATCGCCCAGAGGGCGCTGAACACATCTGACATGTTGCCAGAGCCTCCTATTCGGTGTATAGACACGAAGCCAATGTCGAAATACAAATTCGAAACAAACTAGCAAATGATCAATCTGCAGTCAGTGTAAAAGTCCCAAATGAATAAAACTGTTATCAACTTGATATGATTATGATTACTATTCGATCTCCCCAGTCTTTAACAACCGAGCGACGGGTCATGGACTAATGTTATTTATCTATAAAAATTTTATTAACAAATGATATCGGTGTTGGATTTGATTTGACCTGTCCAAAGACCTAAAACCTTTGCTGACAGTTTTTTTCAAGAGTTCTCTTTCAATAAGATACCATAAAAATATTGAAGAATATTACATGAAAAGACTAATTGATGATTTAATAACTTCAGCCTACATTAATTTATTTGGATTTGAGACAATCTTCTCAATATCGTATGCAATTATTTTGGTAATGATTAGCAAATCTATGATTAAACAGCATCAAAACAGAACCGATGAATTTTTACTAGTATATGAAAGTTTTTGAAATTTTGGGTGCAAATTCTGTCAATTTTGGTAGTGTATAAGTATATACCCTTATGATGAAGAGTGTGATTTTCATTGTCCACTGTACGTAACTCTAGGCTCTTTTACGAGAGGTTAATATTTTTATGGAAAAAGCTTTATACACCATTTCAAGTATGCAAGTTTCCCCGTAAACAAGTCAAGTATTTTTTTTTTCAAAACAAAAATAACAGTCCAGTTTGTCACTTAAGGGAAACCACCTCGTTACTAACGTCCTTTGGTGATCAAATAAGAAATTGGTTAAAGGCGTGATTTATTCACATAACTTGCTTTTCTCATTTTTTGATTGGGCACTTAAATCCTCGTTCAATCTCCCAATATCGATGATCTGGTACCAAAACATGTGAAGTGATCAAATGAAAAAACGAGGATGCACGTCGTATAACAATGATCATCAAGCTAAGTTTGTTGGTCGTTGTTGCTGGATTCAGTCCTCATCAGGTTTCCCTGTATAGTCTGTCACCAACTCATGCTAGGTTAATATACTTCTATAGTGAAGCTATTATATGAAGGTATGAATTCTCAATTTAAAAAAAACAACTATTTGTTTCTTTAAAATCTTTTTATAGAAATTCTAATATATCTGTAAACTTTCTTACGGGTAATAACTAGAGCTAAAATAATGAAAATGTATCGGATACTTCTTCAAGGGCAAAGCAATCACAGCAAGACTTCATCCCTAGTTACTTCTCTCCTTGAAGGGAGCTTCAGCATCAACCTTCTTTCCTTCTGAAACACCCACCAACTGAAATTTATGGAATTAGGATTCAAATGAAGAATTATGAACAAATGACCTGAATCCATCCCAATCTAGCGTAATGAATAGAAACAAAATTACGTCAGACTTCTGAAGACAGGTACGAAACTGGTTGAAGCTTATTGAAAATTATCATACCTTAAAAGCACAACTAAAAAGTTTGGCTTTCTTTTTTTCACTTTTTCACATACATATAATTATATATGATTATATATTTAGCTTTGTAGTTGCATTGTGAATAGAAACCTCCTCCTATAAGCTTGAAACGTTGTTTTCAAGAGTGACAAATTATTCGATGAAACAAACATCATTTGGTTTGAAAAGACAAAAATATTACTTGCAAAAAATATTCTATTGTAATTTTCTTTCAAATATTTGACTAAAACGAATATTTGCGCATGCATTTACCCAGTGGTGTGTGCAGGCCTGCCTGGATTATGCAAAACCCTATATGAGAAAAATATGCAAAAGTACTGAAATATCACTCAAAATTCAAACTTTGAATGACCTCACATTACCTCCACTGTTAAAAGATGTGCCCCATTGACAAATTGTGCTTCTATCTACAATGAAAGATTACAAATGACCCCTGGTAATCTCGAATGACCTCTGATATCAACTGTATATAGCCAATTAACTTTGCTGTGACAATATTTTGAAATCCTTAGGCTTTGCTAAAACAAACAAAAAACACAAAACAGATTTATTAAACATAAAAAATGAAATACCATTAAAAAAAATCACTCAAAATTTCTATTAACTAACATCACTCAATAACCCACATAGATATCTTATTCACAAAGCCATCTCAAAGAACTATCCAATCAATAAAACTACCGTAGACCAAACGTAAGATGATCATACAACCCACTTGGGTCATATAAAAAAATGTTCTTAGCGTAAAGAAATAAATATAAGAATAAAACAACCCCATAAAAAATACACGGGAAAATCTGGGAGGAACAACCATTTACTGATTATGTAAACACCCATACCTTACTCCTTGCCTGTAATTTATAACCATCAGAAGACATACACAGACTACAAATCAAATAGAATATAAGAGGGACCTTTCATCTAGAAGCTAGGTTGTATATGCAAGTTTGGACAATGCATCGTCCGCATTTTTCCAAAATCTCCGGAATCAAACCCAGAACCTTCTGCATGTGAGACCTTCTGTGTGTGATTATACTATCATAGCGGACAAACGAACAGAAAAAGGTACTGAATCAATGCAAGTGTATAGAGTTTGATTCTCACTGGATAGCCGATTATTGAAGATCTGTGACAAAGTACGCAAGGTGTTGCAAATAGCTATAGCAATAAAAGTACGTTAAAAAACCAGGATTATTTTTCTGTTTGTTTCTCTGTCTGTAATAATGGACTGTTTTACTTAAAGTGACCATTTTGCAAATAAAATAGGCCATACAATTTGAAACTATCTTAAACGATTTTTTTAATTTCAACTTGAATTCAAGAATCTTGGTTTCCTGGGATTGAACCAATGACATTTTTATTCGTTGTGGTGTTACGAAGTGACAATGAGAGACACTAATCATTCTTTCGGCGATAATCGGGTTATACGATATCACGCAGCGCGTGTCTCGCTCTGTGAAATCAATTCCCACGGCCTTCCTGTAATCATGTAAGACAATATATGATTGGTCGTTCCTCACCTGTTTACAACGATCTCCTGTGACATCCATTTACCACCCATAAAGCAGTTAACCGGCGCTGTGGCTCTACAAGATTAGAGTCGCCACCTCCCGTTTGTCTAATAATCATTTATTGCAAGGATGACAGTATGCCGTCCTGATGGTCGGCAAAGTTGAGATGAGAGGAAAGGTTACGCTCTAAGGTGGCTACATATCATTGAGATAACATTAGATTTTACGCGTTCTTTTTTCCTTCTTGTTAGGAATGAGTTTTTCATTCTTGCTCGTTTAACTTTGGGATTATAGAAAACAGACACAGCTTTTATTTTTCTCTATGGCGATTGATAACACTATGCAAGTTCATTTAAAAGAATCTTATTTGTTTCCGGGTCATAAGTGCCATTTTTTGGTTGATTATGTAAAAAAAATTATTGAAAAGTGCCATTATCCACTTCAAACTTTGCTTTTGTGATCAAAATATCGACATTTCTTAATCGGTCTGTTTTGCTTCAGAGAGCAAAGGGAAGGTATATGAAGGCTGTAAACTCCTCATCAAGAGCTGTGACAAATTGCTTCAGAAGGGCTAATTTTATGTGCAGTGGTGGCATCAACGCCTTCAGGGAGTCAAAGAGTTGAGTCCACTGTTCATCCTCACATAGAATTTAAGAGGTTTTGGTCAATCCCTAGTAGTGTGACAGTATTTACCTGACTTCACAAACTTAGCCGATAATGTCCCAAAAGGCAAAGATAGAAGTGAATACTTAATGTTTGATCAAATGCACTCAACTTCCATTTTGTGCATCCGTATTCGATTCCGCCAATTGTTATAAGTACGCCGAATGAAAGAATAACGCATAATATTTCAATTCCAATTCCTCTGTGATCTGGTCGCTTGCTGCACTGAGAGTAAATATTCATTTTGATCATATATCAATTATGGTGACCCTTAGTAAGCAGTTTCCGACGTCGTGTCAGATGGAGCCAATTTTAGGAAATAGAGATTAAATATGCTTTGTTGCTGCTAGGTAAGAGTCCAATCTTCAATTCCAAGTGGAGATGATTACTGCTACTTTTGTATTGTATTGTCAGTTTGGCTAAGTCGGTAAAAGAGCCACCTGCTGATCTATTGGTCGTCATTAAAATCTCAGTAGAAAAATGTAATTCCAACAGAATATGATTACTGTGACTTTAGTAGTGTGTAATAAATAGATAAATAAGTAAGTAAAACACATGTTTTCAGTTTGGCTGAGTTGATATAATGCCTGCCTACTGATCGCTTGGTCAGGATTTCAATACACAGTAGGAGAACATTACTTTTTATATCACTTTGGTGTAACTTTGTGGGACAGACAACTATGGATTGATTTCTCTCCTAAGTTCGGTGAGGATTATTTTTGTTGTTATTCCTCTTGCAATTGTTACGGAGGAAAAACAGACAACCCCAGCCTCCGACTTGGACTGGGGGTTGAAAATATCAAGTCTACCTGGATTCGTAAAGAGATTTTTTAAATTTTTGTCTGTAAGAAGTAGTCGACATTATTTAATAGGTCATAAGATGCGTTAGTCTGCAAAGGATATGGGATTCGTTCATTGGAGATTTATTCCTTGTTTCTCCAACTGTTGTGGGTTTTACAGGACCTGTTCCTCCCCATTCCTTAACTGGGCTTGGAACCATCGATGGGTTTGTTCTGTCAGAATAATGTTATCTTAGATGGATTGCCGTACAGGGCTAAAAGGCTCCAGCTGCCTAGCTATTTAATCGTAGCTGGAGATGGGGAGAAGAGGATTCATGCCTTTTCATAGGGCATTAGTGTAAAGTTAATGTAAACAGTTGAAACTCCAAGTCAGTCCGCCGATTCCATTTTCTGAGTTGTGATCTACTACGCAACTTTCGCAGTAATGGCTTGCGACCCTGAAAATGGTATTTTAGAATGAAACATCTGAATACTTAGATTCAAGCCTTCTCTCTTGTTTTAGATGATCTAGCATCTCTAGCATCACTGACTGGCAAACCTTCACTGATCAGTGCTGCTAATTTAGATCTTTTCAATCTAAATAATGACATGATTTCACATGGGTTCACATGAGTTCACATGATTTCACATGAGTTCACATGATTTGCGTCTACAGGTCAGATATTGATATTTAAATAAATGATGTTTTTCGAAGTAAGGTCATATTTCGAAGAAACAAACAAACAAAACAACCGTTGACAATCAAAGTCATATTTGATTAATTAATGATAGGTAATATATTTCCTTGATTTCTGATAGATATCTGGAGAATCTAGATGTTTCCAGGAGTTTTATGATATTTTTCAACCAAATTTCAAAAGTAAACTTCAAAATAAGATTGGCAACATTGCCCTTTTCTAGATCTTCGCCAAAGAAAAGAATTAGCGCAGCTATATCTGATTTTCAGGTTTGTTTACTAATCTTTTTGTTTGGCCTAGCGGGGAGGCCATTCGAAATCTATGTTAGCAATTGATCTGCTAACGATTGTGCTACGGTATGTACCGTCAGATGGTGTTGCAATAACCATTAGTACAGATATCATGCTTTCCGAAAGTTCGCTTCACGCCAGTTTATCGTTTTTAAGGCGAAAAATGAAAATAACATGGTAGAATGAAACCTCTGAACACCTAGATTGACGTCTCCTCCCCTCTCACTTTGGCATTGAAAGCCATTAATTTCACAAATTAAATTCTTTCCCAGACATTAACACTTGCTTCGTGTTATTTCTATCCTGCTTATGTATAAATACCGTGCATATCAATGAAGAAAAAAAGAATTAAAATACTCTACATCAAGATATGTCAGTTCTCAACCGAAATATCACTTGACTGACGTCTTTTAGCAGTTGCTGAGTTGAGGTGACCAATTAATAATTTACTTCTCACACTTTTTGTTGGTCATGATCACCAGAAAAATTTCAAATTAAAAAAAACGATCTATCAAGCTCAGTCTGTTTGTAAGTACAGTGGTCGCAGAAAGTATCCAATGCATTTCAAAAAGTTTTTTTTATCATACTTATACACATTGAGATTTTACAGAATTCAAACCATTTTTTTTTCAATTTTTGTGCATACCTTCTGAATGTTCAATTTTATTTCGATATAATAATAATAATAATAATAATAATAATAATAATAATGGCTGAAGACCTGAAGAGACTTATTGTCACTCAGCCTTCAGCAATGACCACTGGGCAACCGGTGTGAAACTGTAAACTGCAGTATTACTGTGGCCTATGAGAACTAAGAGAGAAGGGCTGAAGACTTGAGGAGACTTGCTGTCACTCAAACTCTAGCAGTTACCACCAGGCAACTGGTGTGAGATTGCTAATAATAATAATAATAATAATAATAATAATAATAATAATAATAATAATAATAATAATTCAATCTTTGGTTTAAATTCTTTTAGGTTTGGAGTTGTACAAGGATGTGAAAATGACCTTAAAATCTATTGAATATATATGGCACTTAATCTTTCTGCATGATTCTCTGATTTATTATTTGCTGGAAAATTTGTCGTGACAAAAATTAGACGATGGAACAATTCATCTCCAATAACTGCAATAATTTGTTTAAGCATTTTGGTCTGAACGATACGAATTTGAAAATGAGCTTATACTAATTTAGCCCTGTTCATGATTGAAAATCTGCTGTCTAGCAGTGGTCATTCATAACTGCTTCGGGGATGAGGTTTTACAGCATAACAGGCAAGTGTTGCTCACTTTGCAAGTGAACTAAGAAACTTATCCAAGTGTATTGCTACAAAACGATCGGTGACTCATCAGTTTGGTTTCTTTTCCTAGAATATCTTAATTTAGTTGGCAAACTTATTCGGGCGTGTTATTTCATAGTGTCCAGTGACACATCAATAGGATTTCTTATCTTGACTTATTTGATGTGATCCCCAAATGTTATATTTATTGTAACATAACAAGAGTTGGTTCATCTTGAAGCAAACTGAGAAACTTATCCGAATCTGTTGCGTCAAAAAGTGCAGTGTATTTGAATGAATTCCTCGAATGTTATATTTAGAGCAACAAAATGTGGAAAAGTTGGTTCAACTCGAAAGGAACTGGGAAATCTATCCAAGTGTATCGCTCCATAATGTCCAATGACTCTTTAGTGGTGATATATTCTGGTTGGAGAGTGAACAGTCTGTTGATAGTATAGTTCTCGATAGTTCTAGTTGTTCTCGTCGAAGGATTGGAAGTGCAAAAATGTTGGAGACAAAGGATTTTGCTTCCATGTAATTTGGTGGTAGCAGCGACGTCACTAGAGATGCAGAAGGAGGAAAAGGGATGTACGAAGAGAATGCGTGCCAAATCTGAACGTAGACGCCGTGATGAAAGTGAAAAGGAACACATACGAGTATTTGGTTGGACAAATAAGACGTACATTCAATACAAGAACACAAATGACAAATAACGAATGAAAATGAAATACATGTAATGATAACGTTAATATGATCGATCGTGTAAAGAGATGAGAAGAGATAGCGAAAGGTGGGAGCTTTGTTGTCATTGATAGTACTGGCGTCGGAATCGTAGCAGAGGCATCTGAACTGCTTGTGAATCCATATGGCTTGGAGTGTACCAAGGAATGAATATGGAGATCAGGTACAGTGTGTATGACAAACTGTCAAGTTGTGTGTGTGACTTGGGGGCTATTCTTCAACAAGTGCCGGGACCAAAAGAGTCACCAGCTAGGAGTGCCGATGCCAACAAGTGTTTAACTATGTGCGTCCCAGGCTTTTATAGGTGTAGTCTTGTGACGTTTGTGACGATATCTAGCTAAAAGAAAGATTTCGTATTCAATTCCTAACTTAAAGTATAGGGGTGCTATAACACATAATTCAGATTTCTTATCATGGAACATTTTAATTTAATCCCAGAATGTTTCGTTTTAGCAACAAAATGGAAAAATCTTGGCTCATTTTGAAGCTAACTAAGAAACCTATTGAAGTGTGTTGTATCAAAGTACCCATTGACACGTTACTTACCAAATATGATACTGATATGCATCTACTAATTGGAAAGACCCTTTCGAAAAGTTAATTTTCAACGTAAAAATGTTCAATTTAGGTCTGTTTGGACTCTATTTTAAACTCTGCAATACTCTATGATCAACAATGTCATTTGGAGTGACCTTGGAGCTCCACCGGCTCTTAGCACCCATTTTATCTATTCTTGGTAGGTAAGGCTGTAGAGGATAAAGAAATAGATACGGAATATGGGGCAGTGAGGGAATTTCTTTCTTTTTTTGTTGGTGTAACTATATTATCTACGTCTGTCAAGTCATATGTATTAAAGTGATGAAACAAGAGGTGAAAAGTCTTTACTCGGATTTGGTTGAAGGGATGATTTTAACATTGATAGTTCAATTTTCCAAAACTATTTCGTATTTTATGAAAATGTTTTGGCTTGACCGTTTAACTCAGCTATTTCTCTGAAAGGAAGTGAATCTTACAAATATCAAATAGGTCTTCCAAGATTCTTATCTCTTTGACAATCTGCCACTGATTCGTTTTTATGGCCATCTCTGTAGGGAAGTTGAGGGTGATATTGCAGTTGTTCGAGATAGATTTTCAGGTGTCGAGTTTACATTGATTGTATTTGGGGTTAGTGGCATATTACAATCGAATAGAATTAAAAAATTAGAAAATAAAAATTTTACTCCTACGATCTCTCTTTTGGTATGTGTTTCTGAGGAGGAGAAAGAGAGAGAGAGAGAGAGAGAGAGAAAGAGAGAGAGAAAGAAGGAGAGAGAGAGAGAGTACACTTCCTACAGTAGAATTGAATGGAAAATTGAAAAAGAAAAAAAAAGTGTAACATAAAAAGTGGTGCCTATCTAAATCAGACTGGGACTTGTTTTGGTTGAAGGAGTGATTTTCACAATGATAGTTTAATTTTTCAAAACCATTGCGTGTTTTTTTAAAAGGTTTACACATAATGTTTCAACTTAGCTATTTTCTGATAGAAAGTGCGTAATGAGATAGATTGGTGCAAACATAATTATTTTTTTCTTTTTCGTTTCAATCTTTTATAGTTAATCCGGAATGAAGTTTTCTTCAACTATGTTCATGAAATATACCATTTTAAAGGGTGAATTTTGCTCTATTCATTTAAGTTGAACGTTTTCTTTTCACTATTTATTCTGGTTTATTTGGGTTTGTCACATTAAAGCTGAAAAATAGGGCATAAGATAGTAAAAACCGCTCCCAATGTGAACCAATTATTTGGCCAGGGAACTGTCAGTGAATGTGCAGTCAAACACAAGTTCAAAAAATTTCGAAACGGAGCAGGAAGCCATAAAGATGTGAAAGTTCTTCTGTCATGTCATTACATCAAATTGAGGGACATTATCGATGCAGCTCTACACAAAACAATTGAAGAGGTTGTAGAAAGTCTAAATGACTATTCAACAGTTATTAGACATTTGTAACAAATAGAGAAAAATCACACTGAATTAATAGCAAAAAAGCTCGCATGTCGAACGAATGACATTGAAGAAATTGAACGAACTAGGCTAACTCACCAGACCTCCTTTGGACTGACAAACATCTTTTCAAGCATTCAACCACTTCCTGCCAAGAAAGGTCTTCAACAACCAAACAGCAGCTCAAAACGCTTACGAAGAATTTATTGGATCCAGGACTCCAAGATTCGATGCTTCCGGGATAAATTGACTTATTTCTAGTTAATAAAAATGTATATATTCTGAAAGTTCTTATTTCGATTTATAACTTTTATTCTTAGCTGAGATATACTGATGGTGAAAAGATTATATATATATATATATATATATATATATATATATATATATATATATATATATATATATATATATATATTGTGTGTGTGTGTGTGTATAATCTATAATAATATATATAATTGAGTCATCCATAGACAGCTGTTTCGTTGTATAACGACTCTTCAGTGGGACTATAGACTTTTCAATATTCTAACCAGTACTTCGAGGTAAGATCGAAACTTTCGCTTCAGACCCAGAGGCTAGCAGAACTGGATAGTCAGTAGGACCGAATTCAAGTGATATAGCTACCTATGCACAATTTCCCATTCACCTGAGTAATCTATTCCAGAGTTGGAGGAGCAATGCTATATAGCTTATAATGAACGAGGTTGCCTAACCCTGAAGAGAGAGCAGACATTAAGTATATATATATATATATATATATATATATATATATATATATATATATATTCTAAGGTGAGATATACTACTTTAAAGTGAAAAAGATTATATATATATATATATATATATATATATATATACAATCTTTGATAATGCATATATATATATATATATATATATATATATATATATATATATATATATATATATATATATATGAACTGTAATGAGTGAGACAGACTCGGGAGTGGAGTGTTTTGAGGTCAGGTTTATTAATCTGTAGATGGGTTTTTTTTTGTTGTCAATGGTCTAGACATGTTTTTGGGTGCATTCTCATCTTCAGTGGTGTGCACTTTGTAAGTGTGTGCTTTTAGGGGTTAAAGGTTTCAAGTTGAACCAGAGTCAACTATCAGGAGCTTTGCCTCGAGTGTAAAAAATTGTATCGAGGCTGCTGGAGGCATCCTGCAGTGTGAGAGAAAGTCCAGCCAGTGATGAAGTTTATGGTTAAGCAGCAGCAGAATGTGTCCGGGTAGGAGGGAAGTGATGTAGAATTAGATTTTTGGGGTATGTTAGGGATAGTATAAATGGAGGGGAGATGAGGTTAAGGAACTACATAGGTTTCAACCTTACAAGTCTTCAAAAGTCTGTTGGCTATGATTTGGACAAGTGATAAGACTGGCGAAGGTGGACTTTGCTATGGGTCTGAGTGACTTCGAAGTTCTCAGTATTGAATGTATCTGGGGGGTAGATGTGGGGGTGAGGTTATTGTTGGTAGGAGTTTTGTGAATTAGAGATCTGTGTGATTAGGGTTACTAAGTTTAATGTTTAATCAAGTAGGATACAGGGTTTTGAGTTTGTTGATCCACATATCCTCATGTTTTTCTACAACTTTAGTTATGTCAATTGGAGTATTTTTTTCTATTTTTTCTGTGATAATTAAACTAACGTCCGTGGCAAAATTGTTGCCGGGTGTGCAAAAGTGAAGTTCTGCGGAAAGTGGGCTGCGATTGTTTTGTGACTTAATCCTGTCTGTAACTGTTGTGTCTAATATTAAATTGCCACTCGGACTTGCCTACGTATTGTAACTTGCATCTATTGCACTCTGAAAGGTATATAATGTTTTTACTGCGACATATTCTCTTTTAGTTTTAAAAAAGACCTTCAATTCAGTTGAAGTCATTAATGCAATAATACAAGGTTATACCCCATACATGTCATAGTACTGCAACATATCTACCGACTTAGCCAGTCCTTCAGACGGCTACATTAAGACTGTTGTAAGTGTTTGGGGGAGGGGTACCGTTCTTTTTTCTTTTTTACTCCTTTTTTACGATATTTACAATATCTTTTATTTCAATTGTCAAATGTTCCAGGAGAAATAATTCCGGCAGTTCTAGAATCGATATAACACGAGACCGTCGGTTAACATATATAGATATCTGATCTGAGAGTAGATTGAAAAGTACTTCTCCCGTTTACAATATACTAGTCGCTGTACTCTTTGCATTAATCAGTTGCCGCTTGACCTATTACTGTATTGAATGGCTATTTTGCAATTGCTTAGAACTGGTTACCACATTGACCACCTCCTTGATACCACAAATCCCCCCTCCACCTCCTCCTCTTCTATGTGCCAGGCTATGTTAAGCATTCTCTCTCTCTCTCTCTCTCTCTCTCTCTCTCTATATATATATATATATATATATATATATAATGTGTACTTTAGAGAGTGAGACAGACTCGGGAGTGAAGTTTTTGGTGGTAAGGTTTATTAATCCTTATATGTCAATAGACCATACATGTTTCGAGATTTCTCCCATCATCAGTGGTGCGTGTTGTGTGAGTGTGAATTAAAATGTACCATGTGGAACCAGAGTCCACTGTCAGCGGCTATGCATTGTGGGTAGGTTTTGTTGTCAGGGCTACAAGAGGCCTCATGCTGAATGTAAGAATGACCAGCAGGTATTGGGATTTTGGTAAAGCAGCAGCAGTTGGACTTGGGGAGGGCAGAGTGTGTCAAGGTGGGGGGTAGTGTTGGGGAGGTGGGTTTTTTGGTATGTTTGGGATAGTGTAGAAGGAGGGGTGGTGGAGTCAAGGAGCTACATAGGTATCAACCTTAAAAGTTACTGAAGATGTTGCTGAAAGTGTTTTGGCTATGAATTGGACAGGGGTTGTAACAGGCTATGGTGAAGTTTTTCCTATGGGTCTAGGTGACTTTGAAGCTTCCATTATTGAGTGTGTCTAAGATGTGGGTGTGAGGATATTAATGGTAGGAGTTGTGTGTATTAGTGTTCTGTGTGGTGCGGGTTGTTCAGTTTAGTATTTAATCCATTAGGGTATAGGGTTTTAAGTTTGTTGATCCACATGTCTTCGTGTTTTTCTAGAACTTTAGTTATGTCAATCGGAGTAGTTTTTTCTATTTTTTCTATGATGGTGAAGCTAGCATCAGTGGCAAAATTGTGGTCAGGTGTGCGAAAGTGTAGTTCTACAGGGAGTGGGCTACGATTATTTTTTGACTTAATTCTATGTCTATAATTGTTGAGTCTAATATTAAATTGCCACTCGGACTTGCCAATGTACTGTAACTTACACCTATTGCACTCTAGAAGGTATATAATGTTCTTACTGCGGCAGTTGCTATTGTGGTATATGTGGTAACTCTCTTTTGTGGTGGTGCTTGTGAATGTGTTGGTGTGCTTGAGGTGGTTGCAACATAGACTGTTTCTTATGTTGCAAGGTGTGCAGAATTTAATTGTTCTAGGTGTATTTTTGTGTACGACTTTATTGTTAACGATAGTATTGCTACTAATCATGTCTCTGATGTTTTTGGGTCTGCGGTAGGAGATAACACATGGGTCTGTGAATGTTTCTTTTAGATCTGTTTTGATCGTGAGAATGTTCCATCTATTATTGATGATGTGTGCTAAGGGTGGGAGTGTGTTGTTGAAGGTTGTTATAAGGGGTATGCGGTTGGGTTTGTAATTGTGGGACAGTAAAAGGGTTTGATCTCTGGGTATTCCAGTCGCTTTTTTTATTTGTTTTTTTGTGTCATCTAGTGGATAACCTCGTTGGGTGAAATATTGTATTAGGTTATGTTTGTGTCTGTTAAGTTCACTATTGGTGGAGCAGATTCTTCTAATTCTAAGAGCTTGTGAATATGGTAGACTCCTTTTTAAGTGTTGGGGATGGGCTGATTTGGAGTGGAGGTAATTGTGGGTGTCTGTGGGTTTTGTGTAGAGGGTGGTATGGAGGTTTCTGTTGTCATCTATATATATGCGTGTGTCTAGGAAGGCTATGGAGTCAGTGGATGTTGTGAAGTCAAACTTAATAGAGTCATGTGCCGAGTTTAGATGTATAAAGAAGTTATCTAGTTTGGTTTTTTCGCCTGTATATATGAAAAAAATGTCGTCTATGTATCTACCATAAAAGATGCAGTCATTATAAATCTCTGGGTAAATGTAGGTTTCTTCAAATTTACCCATGAAGATATTAGCATAGGATGGGGCCGCTACTGTGCCCATGGCGCAGCCTTTCACCTGGAGGAAGTGTCTATTATTAAAGTTAAAGCTATTTAGGGTTAGAATGTGGTGCATAAGAGTGGTGATTGTTCTAGTGCTAGGTTCTTTAGTAGTTCTATTGTTTAAGGCTTCTGTCAGTGCTAGGATACCTTCGTCATGTTTGATGTTGGAGTATAGGGATTTAACATCCATACTAACTAGAAGTGCTTTGTCTGGGATTGCTGTGATGTGTTTGATTTTGTTTAGGAGGTCTGTGGTGTCACGTATATATGATTTGATTTGTGTTGCTAAGGGTTGGATGTCATCATCATCATCATCATCAGTCTTTTAGCGTCCGTCGTTGGACATAGACCTTCCCCAGGATTTGCCACACTTCTCTATCATGGGCGTCACGGAGCCAGTACTTCCTGAACTTATCTAGCTCGTCTCTCCATCTAACATTTTGCCGGCCTCGGTTGCGCATGTAGTCTCGGGGAATCCATGTTGTGAGTCGTGATGTCCATCGATTGTCAGCCATTCTTGCAACATGGCCAGCCCACCGCCATTTGAGATTTTTTATGGATTCTATGATGTCTCTAACTCTTGTCTTTTCCCGGATGTGTTGTGCTGTTTTGTGGTCTCTCCATGTGAGGCCCAGCATTATTCTTTCATGTGCACGTTGCATGGTTCTCAGCTTACGGGTCTGTTTCTTGGTTAAGTTCCATGTTTCAGCTCCATAAGTGACTATTGGGAGGATGCATTGGTTATACACCCTTCTCTTTAGGATTAATGGGATCTTATTATTTTTGAAGGTTGAGCTAGCTCTGCCAAAGGCTTGCCATCCTAGTGTGATTGGGTTGGATGTAGTGATCTACAAATTTTGATAGTTTAGTAGTGTGGCAGTTCGTGGAGGAGATGACTGGTCTACCTGGGTTATTTGGTTTGTGGATTTTGGGGAGTAGGTAGAACCTTGCGGGTTTTGTGGAAGTGGGTTTCAGTATATTCTGTGTTCTTTTGTCTATCATGTTGCTATTGTGTAATTCTGTTAGGGATTGGGTTATTGTGTTTATGTATTCGTTAAAGGAGTCTATGGGGAGTTCTCTGTAGAATTCTGTGTTGCTTAATTGTAAGTTAGCTTCTGTGAGGTATTCATCTAGACCCCAGATGACTATGGATCCACCCTTATCTGCTCTTGTGATGATCAAGTTTGTGTTGTTTTTTAGTTTATTAAGGGTCTTTCGCTCTTTAGTTGTAAGGTTATCACGTGTTAGGTTTTGTTGTGTGTTATTGTTGATGTAGGTTTTTATGTCATCTCTGACGGCTAGCTCAAAAGTTTGAATGGTTGTGTCTATGTTTTTTGGGATGAAAGATTTGTTGGGGTCTTTAAGCCTATCAAGGATGTCACTGTCGTGGCCTGTTTTCCCAAAGTGGGCTCTAAGTTTGATCCTTCTGAAGAAGTCATAGAGATCTTTGTTGAGGGTGTGATTGCTGAAGTGTGGGGGTCGGGGACAGAAATTAAGGCCCTTGTTAAGGAGTTTGAATGTGTCCCTAGTAAATCGAAATTTACTTAGGTTCATTACTTTCCCTTCTGGGTCTTCCTTAATTCTGATGGTGTGTAGTAGTGTTTTAGTAAGTTTTCTAAACTGCTTACTAGTGTTGGAATCAGGTTTTCTAACCCCCCTTCCATATTTAGTGGTAGGGGGGTTTCCTCGTTTTTTGGTAGAGTGTGTGTGTGGGTTGATGTAGGGGTTACCTGCTGGTCAGGGTGTTTGCCTGGGTCTTCAGGATGCTTTTGAAGGGTCAATGTGATGGGTTGAGGAAGGATGCTACTCTTAGGGCTTTCCTTTTGCAGAGTATGAGGGGTAGTAGGTCTGAGGACCTTGTGGCGGCTAGTGTTCTTGTTGCTATTATCTGTATGCTGGTTTTTGTAGTTGTGTTTGTTCATATAGCTGTGTCTGTTCACAGTATTGGTGTCAGTAGTATTAGTATTTGTGTAGATGTTCCTGTTATGTTTGTTCATATGTGTGTGTCTGTTATAGGTGTTAGTACTGTTAGTGCCAGTGTAGGTGTTTTTGTTTTGTTTGTTCATATGCGTGTATCTATTTCTGTAGTCGTTGTTCATGTGGGTATGGATGATGTTTTTGTCAGTATTGGTGATTCTTGTTGGGTAGCCTGTGTCTGTGTGTCTAGTGTTAAATCTGTGTTTGGTGGGGGAATTGGTTTTTGTTGGGTATGTAGGTGGTGGGTTGGGGGTGGGTAACAGAGGCCTGAAGGCTCTTTTGGTGTCAGTATTGGTGATTCTTGTTGGGTAGCCTGTGTCTGTGTGTCTAGTGTTAAATCTGTGTTTGGTGGGGGAATTGGTTTTTGTTGGGTATGTAGGTGGCGGGTTGGGGGTGGGTAACAGAGGCCTGGCGGCTCTTTTGGTGGGTTGTATCTTAATTTCTCTTATATTCTGTGGATTCGCAGATCTGTGTGTGATGTTGTGTCTAAGTTTGTTGTATTTTTTAGTTTTGGTGAGGTTAAGTTGTTTTTTTCTTCCTTCTATGTTGATGTTGATAGCTTGCTGTATTTCATTGTATTCATCTGTGTCTGTGTGTTGTTGTAATGTTTGTTCCAATTTGCTGATATCTGTTAGAGTGTCTTTGATGGTTTTTTGGCAGAATTGGATGGTGTCATCTAAAAGATCCATAGAATTATGGAATTTATCCATAGAATTATGGAATTTATATATATATATATATATATATATATATATATATATATATATATATATGAGCGCATATGTAGCTGTGTGATTCAAGATACATGGTTATTGCTATATGTATTAATCAAGCTTAATTTAGTCTGGCATAGGGTTATAAAGATAGAGTAGCGGGTTGCCCTAATAACAGCAGGTGTCCGCGTAGTTATTGATAAATGACTCTTCTTCTTCTTAGTAGTAGTAGTAGTAGTAGTAGTAGTAATGTTCTTCCCGGTTTGGGAATCAAGGTTTCAACGATCAGTTGCTCACTCTCCCTTGTCTGATGTAAGGGTCATCTCTCCCAACTTGACATCCTCTCACCTCTAACCTTAAAATTAAGTTATTTTGTACATTTAATTTCAGGGCCACTAAAGTCCAGCGACGGTGGGCAGTTACTCAGTGTGCTTTGTCCTCATGGCCCAGGTCACATTCTCTGGCGAACCAAGGTTTCTGCAATTCCTTCCCCCAATTTGTCATCTAGTATTTTTCTTTTCACATTCATACTTCTAGAGTTCTAATTGTTGAAACTATTTATGAAACTGCATTAATTGCAATTGAATGGAGGAAAAAAATCCCTATTTTGATGAATCATGAAACTATTATTTCTTTTAATAGACACGGGAATGTCTAAAGGTCTGAGATCACTGGTTATGCAATGTGCATGCGTGGAATTCATTGGTTTTCATCCAGCAATCAGAGTTTATTGCTAACGGCTTTGCCAGCCTTATCAATTTAGATGTTTTATTCTTTTTTTTCCAATTTCGGAGTCCTGTGATGTTGATTTATGATTTTTTTTCAATTTTTCGCATTTTGGAGTTGTTCGTTGCCAATTTAAATGTTTAAAAAAATATTTTTGAATTTGGGAGCGATTTGCAAATTCGAAATTTTTTTTTTAAATATTCAGTCGGCAATATTGCTTTGCACATTTATATTCCTGAAACGACATGTGCTTCAAATTAAATTATTTCATACAAGTTATTTAAATTTCAGTTTTTCGCAGAGGGATTAGGCTTTCTTTTTTTTATGTATAAATTTAACTTGCTAAAACCAGGATCTCTGACCTGTGCTTTTCAAAACTCAATAATTGAATAGTGCCAAACGGGATTAAAGCAGTGCTTTTCATTTGTATAAATAAGTATTTTTTTTCTTTTTGATACACAGTGAGTGAAAAAAGTATTTGGAGAAAAAAATTCTTGATTTTTGTCCATAACTTTTCAATGTTCAATCTTGTTTCAATATTCATTTGATTTTATTTTTCTTCGTCTTTGCACCAAATTCTATCAATTTGGAAGGCTTATAAAGATATCGAGAAGAACCTATTGAAATGAAACGTTTTGTACCCTCTGTAAATACACACTTGGTTTGAGGTTTATCTGCCGACGTGGTATTCCTCACCAAATCTTCCCACGGCTGAAATTCTTCCCATCGATTTTGAGATTCCCCTCCTAAAAGCTGAATGCTTTCTCTTCAGCAATCACTGGTATGATTCAGAAACATGATAGAGGGGCAGGTGAGAAGAGCAAAATAGAACATTTAATTGAGCAACTAGTCAATCATTGCATTACCACAGGCGCTTCCCGTAGTTATTATCGCAGGCTTTTGCTAAGATTGGCTGATATGTTATAATTGTTAATCTGGTTGACAGACAACTCTTATTCCAAAACTGGGAAAGTCTCAACCCTGCGTTGTGGGAGTCTAGGAACAGAGAGAGTAGGGATTATGTGGTACATTGCTGCAATAGAAATACACCCGTCAAGATCATATTCAATACAGGAGATATCTGGGCTGTGAAAGATTTTGCTGATCACCACACAAAGAAACGGGGCCAATGTAGTTACTGTTATAGACATTAATATTAGCTTATTAGTTCATTGGTCTGCAAAACTAGCTTGCTAACCATAGTGCTACGAAGGCATATATATATATATATATATATATATATATATATATATATATATATATATATATATATATATATATTTGCTTGTTCCATTTATTTCTTCGTTCTTTCTTTCTATGTTTAAAAAAAGTTTTTTATCAGTAGATTTGTGACGGTATAAGCTTTCTTAACTTTCTTCCTTGTTGTCTCTCAGAATTTCTATGCCTGTTGCAAGTAAAAAGGTGGGAAAAGAAAACAAAAGATGGGGAAGGCAAAGGAACCGAAAGTAATGAAATAAAGAAAGAAAAGCAAGAACGCAGAAAGGAGGGATTCAGATTAGGAGATAAAACAAAAATTTAAAAAATAAATAAAAACGAAAATAATAGAGATAATGATAAATAAAATGAAAGTACTCTCGATTAATAGAAACGTTTTTTCTCATTCTTTTTTCAAACATTTAAGTTATTTTGATAACAAATGTTATTTCAAACATTTGTAGAAAGAAAAAAGTAGATACAGGGATATATCAATATTGGTTATCTGGGATTTTTTTTACTACAGATAAAATAAGATAAATAATGTAAAATAGTAAAATAATATAGTAATATGATAATATATGATGATCAAAATGAATTTATGAGAAATTGGTGCGGGTCCTGGGATATTCTTTGAATGATTGGTATTTCCCGTTTTACGTCTTTTTTTTCTTGCATTCACTTTCCATACAATTAAGATAAATAGTAAGGTAATTCGATAAGTCATCAAATGAATAATAGAATACAAAACTACTCATTCGATGTCTTTGCTTATGAGTTTTGTATTGGCACGGTTATACATATCTGGTGATCAGAATTAAATTTTACTGCCTGAATAAGAAATGTGTGAAAATGTAGTGTTCACCTTAGGAAACAGAACAAATAATTTCCCCATACTATTGATGTATTTCATAATGCACCCTATGAAATACTAATGGATTTATACTTATAGAGATATTAGTAGGCTATTAGAATGGTGTTATGCAATTTCTTATAAGGTAAAGACATGATATCTTTAACATTACAAATACAATTTGGTCAGTTAAGTAATAATGATGGAAATAAAAACATGGTGATGCTTGGAAAAGAAAATTATATACCAAAGTAGTAGTTGCTGAGAGAAACAAATTGAGCAGGTATGGACACTGAGTAAAGAATGTAAGAATTTGGATATATAGCAGTAATATATATATATATATATATATATATATATATATATATATATATATATATATATATATATGTCTGTGTGTCTGTGTGTCTGTGTGAACTATGAGGAATGAGACTCAGGAGTAAAAGTATATGTTAATTTATTAATGAATTGATAAATCAATTAGTATACATGTTTCGGGAAGGGTGCCCATTTTCAGCAGCATATGTGTACCCTTTGGTGATGTTCCCAACCGAAAATATATTCAGTATCAAATGTTTGGCTTTGGAGAGTGAGATGAAACCTAATGGGAGGCTATAGTAATGTGTCCGTTGGGCATCAAGATTATACGGTACTTTAGTTGGGCATTCCAGTGAAATTAGTAGCAGCAGTTGTGGGTGTTTTAGGGATCATTTGGTCAACGGCCATTCTTGGGATATTGGTTGTCATGGTTAGTGGGAATCTATCGAGGTCATTGTCTAGTACTCAACTAGTGAGATTATTAGTAAGCTAACATAGAGTCCATACTTACATGTTTTATTATCCATATGCGTATACACGCATGTAAAACCATATGCATACACCCATCCGCATATATATAACTATACATGTATAGTGTTTATACACACACACACACACACACACACACACACACACACACACACACACACATATATATATATATATATATATATATATATATATATATATATATGAATAGATACAAATAACTTTACACTCTCTCACATACATAGCCACATCCACAAACACAATATTAAGTAGTGTGCAATGTAGGAAAACGGGACAAGTGATGGTAAACTTGTTGACTTCTGTCCAGGTAAATATTGCATTATTGTAGAGAATACAGTTCAGTTTGGAAATAAATATAAGACGTTCGAGGTGTACGTGTGGTGCAGATGGGAGTATTTATAAAAAACAATAGTGAGAATGAAAGATAGGGTGAAAATTGCCTATCAGTATTAAGACATAGATATCAATGGTGGAGTAGAATTATCAGTGTATAAGGTTGGGTTTGATAATATTTGGGGTGAAAGATTGGAAATTATTAACAAATATTCCAGTGATGGGCTCTGGGGTCAGAACTGTTACTAATAGTAATCAAGGTGATGTAGGATATGTTAGAGGGGAGCTTGTTATGTATGATCGAATATTAGTTGGGAAATGCATATAAAGTAACTTTAATGGTCATTATATGTATTTTAAAGGTCGGATAGCTTTGAATAGTACAAGTAAAATGGCCCATACATAGGTATCAATTGGTAGAGGTGTAGGTGACTCTGCGATATTCCTAATTATCGACATATTTTCCAAAAAGTTATGTATGGATAGAGTATGATAGGTTTGTAACATTAAATATATATGAGTGGGAAGACCGAATTGTAAAGGCAAGTCTATTATGTAAAATAAGAGAATATACTGAGGTGTATTATTGTGTATTTGGGTATATATGCATGGGTATAGTTTTAGGTGCAGGTATAAAGATAGTGAGTTGGTAAGAACAGAGTAATTTGGAATAAGAGGATTAAGGAGTTGGAGCCCTAGTGGTTAGTGTTGAGTCCGTTAAGAGAGAGAGTGTGTGAGAGAGAGAGTTTTAGATTTATTAAATCACATATTACCATGATTTTAGTCGTGTCAGAAGGTGTATTTTTTTCCATCTTTTCGATGATAGTAAATCTAGCATCTCTGCTGAAAGTATACGAAAGGGCAGTTATACTAGGAGTACGTCAGAATAATTGAGCGATTCAAGTCTTTACCCACAGTTATTAATTCTAATGTTGAATTGTCACCCCGATTTACCTATATATTGTAGTTTGCATTTAGTACATTATAAGAGGCAACATAACATTTTTACTTCTGCAATAAGAATTATAAAAGACGTATAAGTGGTAAAACTAGTTAAGATGCTGGTATGGTTACTGACTATTTTTATTGTTACAGGGGTGGCAGAATTTCACCGTTTTCGGTATGGTATTATTATGTGAGACTATGTTGATTCTTGGAAGATTTCTCTGAATTCTCTTGAAGGGCTCCACTGATTGAGTGAAATAGGAAAAAAGGAAATACGAGTTGAAAATAGAAGAAAAAAATCAGTGAAAGATGACGCATTGCTTTACAGCTTTCCATGTTTCAGGTGTGTTAATTGGTTATTCTTTTTTTTCTGGCTTGGTTGTTGGTAAACAGGTCCCAGTATCAATAATTTTGAGATTTACTTAACTTAGCAGGAGGTACGATCAGCTACACCCTAAATCGAATCGGCGAACTGAGTTCCGAGTCTGACTGGGACAGCTGGCGTTCCTTTCGTGCTGATGCCCTGCTCAGATTTCAAACCAGCATTTGTTGGTAACGAGGCTCTGATAAAACTTTGAAGGAAATGTAGCATGATAAATATCTTGAGTAAAAGAAAGTAGAATAGATAAAATGGACGGACGAAATCACGTTGGTGCCATTTCCACACCATCCCACACTGCACCTCGACTACAAGCAGAAGATTTAAGAAAAATAGCCTCTCAAAAAACTGAGCTGCAATATTTTATCACCTTAGTATGTCACAGAGCTACAAGTATCGAATTTACTAGTCTGGTACAAGGTTACGTGTTAGGAGTCCTTACAAACATCAGAAACGATATTCAAGACTAGCTTGTTAAGCATCACTCCACGATGGAACGCCTCGAATTTTACAATATAACGATTTCACTATGCAGCATATTCCTGGGTAAATATTCTTTGATTGCTTTTGTGTAAAATATATAGAAAAAGGCTATTATCCCTATCAAACTTAGCTTTTGTGTCCTGGACAATGACATCATGAAATTTACATATTTCCATTTCACGTTTGATAAATTTACATTTTTTTTTTATTGAATGAATTTATCAATGGATTATCTAATGCTGGCTTAGTCCGAGCTGAATTCCATGTGGGGATCAACAACGTCTAATGGGAGCCATTAGTTGACCCTCGTTGGGTGTTGATCAGTGGTCTTTTTCTTTGTAACTTTCCAAACAAAATAAAATCAAAAGGGTGCCTCCTGAAAGTGTTCCAAATTAGTTGAAATGAGACAACACCAAAGATTTTTCCAATCGATCAATATTTAGGGTAACCTCAGTGACCCTGAATACAAGTAAATCTACAGAATTCATTATCGGAGACACATGCAAAGACGTGGTTGTAAAGTACGACTGTGTCTGTTTTATTTATTACATAGCTGCATTGGGAAACACTCTTGGAATGTCAGTAAATCTTTTTTTTTCTGTCATGCGTAGATACTCTCATTTAGCCTGAACAAATGAGAGAAAAGTTTCTTCAACACCACAGAAGAAATCGCTGCACAAACACGTTAATGTTTCTACCTGAAGAGGCCCCCATGGGGCAGAAACATAAATATATTTACGTAGCGAACCACTTATCATATTTCCAGCTCTACTCTTTACCAACTTAACTCTTGGGGGTTAAACTTGGATATATCGAACACTCTGCAAAATAAATCCTTCACATATCAGACATTGCTGACATTATTATATTATTTTAGGATCCTATTTAGGATGTCTTATTTTGGGAAAGACTAATTTTAGGGGTGGGTGGGTGGATGAAGAACCTCCTTTTTATTCTATTCATATATCTTTTTCCCCTTTTCTTTATGTTTCGTTGTTGGCCACAGCTTGTTTTGTTTTACATATCAGAGATCAATTACGTGTGGTAGTTATAATTTAGCAGAGGATGCTGTATAGACACTTTGTTTATTAGTGTGTTGTTGAACCATCCGAACTTTGTGGTATGTTTCCTTTTAGGAAGTTGCTTTTTTCTTAACCTTGTTTGTTTGATTCTTTTATACATTTAGGTTTGATTTCTTTCTATATATCTAAGATAATTATGAATTGGTGATTGGGTTGTTCTTAAATTGGCTGGGGATATAAAATATTAATAGTAATTCTGCTACTTTTTTTATGGAATCAGTGCAAAGTGAATACAAACTCTCAGCTAGAGCTCGGCTAGTCCATTCCTTTCTCCATGCTCTTGCCGAATAATCCACTGCACCTAAGGCTTTACTAATGCTTCAAGAAAAAAACATGCCACGGAAGCCTACGCAGTAGTGACAGTAAAAAAAAAGCTATTACATCCATTGTCTGGCTTGACAGTGCCCAGTCAAATTACATGGGGGTTGGAAACATGCTATTACAAAATAGAAAGATACTTTTAGATCAAATTAGATAATGAATTATAAGTGGCGATTTCACGTGCTTAGCACAGCGGCAGGCAGCGTGTGGCATCTGCAGTGTCTACTTCGTCTCCATCGACCATTGTCTCAACACTAATCGGTCAGACATCACGTGCAATAGGATAGAATTTTCCCCGACGCCAGTTTAAATATCGAACTAATGAAAATGGAATTTATGATAGCACAAACGGACTCCATTTGAGTGAAATGACAAGAATTAGGAATCTTTCAACTGCACTCTTTTTTCTTTTGTAATGGTATGATATTCTTCGTCTTGACTCCCCTTTTATTCCTTCTTTTTTCCCTTTCTCTCCAACGTACTTTCTTTCTTCGTCTTTGTACCTCATCATTGTCCTTTTGTCTTGCATATTGTCATTATTCTTTTTGTCTACCTTCTTATTTTTCCCTCACGTACTTTGTCTCTTCTCTTTTTCTACCTTCCTATTTCCTACCCCACGTACTCCTTCTTTTAAACATTATTGATTTTCTTTTCTTCCACGTACTTCCTTTCTCCATTTTTCTACCTTTTTATTCACTTTTTCTCCTATATATTTTCTTCTTTTCTAATTTTTTCCTTTCTTCCCACGTACTTCCTTTCTTTTAAATTCAATCTTATTATTTCCATTTTCCCTACGTACTCACTTTCTTCTTTTTTTCTACATTCTTGTTCTCCTTTTCTCACGCGTACTTTTTCTTTGCTCTTCTTTCTACATTATTTTCCTTTTCTTTTGCATATTTTCTTTCTTTTTATTTTCTTTATTATTTTCCTTTCTTCTTAAGTACTTCTTTTCTACATCATCATTTCTTTTTCTCACAGATACTTTCTTTTTGTTTTCTACCAGCTTACTTTCCTTTCTCACACGTATTTTTTTCCCTTTTTTTCTACTTTTTTTATTTCTTTTCTTTTTCATACAGTGTTTCTTTTTTCGTCTACCTTCTTATTTCCTGTCTTCACTTACTTTTTATCTATCTCCCTTTTATATCTTGTCAAATCCCTATTTTTCCCGGGGGCAACCATTATGAATGTCTCATTCGGCAGAACAAAACGATGGTGTACATGTTTTTTTCTTTCAGTTCCTATCGGACTGAAAAAAGATGTCGTGGCCCTTTCAGTTACTGGATTTTAATAACTGGCCGTGCACGCACAATACTGTGATCATACATTGATTCAACCAATTTAACTCTATTTTCCAGGCAGTTTGTTTCTGTTCTCTTTCTTTTTCTCTCAATGCTTTCATTTAGACCTTTCTTTCTGCTATTTTGTCAAACTCCATCTAAAATCTGGAATTATTTTGTTTTTCTACCGTTGTAAAAACAACAACATGCATTATCTTGTCTGTCCCATGACATTAAAATATTCTTTTCGAATGAACTAAATTGACAAGTTTCACGTATCAATGTGAAAATTATGTTAGGAATATGCATTTTGATAAGAAATGACATTCATGAAATGAACATTTCCCTACCGTGATTCGAAAAGACAGCCACGTGATTGATAATAGACTTCACTCACCGACTGAGGCAAACTGACAAGTCTTACAGTTTTACGTTGATGTATCTTGCGGTTATTCCAATGAATGAATACATTTATGATAAAAATATAAACATTTATACTTCTTTCATTTATTAAACGATACATTTGCTGTAATCATCTTCAGATGGAATTGAAATTGGAGTGGATTTTGAGCCCCCAGCAAGCAGTCTTTCTTTCTATTTTTTTCTCACTTTCTTTGGACAGACTAACCCCTTCAAGTAATGATCAACCTTTAATTATCTTGCTATAAAACAGACACTATGCTAGATTCATAACCGATCTCCTTTTTAGTTTTGAACAAATGCAGATCTTGTGGGGCACTAGTATCTGACCTTTTCCCATTGAGAAGGGAGAAGATTTCGAATCATGGATGATTTTAAGGAGAACGCAACAAAGGAGCTGATGCTGATCCTGAAATAGGAACTTGCAGACTATAATGAAAAATAAAAGGGGCACTGTGATAAGTGTGTGAGGTCATAAGGAGACTACTTTGAAGGGACTAAGGCACCATTGACCTACGTAGGCTATTTTTGTTGATAATTAATGACTGGTTATTTTTTGGACGGACCACGTACTTGTTTTTTCGTATATTTATGCATCATATTTATCATACTTATTTGCATGAAGTATTTACTTCTCGTTACAAGTTTTCTTTGAAAATATAACGGTCACCAATGTTTCCAAAAAACGGAAGATGATTAGAGCGATTTGAAAAATAGCTGGCAAAATTGTTACAAATTGAAATGGAGAGCTAAACAAAAATTATGCTTTGAAATATATAAAAGATCACCTGATAAAAATTTTGTTGTCATGATTTCAATTTTTTGCTTCAGTGTTAATTCGAAAACCATCAAATTATTTTTGAAATTGAATTTATATTCGAGGGAGACTGAATTCTGTTTTTTGATGAGAGCATCAACGCTGGTGATATAATAACATCATATGGAGAAATATTGAATTATTTTAATGAGACAGCCACTTCGAATTGGTCATTTGTTTTCAAAATAGGGTGAATTAGATTGAAGATGAGTTGCATTGACTGATCGAATTAGTATGGAATTAAGAGACAATCTCAATCAAAGTGCTTACATGACCAAATTGTTCTAATAATTTAGTAGAGGATCTATCTATATGCGTATGTACGTGCATGCATGTGTGTTTGTTTGCAACATAGTTCATAAAATGACAGACAAGAACTGGTTCTACTACGTGACTGGATCAGGTGTTAAAAGCTCGAATACCGATTCTCAAGGACGGACAGCTCTCTCAACATGAAGGACTGGTGCAATGCACCCTTTTCTCTCACCCCTATTTGACTCTGGCATATTCTTGCAAACCATTGTCATATCGCAAACTACTGATTATGAATTCGATTCTTACCAGATATCCTACTACTGTGGCCTTGTACCGAACAAGCCATTGCTAATTTAATTATTGAGGATCGAGACGATTCTCAATGATTAAAGTATTACCGTGGCTTTGTGCCAGGCAAGGCTGAGCCTTTCAAATATCAACAGGTTTGTCCCAACTTGAGACTGTTTTTTTGCTGTCTTTTTTAAATTAACTTGAAAAACAATAAGACGAAGAGATAGCTAGCATCACATGTGCAGTGGATTTAGGTTCCTAAAGTATAAAATGCATTAAAGAATTTCAGACGAGAAACTGTGGACTTGTCACAAATTGTCGTGTTTTTCTACCGAGATACTTGTAAAATACTTGATGAATCTACATATCATATCATATTATTTCCCTGTTTCACTCAATCAATAATTCTATTTTTAAAAAAAGAAAATAAGTAAGAAAAGATGTCCGCATCAAAAAAGTTACTCACATATTGTGTTTATCAATACTAACGAAATTTGAGGAGGTATATTTGTTCACCAACGTTCGTCTGTCTGTTTACACAATGTATACAGAAGTTCTCAAAGAATGTCAATGGAATTTTGTCGAAGGATGGGCTGTGGAATAAAACTGAATCTGTTGGATTTTGGGTCGGATCCAGAATTTTTTCGATGGGGAGATATTTCTCAATACATTAGGCAAGCAATCTGAAATACGGAAAATCGAAACTCACTCACAATGAATGCAAAAATTATCCGATACATCCCAAAAAATAATTTTAACCTACTTATACATCTTCAATATTGACTGAATTTGGACGAAAGATTTCTGATTTTTATAGATAGACTTTTTTTTTTTATTTAATTCTTTAATCTTTAGTCTAAATTCCGTCAGTTTAGAAGCTGCATGTTAACATAAACATTTCTTTAAACGTATCGAATACTTTTTGTACCCACTGTATTTACTCTGCATCGCAACTATAAATGAACTGATTTATTTCAGCTCTTAGTGTGTGTGTTGTTTGCAGAGGTATGCGCTTTCTTGTCCCACCATGAGCTTACAGTTTTCTCAATTCTTGATTGTATTTAAAGGAATCCGATATTAATATTTACAGGTCTTTTTTTCTGGCACAAATCCCAAGTAGAGGAGACTTAAAATGAAATACTTCACTAATCTAATACTGGTCTATAAGACTCGTTTGCTTGTAACCTTATTCTAGACCTAGATAGGCTTAGTAAATATCTACTAGTACATATACTAATAGAGACACACATTTCATTCACATACTAACGTTCACATTTGATACCGGTAGGAAATCACAGCCATAAAACAATCATCTATTCTATGAAAGTGGTTTAGAAAGATTGTGTTACGTGGCGTAACACAATCTTTCTTAACCACTTTCATAGAATAGATGATTGTTTTATGGCTGTGATTTCAATTGAAGTATTTTTCTGCCTTGAAAATCAGCGCTCTAAAGCATCGAATACTGATCTCTGGCATCAATGAGAAATACACGGTCATGTAATCCACGAAGCAGGTATTCGTTTTCTTTAAATGTTGTTAAGGAAGAACGTACTTTGCCACTCTTACAAGTGAGATAATCTTTTTGAAAATCCTGGCTTTTACCTGGACTCTCTCGGTAATGTCAACTACAACACAGTTTGTTCAGAAAGAGTGCTACGATAAGTGTGTGAGATGCCAAGAAGAATAATTTGAAGGGACTAAGGCTCCATTGCCTAATCAGGTTACTCTTGATCTTTCCCAGGTTCCATATATCACCGGTTTGGCTGTCTTCCAATAAATCAGATGGACAGAGTTGACAATCACCCAAAGTATTGTTACTCACTTCACCATACGCTAGTTTACCCATAGCTAGAGCAAGAAATGGATCCATGCCTTTCCCAAAGGTATTAGTGCAACGTAAATACAAACTTTCTCCACCGGAGTTTGAGTCCCTAACTGTTGACTGCTACGCCATCCTGCAGTTGTCAACACGGCAGGCCTATTTTTCAATGGTCTCAGTCCGATCGTCATTCTGTCTGGCAGGTTTGGATAAAAAACACATTCAAAAGAAACAAAGGCGTTTAAGTTGTTTTCATTATGGAATGATAAACACTCAGGATCGGATGTCCTGCAAATCAAGTTAATGAATGATGGTATATAATTAATTGTTTGTTGATCAGATCATTAAATTCTTAGAAATACGTTGTATATATGATAAATTTAATGAAATCATAATTTCCGTAGATATGTAAGACAAGTCAAGGTTCTACTGATCAATTAGGATACTTCATGTTCATGTTAGTTTTACAGTGGAAAAACGTACAATTGGGATAGGAATTTGGCGAGAGAAAAGAAAAGAAGTTAGAAAACGGGTATAAAAAGATGAAATGAAAGGTGTTTGTCACTGACGCGTTAAAGGGCGCATTATATGACCCTCTTTTGCGAAGAGTGATCGTTAAAGAACAAGGACATGTCTCAAATAGCTCTTTCTAAACGAAGTTATCGTGCGACTGGAAGCTTAGAAAATGAAAGGGGAAAACGACAGAGAAAAAGAAAGAAAAGAAATTAGTTGACAAAACGAGGAATTTCTTAACGAGAAAATTTTCCAGATTTGTTGAGAAGAAGAAATGCAACGTCGTCAGTGGAATCAGATCGAAATGATAAAAAGAGAAACGCGGTCTCTCTCTCTCTCTCTCTCTCTCTCTCTCTCTCTCTCTCTCTCTCTCTCTCTCTCTCTTATATATATATATATATATATATATATATATATATATATGGTTCCATTCAATTCAATATTTTTCCCACTAACAAAAACTAGACCCATCTTTTTTGATCACCTAATGACGCTAAAATTATTACGAATGTATTTGATTCAATTTTTATTATTCATTGATTCTATTTATATACTCTCGTTAACATATTCTTCAATTTTCGTTATTTTTTCATTATGATAAGTTTCAAAGTGACTAGGATGTCTAGTCATTAAATTGCCCCCAAATCTTTCTAATTTCGCCGCCTTGATTGACCATTCTTACCGCTAAAGAAACATTTTTCGGTATAGAATCAATAAATCAAAGAGTAGCACATGCTATCCTTAAATATTCTGATAATATAGTTCTGCAAAATATCAAAATATACAACTTGTTCTAAATGCTTGCATTTCGTTATGTCTTACTCATTAATTTAAGATCCCTGGGGTATATGATGCTATACAATTTACCGAATACTGCTCCTCAATTGAGAGAACAATAAAAGGGTACAACCTAAAAATGAGCGTACTCACTTTATATCATTACTGATTAAAGATGACAGGCGTCTATGTCAATACAAATTTGCCCAGTAGGGTGCAGGATCAATTCCCATCGGGACACAACTGATCTGATGGAATATTTAACTACCTATTTCAAAGTAATTTCCCTCAATAAGATGACTAAAAATGAAAAGTAAGTCTTGCCTTTTTTATTTTTTCACAAGGAAGCTTTAGAGTTTGTAAACTCAAACTTCCTCCGACAAATGTCAAGTCTGTTATTTTATCTAATTCTTTTATAAGATTTTCATGAGGAATTTTGGTGTAAAGAGTACTAAAATTATAGGCCGATATAGATTTAGCCCCTTTATGGGTATTTATAATATCTAATTTTTCTTCAACGGGCATAGAATTATTTACGACCTAAAAAAGATTTAAATTACTGTTGAATTTACTTTTAATATGGACTTTCTATATTTGATTGTATATCAAATTAAAAACTTTGTGTGCTTTGCAAGGCCTGGCTCTCACATTTTGGAAGATTGATTTCGCCATCTTTATTCGGGGAATAGATTCTACTTTTTGCTTATAATTAGGAAATTATTTTGTATTTTCGGTAGTAATCTATGTTTTACGAATGGATTATTATCTCCTTTTCTTAATTCATTTCGTAGAGTTTGTAGAATTCCCTTGTAATAAAAGATTTTCGGTAAATTTAAATCATCAAGTTCTCTACTTGATGACAGAAAAACGACGAAGACATTACGAGGTATTAATATATATATATATATATATATATATATATATATATATATATATATATATATATATATATATATATATATATATATATATATATAAAAATATATATATATGTTGTTGTTGTTATACTTATTGATAACTCATTATCAAATATGTTTTGGGGGTAACATCATCATCATCATCATCATCATCATCATCATCATCAGTCTTTTATCGTCCGTTGTAGGACATAGACACTTCCCCAGGATTCGCCATACTTTGCTATCGTGGCCGTCGCAAGGCCAGTATTTTCTAAATTTTTATAGTTCATCTCTCCACCTTTTGTCGGTCTCGGTTTCGCATGTGATCTCTGGGAATCCATGTCGTGAGTAGTGATGTCCATCGGTTGTCTCTCATTCTTGCAACATAGCCTGCCCATTTCCATTTAAGTTTTCTAATTCTATGATGTCTCTGACTCACGTTTTCTTCCTTATACACTGTGCTGTCTTGTGATCTCTCCATGTGAGGTTGAGCATGATTCTTTCATATTCACGTTGCATGCTTCTCAGTTTGCGAGTCTCTCTCTTTGTTAGGTTCCATGTTTCAGCTCCATAAGTGACTATTGAGAGGATGCATTGGTTGTATACTCTTCTTTTTAGGATTATTGGGATCGACTTGTTTTTGAAGGTTGAGCTTGCTCTGCCGAAGGCTTGCCATCCTAGGGTGATTATCCGCTTGATCTCTTCCTCTTTCGTGGGTTTCATAGAGATTCGTTGTCCTAGGTAGATGTAGTGGTCTACTTTCCCCGATTTTGCATCTTCGATTTTGACAGTTATGTCCTTAATCTCAATGTGATCGTTGCACATGATTTTTGTTTTACTGAAGTTCATATGTAGGCCAACTCTTTTGAACCTACGGCGTTTCAAAAAAAAAAAATGATCTGTAGTATGAAATAACATCATTATACAATACATTATGATAATACACAGTATAAAATAACAGACTATGTGTATTGTATTACGGCACTAAGATAATAAGATAAAGCTATATGTTAAATTCATAGCACAAGAAGACTTGGTCTTTGATCAACAGTGCTAGGGAGCCTTGTCAACATAACTATTTTTTTAAATTTTCGAAACTGGTACATGGTAAAAAACTAATGATTTCAACAAAAAAAATTCACACATAGTACCATGATATCAAATACAGTGTAAAACTTTCAAAAAAACAGTGAAAAATCACATAAATCATATTAACAGATGTTGGGAAATAATTGACTGAAATGAAACATTTTCTTGATTTTCTTATTTTCTTTTTTTTGTATTTAGTGACTATCTATTAACAATCACGTGCTGTTCGAATCAAGGTATAATATATAATTTTTATTCATAATATTTTCCAAACACATTCCAGAGTCCGTCTCCATCATCGGCAGTTGTCGGTTAATAAGAAATAAATGACTTCTGAAGAGGCAAGATAGAAGCACAAATATGTGCATCTTTCTTACAACCAGATTTTCCCTTTGATATTAATTAGATATTCCCTGTAGACAAATACTTCCATGCTAATGCTGTCTGTGTATGTAACTACTGTGTATAGCTGCCTTGTTATAGGAAAGAGAGGTGACCAAAATGACACCTTTAACTCACCTCTTTCTCTGATCGGTAGTCAGTTTAGGTTGTGTTCTCTTAGTCTCAGAGCTACTTATATTTTTACGTATTTCTACGAATTGTTCTTATTGTTACCCTAAGAGGTAGTTCAATCTGTTAGTAATTACTTTTGGATATCACTCTCGTAGTACTTACTTTTGGATTTCGGTCTCTTCACTCTTCTGTTTCTTGGCTAATTTGCTGGATTCACTTATCGTCTGATTGACGTTTTCATTCCTGTCTATGCGCAAACGACTACTATTATGCTATGTCTCGTCTATTTTGATATCAATATAATTTTGTTTTAAAGCTTCCTTTGTGCATGCCATTCACTTTAAAGCAACATCCATCCATTCTTGTCTGCTTTCATTCCTTACGCTATTTGCGAATCATGCATCTGAATGCTTTTCTATGCGCATGTTTGTGTGTGAACTTATATTGGCACGGCCATTCAGAGGGTTCAGGTTAGGGTGGCTGAGGTGTGGCCTGCAGTGTTGAGTTTGGTTTAGATTGGTCTCCTCCTTGGAAGGATTAATGGGATTGCCACGGTAGGCTGTCTATACGATTCCCAGTTGCTTGCGGCCACCTGGTATTCCCAGACAGTCTAGATACTGGTCGTGCTGTACGGTACTCAACTTCGGTGATCGTATTAAATGTATCCAACACGATTTGGCCGTAATATGACCTAAGGGTATATTGAAATGTGCTTGTATATAGTCTAATGCTTACACAGTGTGATTGTGTACTATTGTAGTGATTTTGATCCTAAGGTGGCCAAGTGTCTGACTAAGTTGAACTTCGTAAATGTCATGTATTAATATTCGTGTACGGTCAGTCATTTTTAGCTGGGCATATAGCATATTTGAATTCAGCACCCCTCGATATTCCTAAAACATTTCCAAAGATTTACACGATTTGCCTTCCAGATCAACATTTCTTGAAAAGTGACCTAGATACTGAGCTGGGCTTAGTACGGCGAAGGCCAAACTGTGAAGGAAATTCATCAAAGTAGTTAAGATTTGTATGTTTTGAGAATCAACCCCCCTGGACCATCGAACACTGATCACTGGCGCAAATGGGAAATATGAAACTGTCTCAGCGTCAGGTCTTAACACTTTCCGGCAGCTCAAAGTTTTGGAGAATGTCAAGGATTTGAAGTGAAGACAGCTTCAATGCCTTTGAGAAGCAAGATTGAAAATTCTGGCTTTTCCCTACTCCCAAGCACCGATCACGGATACTATCTGCGTCACGAGTTCAACTCCGTAAATCGTGAAAATAAACTAAATAAGCAAAAACTTTGAAAGTGTCGGTGTTCACAGAGACACTATCGAGGAATCTACCAGATGAGCTACGAAGATGTCAACACACACACGCGCAGATGCAAACATACACATGCATATGCAAGCATACACACACACACACAAATATATATATATATATATATATATATATATATATATATATATATATATATATATATATATATATATATACAGTGTATTAGTTGAAGCGGTGGAGAGAAAACAAAGAATATTAGGCATCTTTTAAAGATTATTGGACTTAAGACGTACTCGAAGAAGGTCGAAAGACATAATGTCTGGAAATTCGAGATTCGGCAAAAGGATGGAAACATTAGTCTGGAACATTTAGGAATTATGAAAACACTGCATCTCAGACTATTGGGAGGAGGCTGATGTATGGAATGATGAAAAGTAAAATGTTCACTATAACAATTACAGAAAGATATATTCAGACAAGAGTCTTATATAAAAGAAAAAAGACATTTGTACGGAAAAACCATAATAACAAATTTGTAAAGGTCTCGATGATATTTTAGAGAAGCAACATTTGAATTTACGAGTATTTCGATCTGTTAGAGTCGAGTCAACGCTGAATGAATTCTTTCGTAATCTCTTTTGCTTCCTCTGATGATTGGTGACTTGAAATTCTCCTCTCATCCAATTCTTCGTTGAGCTAGGGAGAATTCGTCTTAAATATTTAATGTATGACATTCTTTTGACCATATGTATTTGACTACAATGTATGTGTGTGTATCTGTTTTGTGTGTATAAGTCTGAGCGAATGTACGTGTGTATGTATTACAAACAAATCAAACACACGCGCACATACACAGGCACAGGCACACACATACACACACATATACACGCACACACGTGCACGCACATACACAGGCCTAAGAACACAGACACAGAGACACAGGCACACGTATACACGCACATATACATGCACACATGCGCATGCACATGCACACGTACATGCACACAAACACATATAAATATATTGACTAACGGTGCTGCGAACGTCGTTTCAACAAAAATACAAAATACACGCATACTCATACAGGCCACAAACACACACATTCTCACATAGAGACATGCTAACTCATACCATAAACACACTTGCCGCATATTCACTCACATATCATATGCTGCATATGTACCCACGTATCATAATACTCATATCAACACTTTCACACACAGGTAACATATACACACATACACTTACGCATACATACCAGATGAGCACATAACCACGGACACGCATAAAACCAAATACTTCATGAACACATATGTTTATATATGCATGTATGTATTTGTGGTGTGTATGTGTCTTGCATTTCTGATCTAACGTCGTGTGTTCCTAGGCCTGTGTATGTGCGCATTTAAGGGGAAGCCATGTCACATGCAACCATGTCTATGAGCATAAAATGTCATCGAATTCATCGAAAATGCGAACATCGGAAAAAGGAACTTAAATAAGCCAACAACATAGAGAGAACAAGTCGATAAAATGTATGGACTTACCTTCTGGAATGTGGAAAGCGGAAAAACCGATGATATGTAAAATGGAAACATCAAGTAAATTCCTGAAGTGATCATTTTTTTTTTTTTTTTTTACGATTCTTTTCTTCCCTTCCTGTTTCTCACCGAATCTGTCTTCATCCAAATTTCATTCCATTTTATAGCTTCTCATCAACTGCTAACGTGTTTCATGTTCGCCGCTGCATGTGAAGTGGGATATCTGCGAGAAACCACTTTTTACTGGGAGATGTTTTCTTCGCTCGCAACAAAATAATGGTTCTGGTTTTGTTTAGGAATTCAATAAAATGAATTACGATTCATTCAGGTGCGTGCTGGCCAAACGGGTAACGAAAAGGAGAATGAACTTGGTGAGCTGAGTTCAATCTCTGGTTGGGATGATTTATGTTGAATTCTCGCTAATGCCATTGGGAATGTCATGAATCCATCTCTTCCCCCATCTACAGGTAAAATAGTACAGAGTGAAGTGAATGATGCCACTTCGGATGCTTGTAGCCTACAAGTTAATTTCACAAATTAAAATCGGGTAAGTAGTAAAGAATATGTGGATCCAAAGCTACGGACAACTGTAACTGTAGTCAGCGTAAGGGCAATACTTACTTTACTTCCTAAAATGAATGTTTATTCTAGGAATGCTATTCCAGGTTAAAATTCTGACAAATTCCTACCAATCTTGGAGAATGCTCAGAGTTCAGTATTGAGATAGTTTTGAGTTACTTAATCGTCGAGCGCAGGCTGCTTATCAACTTCAAATCAAAGATCACAAAAAAGATCTAGGAAGAAGTGATGTGATATTGGAGCCTAAGCCATAGGCAGCGTAAGAACACTTCTTTCTAACTCAGTCGTACACTGAAACGAATATTTTTACGAAAAATAAATGCTCATGTTTCACTTTCAATCTTTCTAGTCCATGACCGGCCGCTTCGCTGACGGTTATACCAAGACACGTTAGGAAAGAAGGGGAGAGGAAAGAAAGCTAAGTAGTTTAATATAAGCGTTGGAAGGAAGAGGGGAAAACAAAATGTAGGTAGTTCGATGATGCAATAGAACAAGAAGAATTATACTACTGATACTATATATCTATCAATCTCTCTCTCTCTCTCTGTCTGTCTGTCTGTCTGTCTCTCTCTCTCTCTCTATATATATATATATATATATGTGTGTGTGTGTGTGTGTGTGTGTGTCATATATATGTTTTATCAATCATTATCTGATGCACACTAGGTGATTTAACCAATACATACCCACCAAGAAAACAAATCTTATTTGTATATATTGAATACATTTCTATATAGGTCGATGACATATACTGATATATTTTTGTACTATATTTGAGATATTGATTATCTCTACCAACGAAGTATCTGTGTTCACTCTGGTGTGTCGTTCTGTCCGTCCTACCCTCAGTCCATCCGTCCGTTCGTATATCTATCCACACGATATTCCCAAAGGTTGTCAATGAATTTCCATGAGATTTTATGGAAGGCCGGGCAGTGGACTACATGATTGGATTTAACGTTTGATCCAAGAATTAGTTTGCAATTTAGAGGTATTTGTATCATTCTGCCTGAAATGAGGTTGTAAACAGTCACCTAAATTTAAAGTTAAGTAAAGTAATTTTAGTAACTTGATATTTGTATAAATTGCGAGAATTGCGTTCTAGTCTCCGTTTGTTTTCTATTGTTATTCAGTTTTTACTCAGTGTACGGCGTTGGTAGAGGTATGTGTTATCGTTTGGAGCTCAATTTGTAGTATTTCAATAAATCCCTGCGCTTAGTATCTTGTCAGTTTTAGAATTATGTTTAATTCATAGATTCAATTTAATGTTGATTCAAGAATATGTTTGGCATTTATTTCATTCTTCATTATGGCTCAATACCAAAATTCCGATATATCTTAACATTACAAATATAATCTCTTTTTAATATTTATGCTTCGATATCTTTCACTTTCTGATATATACGTATATATATAGAGAGAGAGAAAGAGAGAGAGAGAGAGAGTAGATTTCATGTTTGTGGTGTATTATAGCCTTTGTTTGATATTTGAACAATTACTGTTATATATGGTTTAGGTGCAGATGATCTAACGGTTAGCAACAACAGAAATCGGATCGGCAAAACTAGTTCAAATTCTTGTTAAGGCAGTTTGCACGGAGGCATGAATTCATCTCTCCTCCTTTCGGTAATGGGTAATTAGTAGAGTAGACTGAACTCTTCAGTGCTGATCGACACCCAATTTAAGGAGACCGAATTCAAATCAGTAAAAGTCCATCGTCTTCAGAGTCTAATAACGGACAGTAAGGAACGCATTTCTGAATTATGGGGTTTGTGGGACCCTGGTGAAGCTTTGACAAAATTGATTATGATTAATCCCTCGAGTAAACTATTGGAGAATTAAAAACGAAGAAGAAAAATGACGGACTAATGGAATAAAGCAAGAGCCAGTTTTAGTTCAGAACAACAAATAAAATAGATTTCAATGTCAAAATAAATTCCTCAGTTGAAAAATATCTGATCTTAAGATAATGCCAACAAGTTGATTGCTATATTCCCATTCAAACATGACACTAGTCAATACTTTCACGTTTTCAAACCATACAATAAAAGCTTATCGCAGGAACGATATTCCTTTTTTCCCTATTGATTGTGAAATGAAAGAATAGTGGTATCACTATCTTGAATGAAACAAACAGAAATTGAAAAAAAAAACGAAACATTTTTTTCCAAATGCGATTGAAGAAACCTGTAACCTTTTTGTATGGAATCTCACAATCTTTTCAAGGACAGAATTCTCAAAAGTTATTGCTTTGATTTGGAGAAATTCGATGCAACTGTTTCCAAAGTTTTAATAGAGTATCTTTTCAGAAGAATTTAGGAGAAAAGCATTTAGGTAGGCGGGGCGTAATTGGATGTTACTGTCAGATAAACACTTTGGGTAAATCATTTCGAATTGATACCTAGGAAAACGCTTATTGTTTGCTTGTTAGATAGAATTCTAAGTTTCCACCCAGTGACGGTTTGAAATACCAGTAACACGGGTCACCAAGTGCTACGTTGCGCCAATCATAAGACAGTAGCTGATATATAGAAAACTCATTGTTTGCCGGTCAGATTGAATAAAAAAAAATTCCATGCAGCGCTGGCTCAAGTTATCGTCAATACGGGCAGTGCTAGGGCTGTTTGTTATGTATCAGAGAAAGGCAGAACTTTCCAAATACAAAGCGAGGAAATGGGCAAGTAAAGAAAATTAACAGGAACAGTTAAACGAGAAAATTCCCTGATTTTCCAGTAATATTTAGCAGTTAAATGTTTTCTGTGGTGATGAAACTAGAAGAAATAATCGTTGAAATAAATTCTCATAACCGATGACAAGCTCAGTTAGTCATAGCTAGTTTGGTAAGATAGAGTGCACACAATATGTGGGGCCTGAGAGGGAAGGTAAGTTACGTGAGACGAGATTTCTGGGTGACGTTTGTCTTCCCTTTTACGATAAGACTAATCAGTTTAGTACAAAAATCAATGGTTGATCTGAACTGGTTTATTTTTTGCTGATTATGGTGATAAATGTATTACTGATATTTTTTTCATAACAGAAATACATATATAAAAAATAAAATAAGACAACAGTGTAATTGAAAGGACGTCGAAGTTCAGCTTGCCTAGAAGGTTATGAATTCTTGGTTAAACGGTGATTCAACAAGCTTTAAAGAATCTTGTTCATTAATCCAGGTCTGAACAGGGCTCTACGTGGTCAGGCTTTTTAACATGATTTGAACAAGCCAGAAAGTTAGACCATAGATGCTTTAGTTCAACACTTGACACTGTAAAAGAAGATAGTTAACTCGAGTTCTCTCCTTTGCACTTTCAGGTATATATAGAAAGAGGGGGAAAGGGGTGGTGGTGGGAGTGTTCCAGTATGTCAGCCGCTCAGCCAGTGAAGGTCATCTGTCCCAGAGATTCTCACGTATCAAAAGAAATTCTATTAATTGCTTGTTGGTACATCTACGCATTGCGATTGGTTCGGGTGGAAAATATTAAGGATCTTATTTTGGGACAAGAAATTTTTTTTAATTATAAATATTTAAAAAAATTGACTAATTCGAGATTGACTCCCGTGAGAGAAAGCTTTTTGCAATAACTATTAATAAGATTAGAATGTAAATACTATTATAAACCATTATATACATTTTGATACATCTTATATATGAAAAAAACTTTCAAACAAATCAAATAACATTAAATTAACAAAATTTATTGATATCTAACAAAGTTTATATTCAGTTCAACGTACTGTGGGCGAAGTAACCCTCTCATTAATTCCGTCACACTATATAATCATTTTGAATACCACAAACACCGATTTACGCCAGTGAAGAAACTAACAATTTCTCTTCAAACTTTGAGCTGTTCTGAACGGTAAGATATCCTTGATCACATGGTTTCCCACGAGATTTATCTACGAGAATGATCACCGAATTCTATTTTAGTTACTTGAGCAAAGATGCCTAATTCAGTTAAACCTTTCTCTTTATACTACTTTTAAGAAATATTTAAGAAACAGTTTTAAATCCATCGACGTATTTCATTAGTTTTTAAGAATACTATAGTAAAAGAAAAGCTAACAGAAAATTCAGTACTTAATTTAAGTCTCAATACAACCAATATTTCTAGATGAGTCAATACTTAGAAACAGAGAAATAAAGTGTGGTTTTGAAATGTAAAAATATCGTTATTTCAATAAGAGACTGCCTATTTTAATCACGTATAAACGGTAACTGTTATTAAAATCAGTTGGTTCCAAACATAATAAGCAGCTTCCACTCTCTCTAAATATCCTTTGCTGAATATTATCAGTTGGTTATTGTTATCTGAAAAACTCCCAAAGTTATCACAATAAGCGGTTTCCCTGTACTTGTTTCGTGTTTCGTGGTGGCTTCATCAAGTATTTCACGACGTTAGAATTGTACAGAATGTTATCAGTGATGAGGGACAAAAAGGATTATAGAGTAAGAATATTATCACCATTTATTTCTTTTTTAATCAAGGGTTAAATCTAGTTTTCTCTCAGCTGTGAGAGTTCGACTGGCTTAATCGTCCAAGCAGTTGCCGTTTACGTACGTAAGCCGTCTTCCCACAGTAGTAACAAAGGGTTCGAGTTCCGCTTGAAGCTGTTTGCTAACTGCATTAAACAGGCAGTTGCAATGAAAACCGACAAAAATCAAGATGAAAGAAAACTTTACTGAAAGATTGATAAAGTTCTTTTCGGTTTTTCTTCAAAGTCTCTCATCATCTTCCTCGATCTCAGGTGAACGGTCCAGGTGTGAACCCTTTTCCGAATTTTACTTCACCTTGTGTCTTTCTGCTTAAACGTCTGAAAGAAAAGAAAAGGCGAAAGAATGAAAAGCTCATTTTTGAAGGGGATTGAATTTAAACAAAACGTCGGTGATGGAAGATGAAATGGAACATTGAATATGAAAAGAAATGAAACTGAATTCTCTTCTCTACTTTTGAAAGTCACAGTCTTTGTGATTTCTGTGGCTCTCTTTCGTTTTACGCATTTACGTTGAGGACTAAAGGCTTTCACATTAGAAAACGTCACCCAAACTGCCATCATAGGTTTCTCTAGTTTTCAAATGAGTGTTACTGGCTATCTATGTTTATGTTGTGCTCACAGGCTGCACCAATTAGGCTAAGGGGCTGAAAATTAAACATATACTCCTTATTATGTCTAGATTAACTTTACAATGTATTTCCATGCTAATTCGGTTCCTTACTTTGTGTCCAGCAGCATTCACACATGCTTTTTTTCTAAATTCAGATTGATCATCAACCAACAAAAGGTGAGCGAAGTGAGTTATATATTGGTTACCCTTTGGAGCTAAAACATGGAATTCAACCAAAAGATTGGCTTTCAAACTGAGAAATATCAGAAAATCATGCTCAGTATCACATGGAGAGATTACAAGACAGCAAAGAAAAACAATAGAGTCAGAGCCATCATAGAAACCATAAGAAAACCCAAATGGCAATGGGCTGGTCATGTTGCGAGAATGGCAGATAAGCAATGGCATACATGCTGACTAACAACGTGAATTCCTTTTTCGGAGAGTACTATATTGGAGCGGATAAATTCAATTTTTGTTCAACTTTTCATTCTGTTCGTATCGATTAAAATTTTTCTTTATCTTTAACGTTTCGAATTATGAAACTGACGCAGTATTTTCAGAGAATTACAACTAGTTAGCTTCTAAAATGAGCTTTTCCTCTATTTTGAACCATGGCCAATATCGATAATATCACTTGAAATGCTGTCGAGTTTTGTAGCGATACGTCTGTACTGATTCAGATCCGCCCATGAATGAGTGAACATCGTCAACGCTTTCATTCTGTCCTCCAGAGCAACGGACCTGTTTTGTACAGATATTGTAATTTTGGTCTGTTCAAACGAAGAAAGGTGTCTTTTTTGCCCCCATCCCCGTCTCCACATGAAAAGTGTTCCGCCGGAACTGCAACTGACTGACAACTGTTAACATCGGTTGTGACTGACCCAATTGAAATTTCATTGTTTCTAGATTACAACCAGATACAGTCGTTGAGAGATGGAACATACTATTTTACTTGTAGTGCATTTTTTTCAATAAGTTTAGTATGTGTTATTGATATATCTATTAGCAACGTAGAGTGCTAGTGAAATTCATTTAGTTCTCTGGAACGTCACGGGTTCAACGTGTGGTTCAGAAGAGGGGAGTTCCAAGGGTTCACAGGCAGGGGTACCAATGGCAGCATGTATGAAAGGAAAAGCATGAGCGTAGGATACTTCCCAGGAGAAAACCACGTCAGAAAAAAAAATTAAGGATAGAAGCTCTTAAAGAGCGAAGAAAAACGGAACCCTCTTTGGTAAATCAAAAAATGAAAAAAAAGGTCCAGAATTAGTGACAGTATTACATTTTGAAAGGGTCTCGTATCCTCATATTTTCTGTCCAGTGGCGATTTTTGCTCGGAATGATCGTCTGGGAGGAATTTTCGACATTCCAAAATACAACAGATATCAGACGGTTGAAGATCCAAAACGTTTTGATGAAGACATTATCAAAGGTGAAGAAATTAGTCCGTATGAACAAATATATCGAATATTTTCACTGATCTTTTCACTGAACTTCAGAGCCGAATTATTGTTACTATTGTTGTGATAATTCTTGTTGAAATTCTAATTGATGAAAAAATTGATAAAAAAGTCTACCAGTAAGCATGTTTTCACACTTTTTCTACATTATGAACTATTCAGCTCAAAATCTCACCAAATCTACTGTGCTAGATTGGTACACATGGAGAATAATATTTGGGATTTAAAAATACCTCTTGGAATTATGATGTCCCTCCTTTCCTGTACTAGTGATATTGATATTGGTGATCATGTCTGTGGTGGCTGACCAGTCATCGGCACTGATGCTTGCTTGAGTAGTTTCTGAATGATAACTGGTCTTGTTCCACGTTGAACTAGCACGCCAGTATCTCTTGTACCGACCCCCCTTGAATCTGTAGCCGTTAACGAGTTCTCTGTAGAACAGTGCCTTAAGTATGTAGTTGATAATGGCTTCACTAAAATGTTAAGAAATATTGTCTTGATTAATTAGCAAATTCGAATAGTGAATCGTGTTGAATCTCTATATTTGATTTATGGTTAACGAATGGAATGAATAGCTAATGCTTCTGAGAGCAGCTTTGAGGCTCATTTTGATCTAATGACTCCTAATTACAAAATGTCTATGCTTGTATCTACTTATATCTTTCACAAAAGGTCATTATTGATAATAATTATTATCATCGTATATATCGTATCATTATACGATATATATGACGATAATGATAATTTGAATTTTAACCTACATTTATCCAAAAGGCAATTACAATTACGGTGCCCGTTTTAGAATGTTGGTAGTCGGGTCAAGATATTCAGGTTTCAAATCTGATCACTAGCGGCTAGAATCATTTGACGAAAATGTGTTTATGAGAATCATCCAACTTGAGTTGCTTACTTCAAAAGATTACAGCAGGGAAGAGAGAAAAGTGCCGCTAGATTCTTGAATAAGGTCATTGGAACACCTCGGCTAATTATGCTTCACTTATGATTATTTGTACTACACAAACTAGTCGACCATGATGAACATTGAAAAGAGGTTTCTTCAAACACCCACATATGCCGTAAACGCTTGTTCAGGTTTCTGATGGTATGGCTCTGGTCGTCTTGATAGCTTCAGACTATGAGATGCTGTGCATGAGCACTTGGTATGAAGGATGTTTGGGGCCCAAATTCCACCCCTTGACCCTGCTGGAAACTTTCAAAAGGAAAGAAGTATTCAATACATTTTGAGATCAGCATGGCAGCAGGGAATTCCTTTCTGACTTGTGACTGTACCTGATATTCTCTGACGGTCACCCTTTAAGGTATGGACTAGGCTCGATGTTGCTTAACTTTGATGATTGTATGAGGAACGGTGTTTCTAGATTTTATTTTATATAGAATACATTTCAGGAAAATATCACAAAAATTCCTCTTTGTTATCTTAAGTGAGGATTGGCGAACCTTGTTCATTGAACACCAAAGGAAAATTATCTGCTGTTTATCATTATGGCACCTTACAGTGGAATGTGAAGAACTTTGGCTAGATATTGTATATTCACAACCAGGTATTTATCGGAATCGAGGAAGAATATTTTTCTAAAACTATCATACTTATGGATATACCTTTCTGTCTACGATGAGTGTATCTATGCACTCTGCTTTGGATCAAAGTGTCCTGCCTCAGAATTTGTGTCTAGGATCGGAGTATGCTCACTGAAAAATGCAAATGTATTTATAATTATATTTATAAATAAGTTATTTTTATAGGGTCTCCTTTATGAACAAACATCCCGTTCTACACGGTGGATATGCCGGTCAGCCATGTCTGCCTAAATATAATAAAACATTGAAGAAACAAGCTGTTATAAGAATAGACCCTGCGTCGACTAGGAGGCCATCCTAACGCTCTTGCCATATGAGGAGTTAGTAGGTAAATCAGGAGCCAAATAAGCGCTTTATACCCAAATCTCACTTTGTTCATCCGCTGCCCATATCTGCTCCCTTTATGTCCCTCTAATGCGATCAATTATATGATAGATAGATATCTAATCTGAGAGAATAATTATAAATAGGTCATTTTCATCGGAACTCTCTTTTGAACCGACATCCCGTTTTCACTTGTTAAATATGACCAAATCAAATAAACAATTAAAGAAATGAGCTACTACAAGACTTCTCAAAAGTATAAGTTCAAAGAAGGTTTTAATTTAAGCTTTTAATTCTGAAAAAAATTAGTGAACACAGATCAACACAAAGGAAGGACTAAATGAAAGAAAATAAGGAAAGACTCATAAAGAAATAATACTCAAAACACTAAAATTGTTTTAAAAATTATACTACTTCTTCTAAGAAAACATGGTGATAACGGTGCTTAAATTAGTTGGATTTATCTGTATTCATCTCCATTGAGCTTTAGTAAACTTTGACATTAAATTATCCATATGTAACAACATGGCTGGGAGGTTTTTCTTATTGGTTAGAATGTAGTAAAGTGAATCCACAAGGTTTTGAAATAACTGCGAAAATGCTGATACTAATCCCCAACAGTATACACCGGGTATTTTAGAACTTCCACCAATGAAAGGGGAAGTGTGATAACTTGGGTAATAAATAAAGAAAATAAAAATATTTTTTCAAGCCAGAACAGATAGCAATGGGAAGCTAAATGTGGCTCTAAAGAGATGGAGTGGCACATACAACCTCTTCCCAACAGTTATAGAGACTTTGAAAATTAAACAGAAAACGAAATTCTTCGATTGTTTTCAACTTCTCAACCAACTCATTTCAGCAGAGCTACTTGTAGCTCAGACATATATAATAAAAGGGAACTGTCTTGATTCAAACAGTAAAATCTTACTAATTTAAAAACAACTAGGAATCGATCAAAAGCTTCGCTATTCTAAAGATTATAAGACGATCAGTAGCGCAATTATAGAGAAGGATAGGAAAATGGATTAGGAATATGCTTGTTTATATTGCTAAATAAACATGTTTATCGCAAAACCTTGTCTGATTAATAGAACCCCAAGCAGTTCAAACGTAACACCTCACAAGAGGTACCAACAAATGTGTTCTATTTACAGTATAATCACTTTTGTTATTCAGTTTTTGAAACTTTTCTTGTCCTATGTTTTTTTATTAACAATTAGAATAATATAATTAATGAAGAAAACTAGAAAATATGAATTATGCTAATGATAAATAGTTGTATGTCATCTTTCATCTGTAGCTACAACTAAACCAAAACAGTAACGAACGGCTTTTTGCTCAAGGAATAATATCGGGCGCTGGAATACATGAGAACTCACTAAATTGAATGGAAAAAATACTGAACAGAATGAAGGCAGCATGATCATACACTTGTATCATTCTGCCTTCTTTCTGTTCGGTAGTCCAAAAAAAAAAAAAGAAGGCTGGTAAGTCTAAGAGTTCGTTCGTATACAAACATAGTAGCAATGGTTAGAACCGTTAGACTTTATGAAACCTTTAAACCTGATTGGATGATTGTAGTATACGTTATTCAAAAGTAAATGAGCTGATTACTCCCAGAATCCGAATGAAACAACAGACACCCGATTGCCGACGAGTGCTAGAAGCATGAAATGTTCATATTCACCGGGTACTCAGACTTTGTGTGTGTATGTGTGTGTTTATAAATTGCCTTTTATTATACAGAAACTCTTATTTGAAATGCTCACCCGTTATTACACTGTGAATATACCATTTAGCCAAGACGACGTGAATAGAATAGGTCTGTTTCCTGCAGCAGCCCCATTCTCTTAAATGGTTTATTCTATTTACGTTTTCTATGCCAAATATTACATTCACCAATATTTTGTCAATTACGAAGATGTATAAAGATATTAAATAAACTTCAAGAAATGTATTGGATACTTTTTTAACTCACTCTGTGTATTGCATGTTGAGATAACCTGAAGTTTTCTTGATTGCAAATATTGGAGACAAATGAAAAATTTCAAAATTTAAACACATGCGTTCTTTTTTTACAACCCATTCACTGCTATATGATGCATATGTGTTTTTAGGGGGAAACTTCCACGGAAAAAAAAGAGCTGAATTGGCCCTGAGAGGAGAAATAATCAACCTCGACATTTCTGACGAAATCAAATTCGAAATGCATATGTCTGATGCTGAAGCTTTCAAGAACAATTATCTCACCAAGATGTATCTTTGGAATTCCGACTTTCTCCCACAATGCAATTGCGGCTTTGTTTCGGACCGGCTTAAGCTTAGTAAACATCAATAAATCATTCAAGAGTATATCCCTATAGAATAATGACTAAAATGCTAGTATTATAGACAATTACAATTTCAGTGAGTTCGCTCCCACTGGGTGCACAAAAAATGGCGGACTTGATGTGTGGGCGAGCTTCATCAATAAGCCTGCAGCCCGTGTTATGAAAAAAAACATTTATCAACCAACAAATATCAATTTCTCAACATTATCTCCATTTTGTTAATCAAGTTAATTCAGTGATGGATGTTAATCACAGATACCAAACATTCGATTAACATTTCAGATTAAAATGTTGTTACGGTACACTGCATATTATACAGTGGAAAATTCAGAACAAAATTAATTTCATAATCAGGTATCATACTATGGACTTATTGATCTACCATATTATACGTTTGTGTGTGTGTGTGTGTGTGTGTGTGTGTGTGTGTGACGAAGAGGGAAAGAGAGAGAGAGAGAGAGAGAGGTTGATCAGGGAACCGTGAAATGGGTGCAGAAAAAACTGGAAAGGGATGCTGGAAGGCAGTGAGACGGGAATGGGGGGACAATAGACAAAGAATACAAATCTATACCTTCTCATATGCATAGCATCGTTTGTTTAAGGAACCGATTTTACAGTAAAGCTGCTCGAGTTAAAAAAATTTCTACACGGATGGCGGTTTGATTTTGTAAAAGATAATGTCGTTTCTTTGATTTTGTAAAGGATAATGAATTTCTTCCATTTTGTAAAGGATAATGAATTTCTTTCATTTTGTGAAGGATATTGAATTTCTTTGATTTTGTGAAAGATAATGAATTTCTTTGATTTTGTAAAGGATAATGAATTTCTTTGAGTTTGTAAAGGATAATGAATTTCTTTGATTTTCTGAAGGATAATGTCATTTTTTGATTTTGGACAGGATGATAAATATTTTTGAATTTGTAAAGGATAATGAATTTCTTTGATTTTGTGAAGGGATAACGTTTTTGTTTTTTTTTGATTTTGTAAAGGATGATGAATTTCTTTGATTTTGTAAGGAATAATGCCGTTTCTTTGATTTTTTCACAGGGTAATGAATTTTTTTGATTTTGTATAGGACGATGGATTTCTTTAATTTTGTACAAGATGATAAATTTTTTGATTTTGTAAAGGATATTGATTTTTTTTTGGATTTTTTTAAAGAATGATGGATTTCTTTGATTTTGTATAGGATAAGGAATTTCTTTGATTTTGTAAAGGATATCGAATTTCTTTGATTTCGTAAAGGATAATGTCATTTCTTCGATTTTGTAAAGGATAATGGATTTCTTTGATTTCGTAAAGGATAATGTCATTTCTTCGACTTTATAAAGGATAATGAATTTCTTTGATTTTGTAAGAATAATGTCATTTCTTTGATTTTTTTAAAGGATAATGTCGTTTCTTCGATTTTGTAAAGCATAATGTCGTTCCTTTGATTTCGTAAAGGATACTGAATTCTTCCGATTTTGTAAAGGATATTGAATTTTTTTCAGGTTTTTTAAAGGATGATGAATTTCTCTGATTTGTACAGGATGATGGATTTCTTTGATTTTTTCTAAACGATATTGAATTTCTTTGATTTTATAAAGGATAATGAATTTCTTTCATTTTTTTAAAGGATAATGAAATTTCTTTGATTTTGTGGAGGATATTGAATTTCTTTGATTTTGTTAAGGATAATAAATTTCCTTGATTTTGTAAAGGATAATAAATTTCTTTGATTTTGTAAAGGATAATGGATTCCTTTGATTTCGTAAAGGATAATGAATTTCTTTGATTTTGTGAAGGATAATGTCATTTCTTCGATTTTTAAAGGATAATGAATTTCTTTGATTTTGTAAAGAATAAGGAATTTCTTTGATTTTGTAAAGAATAAGGAATTTCTTTGATTTTGTAAAGGATATTGAATTTCTTTGATTCCGTAAATGATAATGTCATTTCTTTTGAATTTCTCTGATTTTGTAAAGGATAATAAATTTCTTTGATTTTGTAAAGGATATTGAATTTCTTTGATTTTGTACAGGATAATGATTTCCTCTGATTTTATAAAGGATAATGAATTTCTTTGATTTTTTTAAAGGATAATGATTTTCTTTGATTTTGTAAAGGATATTGAATTTCTTTGATTCTGTAAAAGATAATGTCGTTTCTTTGATTTCGTAAAGGATAATTAATTTCTTTGAATGTGGATGCATTGCAGCTGTGGTTCGAGAGGGAACGAAACACAAAAGACTCATTGTGGGATTCAAAGTCAAACGTATATATACAGAGAGAGGGGGAAGTGAGCCTGTTGACAGAGAGTGAGGGGTTAATCAGTTGTTTTTACTGCTGTCTTCCGCCCCTTTTTCTGGTCTAATCTTGTATGATCTTCAACTTTTGTCAGTTAATCTGATGACCACTTTCTTCCTCCTAATGTCTTTTTAATCAATTGACAGTGACTGGCTATCTATCTACGGGGATTGCAAGTGACCCCACTTTATCTAGTCAATAAATGTACTTAAGATGTTTCTATCTTCCTTTTGGGTGTTTGAAAAGGTTTACTCAGTAAATCATCTTCGACAAAGTATGTAAGTATTTTTCACATATATCCACTCAAAAATACCTTTTACAAAAATTCTATCAAAAAACAAAATCAAGCATTTAAGAATGAAAACGGTCAATTAAATAGTCCCCATTCAGCCTCATCTTGTAATATTTATAGCTTCTTATTGTGACCACTAGCTGCACTGCTTTAGGGGGATTGTAGCATAATTTCAGTATGACAGATGATGTACTTACAGCCTAGGCCAGTGGCAGTAGACCTGAGATTATCTGGTAGATTTCCAGTAGATCAGCACAGGATCCCATGTGGGAAATTGTCTTCGGATCGATATTTTTTCAAGCCTTTTCTAGTTATAACAGGTGTTTGACGTTGGGGATCATCATTGTAACTCTCCTTGGTGCTCTATCTATAGCGTCGATGATAAGTTAATGTTGGTGTGACCAAATTTTGGTTGAATTCTAAATGTACCCTGACGAGTAATTCATACAGCATTTTGAATATTTCTGCATCCATATTCTTAAAGGTGTGGCAGAGACAAAGAAGCGCTTTATTTGCTACGTTGATAATCAGTTGACGGTATGCCGCAAATTTTAATGTTTTGTAAATGTGTGCACCAAGGTCTTTCCCTATACTTGTGTTTTCCAGAGTATGATAAGCTACATCTTCTGTCTCCATGGTGAACTGGTGTTCAAGGTTATTTTTGTATCACTTGGCATTCCAACGAGTGTAAAATTAAAATTTGAATTTGATATTCGGGTGTTTGTCCGATGAAATATATTCTCTAAAATAAGTGGCAGTGTGAAAAAGTGTTGGAAACAATGCCATATATAAACACTACTCCTGCAGAGATTTAATTTTTGATTTGATGGAGATCAAGAATTGTTCCATAATATTTTAAGTTTATTTGATACAAAAAAAAATTAAAAAGAAAAAAATTCCTCGGAACAAACCAATTTGATTACCTTCAATTCTTCTGGGAAAGTAATACTCCCATTGGCTATCGTTTTCAGTTGGGTTTTTTTACGTTATTCGGTGCAATCTGGACACATAATCAGTGATGATACCCGTGGTCTTCAATTGTTTCGGGTCTTAATCAACAAACATCCTCACCAGGGTGACCCAGCCAAGGTTGATCAATCCCTTGTGTTCTGGTGGCCTGTTACACCACTCGTCTCCCTTTTTCAACCAGAGCCATCGTTAAGCTTTCTCAGTAGCCCCCAAGATTTTTCCCTTTGCATTACTGCAAAGCCTCTGTAGCCAACTTCCATGGGGTTCCCAAAAGGACAGTAAGCTCCACAGACATCAAAACCATGTTTGGTCTGAGTCCTGTTTTGTTTTTTAACCTTGGGATTTTCTCTTTCGCTAACAAAGTGCTAGGTTCTGATACCTGCTGCTGTTCATTCAAGCGCAAATTGTTTATGTAGCTGTCCGTAGAACCAGGGTGCATTGCCAACGCCAACGATACCAGCCATCTGTAAAGCTCTTGGGCAACACCTGTGCCAGGGATGATGTTTTTTTCCTTTTTGTTGTAGCAAGCCTCTTCCTACTCGCACATATTTCCTCCCGTCGCATTTTTCCTTTTCCTCACCCTTGGGCCTTACTGAAGGATTTTATATCTGTTTTTCAATTCTAGCTTGAAGGGTTGGGTGAGTTCATTCGTTACGTTCAGCGGTTGCAATTTGGTATGGAACATTTCTCTGCGTTCCTTATTGGTGTTTATTTGCATCTGACATCTTACCATTCTATGGTCGTTTCCTATGTTTACTTGAGTTAGAATTTGAATGTACTTTGATGATGTCACTTTTGCCCGTTAGGGTGTAGTCTATTTCGTTTTTGGTTTCATGGTTAGGGCCCTTCCAGGTTTATTTTCTATTGGGTTTCTTTTTAAAGAATGTATTTACCATTTTGAAGTCGTTTGCAGTTGCAAAGTTTACTAGATTTCACCTCTCTCGTTCTGTATTTTGAATCCGAACATGCCAAGCAGCGTCCGTTTCCTTGTCCTATCTGAGCGTTAAAATCTCTCATGATGACATTGAAGTATTTTTTGGGATCTTGAAAAAATTATTTGAGTTGATTCTCCTGCAATATATTCAACCGATGAATTTGATGATCTTTCCATTCACCTTAAAGTTAGTTTTCCCAAGTCGTATACTATCAAGCTTTCATTGTTGTGTTTTTTCCTTTAAATCATTAAATAAAGTATCCTTATATATATGTTTGAAACCAAACCAAACCACTTTCTAGCAGGCAATAACACCTCAATGTGCTTTTCAACACAAACACACACGCACACACACACACACACACACACACACACACATATATATATTTATATATATATATATATCATATCCTAGTGTTTACATCAATTAGCAAAAATATATTTCAAAGTTTTATCACAGTAAATGCTCAAATTGACAGCCTTGAACTTCACGACATCTCTCAACCTAGCAGAACTGATGAAGTAAAATTTCAATTTTCATAAAAGGAAAAATTCAAACCTTTGTTAGCCATTTACTAGCCGAGCATAGCCTTGCTTAACTTCGGATTAACTTTCGGATCATCATTATCCTCATGACAAGAGTCAACATACATCTACTGTCTTTACCAGACTATAAGACGAATGATTTAAAGGGTATTTGGAACACTCCTACTCACTGCAACTCATCCAAGCTCCGTGTCTGTCCATATTGAGCTTCGGTGAATGCCTCTACAGGTCATTTTTTTAATTGAATGTCCGTTTTGAATTCTGACGTATATGTTAACAAATGAACAATGAAAATAGAATCGAGTTATTTACGAACTTTCGTAAGAATCGAATTCACTACAGCAGGGAACTAGTCTGCCAAACGAGCTTGTTAACCAGGTACCTAACCACAATGGAATCACAATTAGTAGGTATTCATCAGTATCGTTATCAGCCAAGTATTTTGCTTCTTCTGGGCTTCTTAGATATTTCGTTTTTGTCCATTGTCCCTTTAACTCTACGACTCAGAACTGCTCTGCAGCAGTCAAGATGGTCTGACGCCATAGGCTGCGATTTTGCAATCTTCAGTCGAACCTCTTTAACCAATCCATCTGGCGCAGAGAAAAAGTTGTGGTGCAGTTGATTTGATTTCTCAAGCCCAAATTCTCCAGGATTTCTTCCAATATCCATATTTCCTGGAATCAGTTTGCACTCTACGAAAACATTATTACTTATAGATATAAATATAGACTTAGTGATTGAAACTGAGCAGGAGAAAAATGCTTTATTTTATTTGGATTATTATAACCGAGACGGGAAAGAAATTGATTCCAGGAATTTTTTTTTGATAAAAACGGTAAAAGGCAAGACTTTCAGAAAAGATTCTAAACATTTTCCAATTTGGGTTTTCAATCTCACTCCGGCCAGCTGCTACTCCAGATCAAACACATACACGCACGCTTGAGCTAATGCATACACAGGCACATGCAAATACATACGCACACGCACATACACACACGCACATACACACACACACACACACACACATTATTTAGTTACGATGCTGGGGAAGTGGCTGTAAGATCTTCCGGAACCTGCACTAAAATGTAATTAATTTATTCTTTGGCTCATCATTCAACAAAGTTTCATTGGAATTCATTGAGGACTTTCGTAGAGGAATGATGTCTGGAAATAATGATAAAACTATATCTCAACCGAAAAACAATCCAAGATCCGCTCCAAATTGAACTAATTCTTCTGAAAATAGAATTCAATGAGATTTCCGAGAGATATTGCGTGGACATGCTATGATGCAGTGGGGGATAACGGTACTGGGATACCCCGAAATTTAATCATTCATTCCGTACCCCGGTGCACACTCTTTCATAAAATTTCATTGAAATCCATTGAGAACTTTCGACGGTAAACAGATGGACGGACATTAAGAGTGTCATCTACTAACTGAGTCGGTCTGTTTCGAGGCTGGTCGGCCAGGCTGGTAATCATAAATTAATTGTTGGACCAGCTTGTTTACTTGAAGTATTTTGTGTTAGTTGGTCACTCTCTCTCTCCCAAACAATGTGATCTTACCTCCTATCACTTCTTACTCCATGAAATGCAGTTGGGTCGTAGATTTGTTCGAAGTTTTTTAACCAAAATGTTTCGAATACTGATTTGAAAGATATGCTGACCATCCTTTTCTCCATGGTTGGCAAAACCGCAGCTTGTGAGCTGTCTGCACTTCTTTTACATTCAATGTGCAGCTCGTGGAAATATCTTGGCTGAGTTCCTTTTCTCATCAATTTTTATGAAAAGGCAAATTAGGAACAAAATTCAAGCTTTATAATTTCATAGCGGGGCCATTCCCTAAAATCAAACATCTCTGACTTGCATGCACATCTGTATTCATTCGACGTCCTTTCATGCTCAGGATGCACGATTTCTTTAATCTTCAAAAGGAATCAGAAAATTCAATTCTAAAACATCGAACACGTCCGACAATTGATTAGGTAATCAACGGTTTTCTTACGGAATATTTCGAAATAACTGATTTGGAAACACGAAAAATATAGGTCGTTTGGAAAGAGGCAATCAATTTTTATCATTCAAACGGGTCCAATCAACAATTGAAGTTGTGAGTGGCCCAGGTCTTTGGAAGATATAATTGCTTTCAGATGCCCCTACATAAGGCCATGATAGAGACACCAAGATTTGTTCCACCTACCTCAAAGGTTTTAGGTTGTTTACAGTACCTATTGTTCCTACGTGGTTACCCATATCAGTACTGAAGAAATTGATGGCTGCTTAACTTGATGATTTAGTCGAAATCAGTGCTTTCAGAATATCGTAAGTCATCTTTCACTAAGCATCGCTCAGTTTGGGCACCAGACTATAACTATGAGGGACCCGGGGAGGATCACACAATAATTATTTGCAAGACATTCTTTGCTTACATGCAGGCCCCAGGTTGCTTTCTATTGAGTTTCTAAGTGGTCATCCATCTAGCTGAACAGCCATATCGTTGCTTAACTTTGGTGATCGAGCAGGAAACTTTCAATGCGACTTGACCGTAAGCCACTCGAATTCATTTGAGTAGTAATGATATAACTGTTGAATTCACTACTGTAGTGAGTTAAGTTCTCACTCATGTTATCCCCTTTTAAACTAATTTAAGCTTAATAAATGATGACTAAGAATTCAGTTAATATAAAATACGCCCCTTACTACGATGCGTTGATAGATCCATTCAAGTGTTTCCTTCGGGTGAACAACCCATATGGACGATGACTTTGCCAGTAATTTTGAAAAGAGTCAATATCATTGAAAAAGTTGTATGGACTCTTGAACTCATTCTTTTCGTAAGACAAGGAAATGAAAAGTTGCATCTGTAAGCTCCAATACAAGATACGGGGGGAAATATAAGTAGAGATCTAGCAATTTTGCAACAGACTCATCTGACCCTTCAAGCTCGAACTGAAAAGCAGGTATGAACTTCTCACAGAACCAGAAAAAACAAACCATCCGTAATATTGTAGATGGAAACAGAAATCTCATAGAAAATGCAGAAATCTCAACCACCGATGAAGCAACCGAACTAAATAAAACAATCCAAAGAAACTAAGAGAAGATAAAAGCAGATAGCAGTCATTGAAATGATTCTCCAAAAGGGGAGGGGGTTGAATATTGTTGAAAAAATTCTCAGTACAGGAAGAAAACAAAATATCGAGTGTGCTTAGAGACAACAGACAGGGACTGAATTATCGAACATGCCCCCAAATTCTACGAAAACATTCCCCAAACAAGATCTTCCGTAACCTACATTGGAAAAATAAATGAATCAGACTAAACGACGAATACCTAAATAATCTCAGATTCGCAGATGACATCGTCCTTTTTGCTGATGAAATCCATGACCTTCAATGAAACCCCCTTAGAAGAAGATATCAAGCGAAGAATCTCTCGGTGGAGGAAACTCAACCTTGAAGAACAAGAAAATCCCAACTACCAAAATGAAGGGTTTTTCTATTGCATCTTCCTTAGAGTCAACTACAGAGCGGAAACATAAACTGGGGACCATGTGACATGCACAGCAGAGAATCATGATCAACGTGTATCGATACATATACATATCATAAGACAGCATGATATATTGGAAGAAAAACAATAGCACGATATATCATAAAAATGACAATGGGCTGGTCATGTTACGAGGATGGCAGACAACCGATGGACATCACGACTCACAACGTGGATCCCCAGAGATCAGCAAAACTGTGGCCTACAAAATATCAGTTGGCGTGACGAACTGGACGAAGTATTGGCCTAATATAGATGTTTGGCGAATCTTTGGAAAGAAGACTAGACGGTGGACGTTACAGAGCTGCTGCTGCTGATAATTATGATGATGAAAAAGTTTATGTCAATTTCTCTATATCCCCACCTAATTTAGGAAAGTTAACTCTTCGCTGTTTGTCTGACCCACCAAACTGATACTTAAAATGAATATTTCCCTTCTGGGATTTGAAATCAGGATCAAGTGATCGGTAAGTCTTACATATCTCCGAGAAATGCACAATAGCTCATTTTGTTTTAATAAATAAATAAATACATTTATATCAGGATATATACATTTTATGATTTTCATAATTTTTGATTGAAAATATCAAGTGCAGTAATTATCTTCAGTCAATGTAGATGTAGGAATAGATTTTGATCCTGAAGCAACCAAGGTTTTTTTAATGTTACGTCGATCATAAAGATACGTGGTTCACCTGAAAGTTGAACCTACCGAATGAAAGAAATAAGGGTCACTGGTTTAGCTTGATTAGAGCTCATTAGCACACGAAGAACTCCCATTACTTCCTCTGGGATATATCTATGGCATGTTCAAAAAAATCTCACGTTATGAATACTAATAACTTGAGTAACGTTTTATTAGATTGTTGCACATAAATGCACCTTTTTACATCATAGAGAATAATGCTAGAAGTAAAAGATCTACAAATGTAACTGCAGTTTTGCAAATTCAATCTAAATCAAAACATAAATAATGATTACCGATGTATTATTTATCAATTTATTTGTTTGTAGATTCATTTATTTTTCCATTCACTTATTTGTTTATTCATTTTTTTCTGCCACGCTGAAGGAATCGATATATATATAAATAAGTGAAGCAGTTGCGATTCCAATTTTTAGCAGTCTGATGACTTGTCACTCGGTCAAGGGCACGCTGATGACTTGGCATTATCAATTTAAGCATTAACCATGTCAGTTCGACTGTATACATTGGAGAAACGGGAAAATGCGCCAAAGCAGATAACGGGTTAGACAGGGGTGATTTGGAAAATCCAAAACTAAATGAAAAATATCATCATTTTTTACCACATGGATAGACTGTTGGATATATAATTATAGCAACTATTCTGACCTTCATGTTATTGCTGTTACTATTGAATATTTTGAGCTCTTAATACAAAATATGTTTATCCAAGAAGTTATACTATTGTCAAATACGAGCTGAAATCCGCTTTTATGAGAAAGAGTTTCTCTACCCGTAACAATAGAGTCTTACACTTGAAAGATAACATTTTTTCTTATAAAACTATCAATATTACACCATTTGAAACAATGGACTTTTCCACTGAATTGAATTCAATAGGTTTTTTCATTAAGAGAATCATCAAATTGAAATTCAAATATATCTGTGAATTTTGTCACGGATGATAACTTGTTGGGACATTATGCTGAACCCGTTAAGAAAGCATTTCGAGTGAACACTACTATAATGCGAACTGCTCAGCGTTTGCTCGAGGCCTAAACCAGTTTTTAATGGTAAAGAATTATCAATTGCAGTGGCCAACAACCGTGCAGGCACTTCCAGAAATTATCAGAACGTCAAGAACAATCATTTCACGCCATCACACGGCACTAGAACAGGTTTGAAAAATGAAAAAAATCATCCCACATGACCTGAATTAAATGCTCCATGTCAATATAAAACAGCACAACTCACAGCTGGCTATTTCTAAGTCCAGAAAAATTGGGATATGAAGTCTTGCAGCCTCTTGCATGTTAACTTACAATCATAGTTGCCATAGATATAAAATTGAAATGAATGAAATATTAGTCGAAAATGAATAGAATTCACTGGCAAAGCTTTCTGCTATTATGAAATTCAAGAGAATCTCATACTCTAGACCCTGAATGACGCTGCCAAATAATCTATGATTAAATATAGCTTAACGTACCTCTCCTGTTCACGTTGCAAGCTTCTCAGTTGGAAAACCCATTTCTTGGTTAAGTTCCATGTTTCAGCTCCGTAAATAACAGCTATGTTTAATGTGTCTTTTTAATGCGTTCTTCCGATAGTCACATACGGAGCTGGAACATGGAATGGATGTCAGTATTTTTTGATAATTATATTTGATTGATGGTTAGAGCCTGAATAGGCGTAAATAGTTTGCTCATTTGCCTTTTAAGTGGCTTATTATGAAAGTTTATGTCAACTTCTAGAAAGTTTACTCCTTCCAATGAGGTGTTGATATCTATTTAAAAACCCTTTTCGTTGGAAGTTTTTATTGAGTTATTTTTCTAATTTTATCCATCTTTTTGTTTGAATACGTAATGTTTTCTTTGTTTATAATATTTTTCGTTATATTTCATATGCATTATCGTTTGAGTTGAGGAATTCCTGCAGAGTATTGAGATCTTATGCGATGTTTTCAAATCAGTTTTCTGTTGATCTTGGATAGTTTTTCTGTGTTGATATCAATTTCGTTTTCATTGGTTTTAATGTTTGATTAAGCAAAGAGAATCGCCTTTTTAGTGTCTCTTCTTTATTGAACGATGGTAGTTTATCAAGCATAGATTATTATCATATGCTTATGTGTATATTCTTATTTTTATGTGTTTATTACGTGTTGATTATTATCATGTCTTTATCATTTGTAGATTATTATAGTTGTGTGTTTATTATGTGTATATCATTGTTATGTGTTTATTATGTGTAAATTATTATTATTATTATTATTATTATTGTGTTTATTACGTGTAGATTAAATGAAAGACCAAAATCATTAAAAACGAAAAATATCGTATAATGTTTTAAAAAATCAAATAAAAGTACAAGCGAAATAATTAGAATTCAAATTAGATACAAAATGAAACTAAAGAAAATTAAACTAACAAAGTGAAACAAAAATATTACGAGTAATTTTCAAGAAAATACCGAAGATAGATCGAGAGATCATGAAACAGGTCTTTCGTGGTGGGTTTCCATCAGTTTAAAAGCTTATCCAAACTCAAACAATTTATCTATTAAAAACAACACATTAATTACAATAAATATATATATATATATATATATATATATATATATATATATATATATATATATATATATATATATATATGTATGTATGTATGTATATATATATATATATATATATATATGTGTATATATATATATATATGTGTGTGTGTGTGTGTGTGTATATATATGTATATTATATATATATATATATATATATATATATATATATATATATATATGTGTGTGTATATATATATATATATATATATATATATATATATATATATATATATATATATATATATGGGGGGAGGTTAAGACAGCGAAATAAGGTAGTAGGTGAAAATGAATCAATATCCAAACGTAGCAAGATTTCAACTTTCGCTTTAACGCTGCCCACAAAACCTAATTTACCGCTACAACACCACAATC
>OY735211.1:56979589-57072089 GCA_963457665.1 Thysanoteuthis rhombus
GCAGGGTAGCTTACAGACTATGGCTGAGACAGATTACGTTCACGTCACATTAATGCCCTTCGGAAAATGTATGAATCTACTTCACCTCCAGTTATGGATATATTGCAGGGCAGTTGGAACCCCTCAGCTTTGTGGGTCAGTCTATCTTGGGCGTATGGTTGGTGCAATAGCCCTGTAAAAAACACAATTACAACAAACAAAGATCGTTCGATAAATTAAGACTGAATCATCGTCTCATGTGTCACGAGACATCAGGCCAGTTGAGTCTGAGTTTACACGGCACAATATTCTACAAGTATGAAAATGTATTGTTGGAAAAGTACATACTTATATCACTTTTCGCGCAAATATTCTGATGACCAAGGATAAAGAGATTGTCAAGCGTTAGTATCTCATGAGAAACGAATGACTGCTCAGAAAGTCAGTATTTGTATTCCGCCTTATCTAAACTCAAACACCAACAAGCGGTATCAGAAGCTGATTTGTTACTGATTCAATCACAGGGCTGGTCTACTTGGGAAATGATGCTAATAGGCAACCAGCTAAATCTCCCCCTTATATTGTGACAAATTATAGGTCATCCATTACTTTAACCTACGCTTACTTGAACACTTCCTTGAGGACAGTTTTTGCACCATTTACACCGAAATCCTCAAGATTGTAGAATTCACGATTACGGAGTACATGGAAATTGGGTAGATACACACGAGCATGTGCACATGCACTCACCAATTTGAATAAAAACACGGTCATCTGATATATCCAGGTACACATTTTGAAATGCACATACATATATACACCCACACACATACACTTATGCCTGCTTAATTGTACACGCACAAACACTGACATTAATGCACGATTAGTTTTCAGACATGGGGATCTTCTTTCACTCTCACCAAAAAAGCAAAATATGACACTTGGTCGTTTTTTAAATGTTGGGAATCAGTTAGCCCCATTGGATACAGAACAATACACGTGATCACTTCTTTTATAAAGGCCTTCCAGGAAGACTTGATGCACCTCGATCTAGCTGCAGCTCACAGAGTAACCCTCACCTTTCCATTTTTTGTTGAATGAGGATCTATTGTCGAAAACACGGATCTATGTTTTGCAGGAAACAAATATATTTTTAGTTTATTTCCGCAAGCGAAGAAATGGAACAAGGTGAAACGTTCCCAATAATCTGGTAAGTCCTTTAGAATAATGACCCCATCCCTTCGAAAAAAAAAGCCAAAACAGTTGTTTAAAAAAAACATTTCAAGAAGTAGTCTTGTGGAGTGCTGATACCAATTTTCAAGTCAGTCGACAAAACGGTATCGCAAGAAGCGCTGGAACACCATCTCACAAATGCACGCACATATAAAAAGGGATAGAACTCTATGCCACTTTTGGTGGATGCAATTATTCAATAGACATTGAAGACTCAAGTATATATTTCATATTTTGTGGGGAAAAAATATAGAAATAGCGACTAGAAGTCACGGCCAAATCGCTTTGGTTCCCGTAGAATCACTGGAGTTGAGCAACGTCAAGCATAGATCGGTGATATACCAGGTGCTGTAAGCAGTAAAGAATGATGTACATAGCCTCTCGTGGCGATCCCGTCAATTCTCCTAGGAGGAAACCAATCTCTACACTACTCCCAATAACGTAAGCCAAAATCCCACTCACTCCCTGACTCTGACAGACCTGGCCGCAAGCGACAAGAAAAAATGGTAACTAGGTTATTTATCTCTTTCAAGGAAGAAAAGAAATTCACCCAAGTCGAAACTGTAAATAAAGCAATTCAAACAACCAATGTTGAGAAATAAAACCCAATCTATTTTAATGAAGGAAAATAAATCTGGTTTGTCACTCGACAAAAACTGTCACGTAACTAACATTTTGATTACAGAATCGAAAAAAAAGATGATCAATCTATTGATTACTTCTTTCACCTTTTGTTGGTTAGTGATCACTTTAAAAAAATCTGAATTTTCAAAAAACAAGCATCAGTGCTGCTGGACTAGAAGACTAATTTGGTATGAACTTACATCGTAAATTGAATCCCCACTAAAACCAATGGGGGTTCGGAAAACAGAAAAATACTGTTTTCCTCGACATAGAATGAAGTGAATCTTGAAATCTTCAGTTCTTTAGATCCACTGATGCAGTCTGTACGGGCAGAACATAGAAAGGTCGATAGCCAATCAGCCAGCTAGCAAGACATACTGCAAAACTAAAGAGACCTATGTTTGGGTTGACAGTTTGGGTTGGAAGTTTCTGAAAATACTGAAAAAAATGTATGAACAAAATGAGAAAATCCTTCGTTTTCAGGAAAACTAATTTACACGAATGTAAAAAAAAGTTTGACTACACTGAATGGATTACAACAATAAAGCTTCTTCAAACAGAGAGTTAGTTGATCTAAGAGGAAATCGAATGACTGTAAATGTAAAGTCGTCGCTACATGAGGGGAATAATATTTGTAATAAAGCTATATATATGTGTGTGTGTGTGTGTGTGTGTGTGTGTGTGTGTGTGTGTAAGAATATGGTTATGGTGAAAACTGGGCACAGTACACACACACACATACACACACACACACACATATATATATATATATATGCTCTTCCATAGGAACAGAGCACTCTGGTGGATAGGGAATTTATGCGTAAATAAATATATCGCTTAAATCCAGCCTTACTGACCGTCCAGTTCCGTAGCTCAGAGGTAGAATATCGGCTTCCAGGTCTGAAGCGAAGGTTTCTAATCCTGCCTCGTGGTACTGGATGGGATAATGGAAAGTCATATAGCCACACTGAAGAGATGTAATACATCGAAACAGCTGTCTGTGAATAACACAATAATATATGTATATATAGGGTAATTGGGGACGGCTGCAACACTTTTTGTATTTCTCTCAGAGACTATTTGAATTAGACTAACAAGATGTTTGTGTATTAAACTTACAACTGCCTGCTAAATACTTATATAATTTAAATATTATCACATATGTCATATCGTTCACAATATTAATTTGGATGGAAGATAATACAATTGGACCCAACTCTGAGGACAGTTGCAACACGAATTCTGGATGGTAGCAACATCTTGAAATGCATTAGATTTTACCAATTTACCTTTGCTTTTTGTCTCAATGAGGGTAGTATTCAGGGAATATTTATTGTCTTATATCGATATTGTAGTATTACTAATATATACACATAAATATTATAGTATTATTTACATATTTATAAAATAATGGTTTGTTTAAGCTCACGTTGAGTCAATGTGCAGATATCTTAGATACTATTCAATCCATTCATATTGCAGTATTAGACAAGAAGAATGGAACAATTTCCAATGCACCGAACTTTTGTCAAATATGCTTGTATTGTACAAAACTGAAAGTGATTTTTTGTCGCACCCCAGTGAATGCAAACTGTAACCTTAGGTTTCCTGGGAAGCTTTTAAAAGCTTTTTGAAAACATTGATTTTTAAAAATACAGACACAGCTAATGAAATTTTAATAACTTTTTTAAAACTGATTTTTAACAACTTGTTGCAACCGTCCCCAATCCTATGAGCCATGGTGAATACTATGTGCTAGCTAGACACACTCCTTTTGACACTTGCTAACCATGTCACTTAAAAAAACAATGATTCAAATTGAGTAAGTTTTGATTCATTTATGCAAACGGCCAAGTCATGTAAAAAATACTAAACAAGTTTTTTATCAATAAATATAGCGGCTGATGTTGGATAAGTCTTCGTGCCTCCTGAGTCATTACTCTGTCACGTGTCAGATTGCATCCCTAACACGGGTATTGGCACTGGTAATTAAACTCTGTAAAATAAGATTATTCAATTTTGCCACTACATTAATGTATTTTCGTCTATTTAATGTTCGAATATTCTTGTTCAGTGTATTTCAAGTTTTTACCATGATATTTACACATTGTGCAGGTACGCATTAGACAGCGTCTTCAACTATGATTATCATTGATTGAAAAAGGTAGTTCTCAGATGGATTCAAAGCATCGATCTCTTGATGACAAGATGAATGCACTAACCAACTGCGCCACGGAGACACATGTACTAAAAATAATTTATTTTTGAATATAAATCATTCATACCTGACTTTGGAAATTATTTTTCATTTCCATAACTAAAACTTTTGGTATATATTTACAGATTGAGGAATTTTATTTTCGAAAGAGAAAAAAATTCCCAAGATCAAATCAAGCGTTCATGGAAAATTTAATGGAATTCATTTCCAAAGTTCAGGCGTGCATTGCGTTCAATCAAAATTGGAGTGAACATTCCCTAAAAGTTTCTATCTATCAGTTTTCATATAAGCCAAGTAAGGTTAAAGTTGAGTCGTCGTTTTGTATAAAGACTCAACTCACTCATATAAAAGACAAAGGGCTAAACCCATTTACCCGATATATATATATATATATATATATATATATATATATATATATATATATATATATATATATATATATATATATATATATATATATATATATATATATATATATATATATATGTGTGTGTGTGTGTGATGGATAAACGGTCACTTTATGTTTAGAAAATGTATTCAAAACGAACATGAATTCATATTGTACGATTGAAAAAAATAAACTTGGTGCTCAAAATTAAATCAGTATGCACTTACCCTGGCATTTTTCAATTAACCAAAAAAAAAAACAAGTGTATAGCCACTTCCCCTTCAAAATTTTTTCTCTAACTTGTTTGTGTAAATATCACAGATAGGATTTATTAAGCGAAAAATTGAAAAATTTCATTGACTCTAATGATTACATATATATATATATATATATATACATATATATATATATATATATACATATATATATATATATATATATACATATATATATATATATATATATATATATATATATATATATATATATATATATATTGACACAATTTCAGAGTCGGGTGCAATGTAATATACATATATATATATATATATATATATATATATATATATATATATATATATATATATATATATTGGGGACTCACATATATGTCTGAGTGCACTCATGCGTGCCTGTGCGAGTCCCTAATATCAACATATATTATGCTTCAATGCCTCAAAATCAATAGTATCATTGATTCTCAGTTCAGTTGATTGATTCAATTATTGAAGGATCTGGCCACATCGTCCACCGTTATTATCGTGTCCAGTCTTGAAGAAATATTTCCCAGTGGGACGAATTGAATAAAAAGCAGTATTTAGCACCACTTGATTTAATCGTAAAGAGATAAAAACTCACGCTCGAGGACACGAGGAACTTATATAACATGGTTTGCAAGCGAAGAGATTATTTTCGCAAGATATAATTTAGTTGAGACTTGCACCTAATTTTCTCAGAAATAAAGCATCACATGTTCCTTCTGAACTTCAAATATAAGATAGGAAAGCAAATTCATAGTTATTTTAGAAAATAACATAGGAAGTGATCACGTGAGTGCACTCTTCCTCTCACTAGACGTGTACCTTCTCCCCTATCGAGCTTGCATACTATTTAAATTTAACAATACCGGAAAGAAAATTATATTTTGGACATATTTCAAATAATTAGACAAAGTGGTGGTAAGGCCCACATGCATCACCCATCAGGCCTGCTCTCCCCTGTCCGACCTGCAAACACCCACAAAAAATGAAAGGATACACGGTTTTATTCGATCGAAAGTTTTTTGGGTTTTTTCCAAACAAAACAAGGTAAAAACAAAACAAGGGTAAAGCAACTATCTTTTCGATCAAAAGTTAATATAACTAAAAAGAAATCAAACCTTTTTTTTATAAAAAAAAAAAATAAGGAAAATGCATATATGTCTATCTTTACTTAATTAGGCTGCATGTTTCGGCAGGTGTGTCTGTATTGTGAGCCGTTCTGCTATTATATATATAAATATAAACGAGACTCTTTTCCGTACCATATCATACGTATGCCATGTAGTAGTATTCAATCTGATACATTTTACGAAAGTATATTATTAGAATATTTAAGAATAGTGAGGGCTACACTTACTTTTCTTGGTTTTATACCGGAAAATTATTTCTTTAGTTGTAAGAGTGGTCAATGACGGTGGTGAAATTGGAAAGATTTTTAGATTATTTGATAAAGCCATGACTGGACATTCTGATCCATTTAAAACGTTCCAGATTTACGATGATGAAGTAATAAAGAAAATGGAAGAATATGTTATCGAAAGTATAAAAAAAGGATAAATGAATAATGTATATTAAATTGAATAAATTTGTAATAAAGTTAAGGGAATTTGGTAACAAAAAGAGATGAATGTAGTTTTTATAAGTGGGAAATATCGTTGCATTGTCTCGATCGAAGGAAAGGAGAAAACATTTGGTTCTGGTCTATTTTGTCTGGCTGATGTGTAATTGGACAGAGTGGAAGATCGAACATGGAATGCTAAGTAAAAAATTTAGGTTTTACGACCAGCTAGAAAGTGGTTTAGTTTCAACCATGGATATAAAGATAATTTATTATTTAATTGACCCTCACACCAATCTGGTTCTTTCTGACGGATGCAAACATCTCCCCCGGCAACTAAACAACCAAAAACGTACGTCACTCATTTCATTACCCAAATCACAAACATTTGAACAGGATACAGTTTTCTTGGAAAGGGTCGTTGAGATGATGGAAAATAAATGAATCAGGATAGACAGTGAACACCTAAGTAACCTCAGATTTGTTGACGACATCGCCTTCTTTGCCAAGAACAATCATGATTGCCAAAACATTCCAGACGATGTAGATGAAGAAAGTTGGCTTTCACACGAACTTCAGCCAAATGAATGACATATACTTCGAATGTGTTGAAGGCAGATAGAGGGATCACAATACAACACAGTATATCAGAGAGAAAGCAGATGTCTGAGAAGGTGGCAATGGGCTGGAAATGTTGCAAGAATGTCAGATAACCACTGGACATCTGGACAACATGGATCATAAGCAAAATTGTGGCCAAGTGAAAGTAAGATGGCACAACCGGCTAAGTAAATTCAGAGAACACTGGCTCTGCAACGTCCATGATAAAGTGGTCTGGCCAATCTTTAGGAAAGTTTATGAACAATAATGTGCGCTAAAGGGCCGATGATGATAACAGTAACATTACCTTTGCCTCCATCAAGGGAGGAAAAGGATTTATGGTTCTAAAAGAGTGAAAATTTGATTGAACAATCATATTGCAGGTGACAATTAATAGGAAGGGATCAACAATTACATCAACTGTCAATGAATAAAGTATATGAACTACGAGACCATTTAGAAAGAGTTCGATTGCCTGATTGCTATTTGAATTTGTAAAAGTCAATATTTTGAGCAATTTTATTATGGGTTCAAAGCTTTTTAAATCATTGACATGAATTTTCAATTAAATAACAGAAGTCCTTAACAATAAAACGACTACCAACTTTTACCACACGTATACAACACATACTAACACTCGATAGTTTCAATTTCAATAATAGACACTTCCTCCGGATGAAAGGCTGTACAATGGGCACAGTAGTGACGCGTTTCTATGCTAACATTTCCATTGGCAAATTCGAAAAGACCAACATATTTTACAAAAGACAAAAACTGCATCTTCTTTGCACGATATGTAGATGATATTCTTTTATATTTGCGAGTTGAAGCCGAACTAGAGAAATTCTTCACACACAAACTCTACACATGAAATTAAATTAGACTACGAGAAATCAACTGACTCCATAGTCTCCCTAGATACTTTCATATACTGAGATAATAATAGAAACCCCGGACCACCCTCTATACTAAACCTACAGACACTCACAACTACCTTCACTATAAATCGGCCCATCCCAAACACTTTTCACGAGCACTTAAAATTAGAAGAATTTGCTTTACTGGTAGAGAACTCAACAAACACAACTGCAACCTGCTACAACGTTTCACTAAACAAGGATATTCTCTACGAGATAACCAACCAAAAAAGGGCCACTACAATACGCAGAGAAAAAAACTCTTACACTCTCCAACCAAAATAAGCCTGATTGCATACTACTCATAACCACTTTCTGTGACACGCTCCAGCCTCTGTCACGTATAATCAATGAGATGGAATATACTCTCAAAACTGAACTCAAAGAACTATCGTAAAACCACAGACCCCAAAATATTTCAGACATGATTAGCAGTAGCATTATAATAAACAACAAAAACTCACTCAACTCCATCCCTAAAACTGTTCAATTCTTCCAACCCTGCAATAAAAGGAATAGTCTGTGCTACAACTACCTTAAGCACACCAAATCTATAACACTTGGAGTTCTATACGATGAAAAGTAACGGAAAATTGAATGTTTTGGACACCCAATAAAAAATCTAAGAAAGCTTTCATGTTACGTGACTTGGTAAATAGATTTATTACATAACTATAGTTCCTATCCTATGTTATGTAAAAAAAACTTCATTGAGAAGTTGCATTTTCTTTAAATGTTGATTTCATATTGATGCACTTCTCTAAGAGGCCTTATGACTTTACTGCAGTGATTACACAGGTTGTCAAGCGCTTTTGTCCAGTAGGGACTTAAGTAATTAGTAATTTCTATGAAAAAATGATTCGCAGGACCGAATCTTGGATACCAGGTCTGGTTAGTCATTCAATTGAAACTGTCACGATACCAACATATTTTGGTTGCATACCATGTTGGAGTGATTAATTAAAAAATAGCGCAAAAGAAACCTACTCTGGCAGTTTGGGTGATAGTTTAGGCTGGCGGTTTCTAATCAAAGTCTACAATCAATGTCTTATACTACTACTGATGTAACTTGGACACTATATTACTATTAAGTCAGACGACCCTGCACAATTCAACAACTTCATCACAGGGTCATCATAAAAACAAAAATAAACGACAGCATTGCATCAGTAATGAAAAACTGTTGATAAAAGCCAACGTGAAAAACAGAGTTGAATCAGTCTACAATGTTTTGGCAATGCCTCCAGAATGGACAATGAGGAACTGATAAAAGCCTTGCTGCATGGTTAGCTAGCTGGTGGAAGCCGACCTGCTGGGCCTCCTGTGCTGCGCTTTGGGACATGCAAAACTCTTCTGAAATGTGAGCATGTCCTAAGCTAGTGGATTAAAAAGGTAGATAATCATCTAGGAAGGAAGCAACTAATCCATCACATACATGAGAAAAGAATAGATGAATATGAGAGAAACAGAGATAAAGAGAGGAGAAAGAGAACATTACAATAACGAGAAAGCACACCTTTGATAACACTATAATCAGTGGGGGTAATTGTGCATGGATCCGCCTCAAAGTTTAGTGACCTTTTTTGTAGCCCATTATCCATCCTTCCACAATATTTAATTGAAATTCATTCAGAACTTTTGGATATATGGTGTGGTATATATAACTACGATTTAGGGAAGGTAAAATTGCATGATCAATTCAAAATTGGATAATTTCATCCATAGTCTTTCACAAATTATCATTGAAATTCATTGAGAACCTTTGGAGATATTGTGTGGACAGAGAGACAGAGCTATAGACTGAAAGATGAACAGAAAGGCGAAAAGACGTGACCGAATACATATCCCTCCCCAACTGCATTGGCAGAGGTAATAATTTCTTGGACTTCTAGGGATAAACTTTGGATGAAGATTTTTTCAGACAGGTTGGCTGAAAAGTTCATCTGACTAGAAGGATTGGCGTAATACAAATTTTAATACTTTCATTTGGCCTCACACCAATACATCTTGCCCTCGCTACCTGAAAGTAGTGCGTTCCAATGAAACTTTTGTTAGCCGAAATGCTGTAAATCGAACAAGTACTCGCCATTGATTTATATGGAAAAAATTTTAAGCCTTCTCAGAATCAAAAAGACAGCTTCTTTGTTGGTCAGTTTTACGCCAAGCGTAACACACTTAGGGTATCTCTCAGTTTTCTCTGATATCTTCGGAGACATTTTATGAATGGATGCGTAAAATGAATGAAGATAAAGTGCAGATGCTCACAGAAGCAGTTCAAAGCTATGAGGGCTTGAGCTCTTTGGTGAATTGGCGTAAAGTCAACTTTCGTAAAGTGAAGGAGGCTTGTATACGTAAAAAAACATTCAAATAGATATGCAACATAAAACTAACACCTGGATTAAAAATCATGGATGAAATTTTGAATTTAAAAAAACAACGTGGGGAGGCTCGACATCTCAAGACAGACCACCATTCCATTGATCAAGATGTTATCTTTACTTCCTTTGTTTGACGTGTATTAACGGAAAAATGTAAACACATAAATCATGGTTTAATATGAAATCTGATTCTGAACAGATGTTATTGATACACACTTTATTACAGAGAGAGCTATAAACTGATGCAGTTGTCAGAACCTGATACTGATTAAAGTGAAATTAGTGGTTTAATTTCGAGTGCCAGGTAGTTGCTTTTGATTACTACGAACTCATTTTAAAGGATATAAAATTCAATTCCTGCTCTGAAAAAAAAGGGTGTTTCCCAAACAGGAAGCTCTATACATGTATACGACACGATTTATTTACCATACAAATATTTCCAATATTTTAAGTGATTTTATAATGTTTTAAAGATCTAGGCTGCGTATTGAAAAACTGGCCAAAGCAGGGAGGGACGTTGCAGTGAGCAACACAGAAAACGGAACTAGTGAACTGAGTTCAAGTTTCAGCCGAGGGTACTTGCGTTTACTTAACACAATGCTCTTTGGGAAATAGCCTGGAAGTGTGGAATTTTTAGCCCTTGGGGCAGTCTATTTAAGAAGAGGAATCAGACCGAAAAAAACACCCTACAAGGCTAGCAACCCAACCTTGCTAAATCTTCTTGATATTCAAACTGCCAAATGAACCAACGCCCAAGAATCGACATAAATAAACGGGATAAAAAATAATACACTGAGAAGAAATTTAGGATATTATGTAATTGATTAGGGTGGTTTGGAAGATTGAGTAACAATATATCCCAATGGGGTGCTTATCACGAAAGTTGTAATCCCTCAAATAAAACATTTAGTGTTAGTACCACAATCAGGTGACAGCTGGATGATTACATCGAAGCAAAATCTCTCGTAACGTAGATGATTCTCTCATCTTTACAAATACATATTACAATTATTGATACATACGCATTACTCACGAACAGGTCATACTGAAGGAAAAATTTGATAGACCACACAAATACCCATAGGGGTTACCATAAAATGTGTTTTGGAAGACAAGAGAATCATATACTGAAATTTTGGGGGACAATTCAAACCCTTCTTCCTATCTTTGATGTTAACACTACGTTTCGACCATCATTCATAGGCCCTCTTCAGGTATAATATGTGATATCTGTAGAAAATCAATATTAAAAATTATGAACCAAGCTGTACCGCAGACGTTATCAAATCACTCACATACAAGCGTTGAGGTAAACAGTTCAATTTTCTTTTTGAAAATTTTTGAAAATTTTTTTGTAATTTTTTAAAAATTTTGTGTCATCAGAGAAAAGGATGTCAAAAGACACCATCTGCCCCTACGAATATAACCCATTGCACCTGAAGAAGGACGTAGAATGATTTGGTTGAAACGTCGTGTTAGCATCGAAAAACGGGAGAAGAGATTGAATTGTCTGAAAGAAAGTCTAAAAGTTAATGACTCGTCACGAATTTATAAACAATAAAATTATGAACGTTACAGAATCTGACGATGAAAACTTTACATTATCTCAAAACATGAAAGATTTACTGTAAATACACTTCTCGTGTATAAATCAAAATAAACGAAGCCATTCAATTTGCGCCTTGAACGTTCCTTGTTATAGGTTACATGATGTACATTGAATATTCAACATCATATTGTATACATTCCATGTTATTATTTGCAAAAGTGCTTGGCTGACTACTTAGGTGCAGGAGTTGACAAAATGCATGCAATTTCCTATATCCCCTCTCCGTCTGTCTCTATTTCTCTTTCTCCCTACGCACACATATACACACGCACGCACATATATGCATTTCAGCTGAAGGGCTGATGATGATTATTTATATACTTCATAAAGAAATGGACATTTAATCTGACAGAATAATTATTTAAAAAAAACGATATTTTAGAAAGTCTCTTATTTGCACTGCCTGGGCTGATCGGCATATCTTCACCGTGTGAAAACGGGTTGTTAGTTCAAAAAGAATTCGTGCCTCTAATAGAGTCTCTCTCTCTCTCTCTCTCTCTCTCTCTCTCTCTCTTTACATATATATATGCTATTTATATATAGATATATAAAGACGTTATTGATATATATATATATGTGTATATATAAATATATACATATATATAAATGACGACGTAATACATACATATGTACATATAAATAATCTTTATGATTATAACACACACACACACTCACACACACACACACACACCTATATATATATATATATATATATATATATATATATATATATATATATATATATATATATATATATATATTCAGGGTTGGGCACTCTTTTGTGAGAAAACTCCTTCATTGTGAGCTTATGTAATACTTTTCCAACATGGAATGGAGCACTCTGGTGGACGGGGAATATATATGCGAAAACAAATATATCGCTTAAATTCAACATTTCTGGCCGTCCAGCTCCGTGGAGTAGAAGAAGATACCAGCTTCTGGGTCTGAAGCTAAGGTTTCGATCCTACCTCGTGGTACTGGATGGGATAATGGATAGTCTATAGCCACACTGAAGAGTTGTAATACAACGAAACAGCTGTCTGTGGATGACACAATAATATTTTCGTATATGTATGTATATTACATAAATGAAAAATATTGTATTTTGAAAGTGATAAATCTTAGCAGCGGGAAGGACAGTAACCATTAGAAAGATTTGGAAAATGTGCTTCATCTCGTTCCTTCATTAGTTTTTTTTCTCTTCATGTAGCACTCAAGTGTGTTCCAGTAGCACTTAGTAGAGGCATAAATAGGAATACAGCATACAATTGAAACAGCAAACATTGAACATGTAATTTTTTAAAAAATCGGAAGAGTTTCAGATTTCTTTTAAATTAGCAAAATGGAATTTTATTTCAGGTCCTATAACTGTTTATTTATTTGTATGTATAATGCGAAACTCTTCTAAATGTAAAAATCGAATTATTTCCTGGGTGGTTTGGAAGCAACAATTCTGATAGAATGAACATTCCTGAACCAACTAAAGATTGTCAGCATCTTTGTAAAGTATATTGGACTCATGCGTGGATCACCAGAGATCAGAAGGCGAAACGGGGGCGTGACAAACTAGATCTGGTGAATCTTGGGGAAGGTCTACCGACAGACGCTAAAACGCTGATTATAATGATGATATCAGACTCATGTGGTTCTATTCATTTCAGATAATTATGATTCTCTGCGATGTATGTCATGTTATATGCAACATATTAATCGTCATTAGTTATACAATTTGTTATACGTCATGTATTATGCATTATATGTAAAACATTGCATGATATATCTTTTTATATGTTAAGTGCTATACATATTATAAATCAATGTCCAATATATTTGGCATACTATTTATAGTAATGTGTGTATGTATCATATAACTTATAATGACTATAATTTTGTATCATTTTTATTCATTTATCATAAAATTATACAAATTATCCCATGATATATTAGATCGTCTGAGTGGCGTGCCAGGTACTTTATAATGCCTCTTGGGGCAACGGGATTTACTTGACAGTGGCCTTCTGCTCCCTGAAAACCCTGCAGCAGATTGCACTGGGTCATATGGTACTTGCAGCAGGAGGTAATCTCTTGCTTAACTTGATATTGGAAGTAGATTCATATATTTTCCAGGGGCATCAGTGTAAAGAGAACACAAACTCAGCCAGGATTTGAACATGGTCCGCTCATTCTATGCTCTTAACCATTAGGCCATCTCTGCTCCTCCAACAAATTATACTAAGTAAATTATAATTGATTAAGAATAACTTATATAACGTATATCAAACTGCAAAAAACTTATGATAAATCACGTAACATGTATAACATATAGCAAAATACGTATAACGTGTTAGATGTATAACCTACAACCAATAATGAATAAAGTGTATGAGATAACATTTATTATTATACATAATGTGCTGTCTTGAGATTTCTCTATGTTAGATTGAGTATGATCCTTTCATAGCATGGTTTTCAATTTGAGGGTGTCTTGGCTTGGTTCCATGTTCCAGCTCTACAGGTGACTATCAGCAGGGTGCATTGGTTGTATATTTTGGGACTTTTTTAGGACTTGCTGGTTGTGGATAGATTCTTTTCCTATACCGTTTACATGGCCCTTTTGCCTGAGTTTATCTCTGGCAAGAACTTTCGTCATTATGCCCACCCCTGGGAGGAGGGGGGTCTGGTAAAAGAGGAAAGATGTGGAAGCACGAACGCTAGAGCGGTTCTGATTGGGTTACTTTTTGTTCATTTTATATTCAATATACATGGAGTCAGTGACAAATTATGATAAAGCCATTTGTCATTTTTCCTTTTCTTTTGAGAGAGAGGAAAATAAATGGTGTAGACTTCTTACAGTAAAGATGGACATTGCAATTAAAAAGTGGCACTTATCTGAACTGGAACTTCTGCTTTTTCTTGGATTTAGTTGAAGGAATTGATTTGGACATTGATAGTTCTGATAAAAAAACACTTTTCTTTCTATTGAAAAAGTTCCCCTCGGCTTCTCAGTAAGTCATATGGCTGCCAAGTTCAAATCGTGTCAGTTCCACTTTATACATCGATTTCCTCCAGTGTGACAAGGAACAAATAGATAAACTAGAAAGCACTCAGAGAGCACATATTTCTGCCAACGCTGTATACTAACACAATCGAAATTTCTGAATACCCGAATTGAATTAATCAGCCCATGGCCCAACCTTAAAATATATTGCATTCAATGATGACTTCTTGAGATATCATGTGGGAAGACATAATACTGGATGCATGCATGTATGAAAAAAATGGAAAAAACATCACTCATTCGAGAACAGAGGGAATATGTTGTGGACAGACAGAAAGAGCAAATGAATGGAAGGAAAGACACATTGGAGACATTCCTTACTAAGTTGGTTCATGTGGATAACAAACTAATAAATAAAAACACATTGATAACTAGAAAGTACCCAGTGAGCATATTCCTCTGCCAACGCCATTGTCAAGTAATTAGGCATAAAGTCATTAAACGTCAAACACTTCATCTGTAGCTTATTCCCCATCCCTCCACAAAATTTCATCGAAATTCATAGAGTAATTCTGAAAATATCATGTGGACAGTCATGATGTATGGGAAAAATATATCTCAATCAAGAAATATTCCTGGATCCTGGATGAGAGGTAACAAACGGATGAAAATAAAAATCTATTGGTAATTATAATGTGTTTGTTTTTTCATATGTGCACGCGTGTACAGGTGTGTGTGTGTGTGTGTGTCTGTGTGTGTGTGTGTGAGTGGATGTTCCAACTGAGAAGCTGTCGAGCATACAGTGAAAAGAGGAACAGCATAAAAAGTAGAATTTGTTAATCTGCCAAAACATCTCATGAATAAACACGACGCAAAGTGAGCCTTTTGAGACGAAGTACTTCTTTTCAAGTTAATGTAAGAATTGTCGGAATCCTTCAGGCAGCACTTTTGGCCATTAATCCAAAGGTTTGCACGCTATGATCCTCCAAGGTGGTGCAAATAGCTGCAAGGGCCCTAGGTCTTATGTTTGACAGGAGTTTCTTTCTCTTTGCTAACTGTGTGTATACATTTATTAAAGGCTACAAGAAATTTTTTTAATTTTTTCTCTGCCTTCCTTGCTTCTTTTCAAGTTAATGTATGCAATGATAATTTTTTTTAAAATTTAAATTTTTAAACTTGGGATCATTAGGTTGTAGGTGAAGATGACGGCCACGGTGTCGCTTTTATTAGCAAATGAGCAAGAGTATAGCCAGAGAGACACAGACGTGGCTTTCTATTTTTCTAGTCGTAAAAACTGTTCATAACCTGGAATCGTAACGAAAATCTGTTTTAAGCCAGTTATTCCCTAAGTGTGCGTTGCGGCTCCCCGAGAGATAAGGAAGAATGAAAACAAGAAGGAAGTTTCAGAAGAACAGGGTTGAAAAATTTTCTAAATATTTGAGATGATAATAACAATATTGGAAAGAAAAAACATTACAAACAATCAAATAGCTTTTGCAAAATTTTAGACATGAAAGAGTAATTGCTCGTAAGTTCCCTATCACTGATTTGTTACTCGCAATCTCGAAAATTGCGATCATGTTTCGTAGACTTGATGAAACATAGCAACCAAGCAGAGAGTGCCCTCTTCATATGCATGAATAGAAACATGATTACTCCGGCATCAGTGAAATACTATTGAGCGATCTTCACAATGACCGAACCTGCTCATTCTTCTTGTGTTGGGCGTTTTGGCGAAACATCGCATCACCTGCCAGATTCCTATAGTTCAGATTCGACTCTACAATTTCTGACTCTCCCTGAAGAGATTTCAGATCGTGATGAGATTTAGGAGAACGTGACAAAAGGTGACCTCACATATTAAAAAGTGGAAGAGACACTGGAATACGTTTGTGAGATCTTAATGGGGGTACCTTGAAGATGACTTAAGTGCCATTTTCCTCGGCAATCTTTTAGTTATCATTAAAAGGCTAGATACGTCTCGAAAGGACCGAGTATAAAAGTAAAATAGAGAAAAATGAATGAACTTCATTGAAAAATTGAATAAGAACTGAATCTGTCCTAAATACGATAGGCACTGGCCCTGGCGTTTGAAAAATCCTTGAAAAAACTCCTTTCTAAATTGTGATCCCAATGTCCTTACCATAATCCCGTAGTATTTTGCAATGTTCTCTTTCGATTGTAACTGTAGAGGGTGGTAACTCAATAGCTCACGGTTGTCCACTTCAGACCAATGCTTTAATGGTGAGAGGCATGAATCCACCCATCTCTATACTATGTTCCATGGTCTTATATCTTCACACTGGTACACCACGATTGTTGAAAGAAAGATTGCTTAGCTGAGAATTCTTTTCTGCAGCAAAATCGTCTTCATTCATTCTTTTATTAGATGAAGCATTGTCAACCATTTTTAATTGTTTTTTATTAGTCAAAAAGTGATATTGAAATGATGATCAGCAATGCTTAATGTGATAAACGAATAAAGTAAACTTCCCATTGGCAAAAAGGGTGCTAATTCGAGTCTCGCCGAGAGCGTATCCTACATATCCAATCTGCACTGTTTACTAATGGCTTGATAAATTTGCGATGAAAAGCACTAAAAATTAGATAAAAGAAAATGCGAGGAAAAAATGATTCCAAATGTTTTCCCAACACTATTGTCAGAGAAGAAATGGGCCACAGCAAGGTATCATGAAAGTATTCTAACGGCAATCCACTACAGTGAACTATAATAATTCGAATCTAATCTTAAAAGGACCAAATATAAATAAAAGTTAAGTTAAAAACGTTAAAAACTTTTGACGAATATTTCCTTTCGTCTTCTTTTATATGCTTCTATCTACGGCAGTGAGTAAAGGGCACAGATCTGAAAATAAAGGATAAGCTCTCGTCGAGACTCGAGCTTGCATCTCTTACACCAGGAGAAGCTGTGTATCCATAACACTGCTCTACCGACTGAGCCATTAGTGAAACATTTTGATGAAATGATGTATTGACCTTACGAGGTAGTTAGCAAGGATTTCTAAATATCGAAATAAAATGATGTCTTCTTGTAAACATTCAATTAAAACGGAGCAATGACTTCGTGCCAAACTGAGTTGAACTTTGTTAGCTTTAAGAAAAAAGAAATCTTGACCTTGTGCCATACCTTGCTAAGTTTTAGAAACATTGAAATAGATAAATTGTGCTACAAGAGCATTGTAAATATTGAAAGAAGATGGAGCCTTGTAATCAATGTGGACATTTAAGAAAAGAAATCATTCTGTCTCTTTCTTGGAATTGTAATTGTTCAAAATGCAAGCAAAATGAAATAACGAATTAGTTATTGACACGATAATGGAAGATAAATATATTTACCTTCGTTCGTCGGAAAACGTAGCACCAATTATTTCTTCTTAAAATCCCTAATCTTCTTTTGTTTACTTCAATATGTCAGAAGTCTTCTTCTTATTATTGTTATTATTATGTTGACCGATAGAGTTTTCACACCAGTAGCAACTGTTGGCTCCAGCTGGATCCAAGTGATAGCAAATCTCCTCAGTATTCCAGGTTTCTCTCCCGTATTTTAGCTGTTTTTAGTAGTGCTGTCTTCTAAAGGGCCTCGGTTATTCCTCGGAATTCCTGTATTTCCGAATATTTTGCCAGACTTATCTGTAATGTACCCAGAGCTCTGACTAAGATTGGTACCATGGTCATCTTCAAGTTCCATATTTTTTTCAGTTCTTTGGACACATATTTACTATCTCTCTTTCACTCTCCTCTCTCTCTCTCTCTCTCTCTCTCTCTCTCTCTCTCTCTCTCTCTCTATCTATCTATCTATCTATCTATCTATCTATCTATCTCTCCACCCTTGTTTGCTATAGAAGAATTTCTATAAAAACAATTCGAACTCTGAAAGTCTATTTAATGCTTGTTATTTCTTCAATTACTTCTTTGAATAATTGTATTTTGATTTTCATCATTTTGGAGTATTGCAGATTTTAAGACAGTCTTTTTGCAATGATGAGAAAATCGACGAAGAATTATTCATATTTTGTTGGTTCTGTGTATTAATCTGTAGAAATCCATGAAATGATTTTTCCCGTTTTAAGCAAAGTTTATTTACGCAGACGTATGCCATGTAATTGTTGGATATCCTGTTTTTTCTCAGCTAACTAATGCCTCTGCTGTTAGCGCTGAATCCAGACTTGTGAAAGAAAACAGAGTTGCGATTCCCAGCCCAACACAACACGTGTGCAGCAGATTTCCTTGTTCAATCGACCATTAGCGACTACTGCTACGGCTACCATAAGAACGTTCCGCCCATTTAAGTGATATAGAAAAGGGAAATGTTGGGTTGTTTTGTTTGGTTTTGTTGGGGGGGGTCAATTTTTCAATTTTATTTAGTAATACTTTCAAGACTGATTTGATAGAATACTCCCTGACACCTGGAGTGTAAAAATCCTATCGGGACAACAGTAGCAAAACATGATTTTTTTTCTCCTATGTATACAGTTCTGTTTCTTTTTCCTTCTTTCTTTCCGTCTTTCCCACCTTCCTTCCTTCTTTACTTTCTTCCTTTCTTTCTTTCTTTCTTCTTCCTTTCTTTTTTTCTTTTTTTTCCTCCAAACAAATGCTTCTCTCCGTTTAACACATCAGTCACAAACATTAATCCCCCATGTCTCTTATATTTTGTGTTTTTTTCTCTGTCATTTCACGTCAAAATTTTTTTAAGATTCAAGAGCAGTTGGCAGACGATCATGAATGGCTGCATGTGTAGCAGTAATGTTTGCCAAACGACCAAGTGTCGTAGGGAGAAAGGTTGGTGATCTTGCGAAAGGAGGTTAGTGATTCCCGATGGCAGTGTTGCTCCCTTCCCCCAACCAGTGGGCTGCCGACCAGTACAGGACTGCTAAGCACGTTATACAATACCGAAAGGAAACGATTGAATTGGTTAATATCCCTGTAAAATAAAAACAAATTTATTCCTGTCGATCCAGGCACGGTCCAAGCCTTTACGGAACTCTAAGCTGAATTTGATTTGAGTGCCCTCACCGCATCAAGCTCTCTCGTGGGACATTTCCATCGTTCTTGGAGCCCTTCTGATGGCTTAGGGATACTAAGATGCCGCTTTGTTCCCTTACGCTTCGTATCGTCTCTGTTTGGATCGAAATATCGTTAGATAATCCCTTTTAGAAAACGAAAATTACGTGTAGCAGCCAGTTGAAGTGACCAGGCGGTTAGCAGCTCGGATAATGAATTTGGCGAAGTGAGTTCGAACTCCAGCAGAGGCAATTTGCATTCACTTTAGACTAATATCCCGAGGAAAGATGTGAATGAATTTCTCTTTCCTCCCAGCCATGGGTAAAGTAGCACAGAAAACGTGAGTAATACAACACTGTACCCAAGGCAACCCAGTTAAGGGACCAAAAATTTCAGGGGCCTCCTCAAAAATATGTCTTGAAGAAATTTTTTGTTCTCAGTATTTCAATTTGCATGGGGATTTATTACATGAAGATAGATTTCTGACCAATTAATGTCTTTTTACTGAATTGATCAAAATCATTTTATGTATACTCCCCCTTTGTTTTGATTTGTTAGAAAATGATTGCTAAGTAAAAAGTACAAGGTTTTCAAAGAAATGCTGTGTGCTGAGATCCATCAATGTTAAAATTGGCTCAGATTGAAACCTTTTGCTCCTTCTAACACTCTACTTCGCTTCCCATTGAAACTGATGATTTTTTTTTGCTGGTGATGCTACATCGTCACCGCCACGACGACGGCGACCGCACTTAAGATTTTGCACAAGTCGATGAGATATATGAGTAGCTATGACACATCATACCTAGGAACATATCTCATCGACTTGTGCAAAACTAGTTCGTTAATTTTTACAACCCCTGCTCTATTGTCTATAATGGCTCCTGCAATCGTAAAGAATAAAAAGACATTTTGTACTTGTTCAAATACTTATGAACAACACTTTTTTTTATAAATGATTATTTATACATAAAGATTATCATTCATAAGTGTTTGAACAAAGACAAAATATCTTTTTATTTCCGGAGATTCAGGGACTATCGTGCAGGTGGATCAAAATCAAATTACTCGTTTGGCAACCTTTCCATATAACATGTGAGTGAACTTTTTCAGTCTCCTAGATCAACTCAGAACAAGACTTTAGAAGAACAAAAACAAAAACACGTGCGTTTAACAATTTAATTCGATTTAAAATTCCTTTTCAAGAAATTCCTCATTCTGAACTACAAAACATGACAAAACCGATGCCTTGTTATGATGGTTGCAAAGGCATTTGGTTTTTTTTGTGCAATGTTCTTGTTTTTAACTCTAAAACCCAAGCGATTAGAAGTTTGTGCAAATATTCATGATATACATATATATATATATATATATATATATATATATATATATATATATATATATATATATATATATATATATATATATATATATATATACATATATATATATATATCATGTGTGTGTGTATACATCTATTCTGTTTCAGCTAAAATTTGTCTTCTTTAAGTGGTGAAGCTACCACCCTATACATAGCCCTCTTCTTCTACTGGATGAGGAACCTTTGAAATAACCTCCATATTTCAAGAAACCCCTGCACAAATATAAACCGAAATTTAATCAATGAATATCGAAAGTCTGCCTCAGTTCCGCATTTGATCTCTGGGGATCCATATTATGAGTTGTGATGTCGATTGATTGTCTGCCATTCTTGCAACATGACCAGCCCATTGCCATTTGAGTTTTACTAATGCATCAAGATCCTTAACTGATCTAAAATTACATTTAAATAATTTCTTTTATGGTATTGTTTACAGTCTCAGCCTTACTTTTAGATCCGTTTTTTTTATTCATAATCATTTTTATGGTATCGGTTGAAGCCGTAGTCATACTTTAAGGTCCTGTTTCTGATCCCAAATTACTTTTATGGCATTATCTGAATCCTTAACCTCACTTTGAGATCCCTGATGGATTCACAATTACTTTTGCGGTATCGTTTTGAGCCTTAGCCCAACTTTTAGATCCTTTGTTGATTCCCAATTACTTTCATGGTATAGCTCAGAACTGCAGCCTTACTTCAAGATCCTTTATTGATTCACAACTAATTTCATGGTAATGCTTGAAGCCGTAGTCATACTTTTTGATCCAAAATTCTTTTTATGGTATTGCTGGAATCTGAGGCCTTACTTCAACCTCCTCAAGGATCCACAATTACTTTTATAGTATTTCCTGAAGCCGTTACTTTGATTTCCCGTTTTGTTTTTTAATGAATATGATGGTATTGTCTAAAGCCAAAGCCTTACTTTTAGATCTATTATTGATTCACAACTACTTTTGTGGCATCGGCTGAAGCCCAAACTTAATTTAACATTTAAATTTTGAATTCTCAGTTACTTTTGTTGTATTGCTTTGAGCCGAAACCGCACTTTGAGAACTCAAATCTCCTTATCCTTACATTAAGACCCCTCAAAGATTCAAACTTACTTATATGGTATCATTTGATATATTAAACTTAAGATCCTTTACAACTTTAAGATAACTTTAAAGGTATTGCTTAGGCTCACTTTGATATCCCTCACTGATTCACAATTTCTTTTATGGTATTGCCTGTAGCCTTAACTTCATTTAAAACCCCTTAATTATTTGCAATTACTGTTATGTATCACTAGAAGCCTTAGTCTTACTCAACATCCCTTATTAATTCCCAATTACCTTTACTGTATGTAGCTGAAGCCTTACTTCAAGCCCCCTTGTCAATTCACAATCACTTTCATGGTACCAGTTGAAGCAGTAGCCTTGCATCAAGATACTTTATTGATTCCCAATTACTTTTTATGATATTGCGCGGAGCCAAAACCGTATTTTAAGATCCATCATTTATCCATAATTAATTTTATGATATCACTTGGAGACAAAGCTTAATTTTGAAACTCTTGATTGATTTACAATTACTGAATGTTAAAACCTCTACTTCTCTTCTCAAGGAACCTTTCTGATTTAGGTCCATGCTTTTCATTTGTACGATCGAAAACAAACTTGCATACTTCCTAATTAAACGCTGTTCCCACGTCATCATGTCTACTTTTGCATTCCTTTGGCATTAGTCATTATTGATCTCAATTCGGTTGTTTTTAATCACACAAATAAAAAGCATGGACTTAAATTAGAAAGGGTTCCTTATAAGATAAGCATTTTGGAGATTCTAATATTCAGTCTGATCATTCAATTCAAGCTAAAAAAAACAAAAAAAACATACCTAATAACAGTAAATGAGAAAATAAACCCCAGCAATTGACAGATGGGGTTGTCATGGTCGATCACTTGGCACTTAACGGAGATGATGATGTAAAGATATAAAGATCTTACCCAAGAGTTGCAAAATCCTTAAGACATGAGAGTGAGGCTATTGCCCATCATTTACAATCTGAAATTAGTATCTTTTTGTAATCAATGATTTATGTCCTTAAAATAGTTTATAGATTTGAAATACTTCACAAACAATTCATGAACGAGACGGTTTAACCGTTTTTTAAAGCCTGTTTAGTGTTGGGTCCGATAGTTTTGTACGACTTTCGGTAAAGAAGCCAACATTATAATCAGGACGTTGGTTGATTGGAAGACTTCTATGAAAACAAGGAAAACGTAGCTCGTAATTCACTACGATTTTCTTGATTGGATATCAAAGAAACCACCCGAAGAAAGGAGAAACAGGTCTGATTAGTCACTCAATAGAAACTCTGTTTGATCAATGAATAAATCACTCATCTTGCCTTCTGTTGGATCTTGATCACTAAAAAATTCAAAATTTCAAAAATTAACCTACTGAAATACCAGTTTAGTATCACATTACAAGAACTTTTTTTGAAGATGAATTTTTTTTTAAACTCAAAAGATTGTTTTTCCTAGACACAATTCGGAATAATTGCTTAGATTTCCTTTGAATCCATTGGTGAAGCCTACACGCGCTACATATACATCCAGCCTGGCTCACTTGAAAACGGAAGAAACCTACGTTGACGGTATATATGATTATTTGCTCCGAATTGAAGGTTCGTAACTCCACAAATAAAACAAGATGAGGCAAAAAAAGCGAGTTGTTTTTCATTGTTGTAACACGAGCTGTTTATTTCTTCTTGAGAATATTCTATACATTCCCCTCATTACGCCATCCCCGGGGGTCGTGATAATGAATTTATCTTTATAACTCGGTTATTAGCGAATACGAAAGACAAATAAAAAAAATTAGGCAAGATTATTTACTTTTTAATTTGCTCGAATCTCTAGGAATTAGTCTGGCAAGAATATAAAACACAAACCTACCATTAGACCGCACGTATCATTATATCGTGTCTTTAGACTGAGTACGGTAGCAGCGAAAGTTTTCTGCAACATTCAACACGATACAAATAAATGAATTCTGTTAGACGGATTTTTCATCATTGTGTGTGGATTACTATTTTTTTTTTTTGTCTAGTTTGCTCAAAACAAAACATTTCAACCGCGTATTTCCGACCACCATCAGATGTTCTTTGTTTTGTTTATAACTGCACTATCGCGCTCTGCTTAATTTCTTCCACGGTCTAAAATCTCTTTATGTTGTAGTAACACCAATAAAAACAGTTGATAAGGAAATTTCTCATGATTAAACCATAAATAAATGCACAAGATACCAAATTTCAGTGTGCCGTGACTTATAGTTGCCTGGGAAACGTCAGATTCTTTTGCAAACCTGGCGTTGTACTTGACTGATAAATAAGAGCGTATTATGAAAGCCATATCTTTCTGGCTTCGTTCGTTGACAAATGTTGAATCTAAATTTGGCACACACACTCCATCTTTGATTCCCTGAATAGAAACATCAGGAAAGTCATCCACTGGAATGGTGCCATGGGGACCTACTGATAAACTCGTTGCTCCAAAATAAGACTAATCAGGGCAAGTTGGAAGCTTTGCTTACTTAAATCCCACAGAACGTCTTAGATCGATGATGCTACGAGAAAGAAGTGATCTCTCCAAGGTACAAGCCAAGGTGAAGTTTATTTAGGCTCTAGAACGGCCAATGATCGTATTCTCCAGTTAGTCTCGCCGATATAATCCAAAGGAAAGTAGAACGCATGTTTGGTATCAGCAGTGGCTGCACAAGTTGCCGGAAGGTTGTCAAAGTTGACGTCAGAACGCCTTAACGGAGTTTCATTCCCTGGTTTTGAATCAGAATTGTCTAATTAAACTCCAAGCCTCCCCACAGCCTGAGAGTCCAGCCAGCCTTGCTATTTTATCTATTGCTGGAGAGAGAAGGGATTGATTCATACCTCTCCCAAGGGCATTACCGTGAAGTAAACGTAAACAGTCTGGATTAGATTCGTCCCACTGTTTACCTTTACGCCACTTGCACCTCTACAGATTGTGTTATAGATGTTTCAAAGCTATGAAATATAAAATTTAAATGTCGAATCTCTTCTTACAATACATTCTACGTAACATTGACAACTGCCTTTAAGTATTAGCCTCCAACGCATGCTTAACCATTTCATTGTTTAGCAACGCTATGCTGTCAGATGAATGGTTTGCCATGTCATAGAATGACTGCTGCGAGCCATCACAAGTAGCTTGCCATCTTCTTTCAACGCTGATAGCAAAATATCTCTTGTCAAATAATGTAAGTAAATAAACTACATTTCATCTTGGAGTTTCGAAACGTTATATATAAGGAAAACCTTTCTCTCGGGAGACAGAAGCCTTTTACGATTCAAATGCGCCATCAGATAATAATTACATTTCAGTTTATAGAAATGTTCGATGTTCGAGGGTAGCAATATGAATACTTGCATTTTTAGCTATAATATGAAGTAGCAGATATACACGGCGGTGTCCGGGAAAAATAACTTCTTGTAAACTGTGTGGATTGACACTTTATTTTTTTGCTCAACAAATTCCTCTTATAAGAAGAAATATATCAAGGATTATATCTTTTTCTGTGTAGTCAAATTCAAGGTTTATCTAACCTTTTAGTATAATGCAAGACCAGTATCTAACCGAAAATGAAAAGGATGGTTTTTGAAACTGCATAACAAAATTTGTTAATTGTAAACATTTTCTATGTAGATATTAAGATACCTGCCATTAACAAAATAACAGTTACAAAATAAGTTTCCGGTTCAACTTCATAAGTACATTGTAAATCACAAGCATATTTACGTGAAGTACACAAACCGATATAAGTATTGTTTTTTGTTTTGTTTTTTGTTTTGTTGCAAGTAAGAGTACAGTATTACATGCGTAAAATGGACTTCTTTCACTTGTTCCCACTATAAACCATAATCTGGTTAAGAATCAACTTTGAGTGCAGCAAACTAAAAACAATTCAGAGAAATCTATTTTCCTATGTAGTTTGATTTGATTTCAATTGGATTTGATGGGAAGGATTAAGGATGTCTAGGTGGATAAGGAAGAGAAAGAGAGAGTATGTGGTGGTGGGCCGATTTGAAAACAAACATTATCATATGTCAGGAATAAATATGATGATTTTGAAAGAAGGAATACTTGAATTGGAGGAACAAATATTACAATTTCAAAAGAAGTAATGCTTGAATGAAGGAAAGTATGTATATCACAATTTCAAAACAAAGAATGCTTGAATAAAGAAAGAAACATCACAAATAGTAAAAAGAAGTAATACTTAAATTGAAGGAATTTCATAAGAAGGAATACTTGAATGAATGAACGAATATCACAAATACAAACGAATGAATGCCTGATAGAAAAAACACATATCACAATTTCAAACAAAGAGTACTTGAATAAAGGGAGAAATATCATGATTTCAAATGAGTGGAAGCTTGAGTAATGGAATAAATGTGTCATTTTCAGAAAGTATGCTTGAATATGGGAACAAAAATCATAATGAATAATTAAATGGAGGAAGAAATATCTCAATTTCGGAAGAAGTTATACCTGAATGAAGCAACAAGTATTATAATTGAAAAAAAGGAAGAAATATCACGATTTCAAAAGAAGAAAGGTTTGAGTGAAGAAACAAATATCACAATTCCAGAAGAATGAATATTTGATGGAGGAACAAATATCATAATTTCAAAAGAAATTATACCTAAATGAAGCAACAAATATTATAATTTCAAACGAAATAATGCTTCAAAGGAATATCACAATTTTCAAAAGAAGGCATGCTTGAATAGGAGAAGGGATGTGATGATTTCAAAAGAAGGAATGCTCGAATTAAGGAGTAAATATCACAATGCCCCCCCACCCAAAGGGAATGCTTGAATCTAAAATGTATGACGAAAGAAGCCAGATCAATTTCAGCTCTCATAATCAGTGATATGTTCGTAGATCATTCGGTTTCAGCTTTTTTCATGTCCACTCACTTTCTCTTTTCAGATTTCATGTGTCAAATGTCTGTTATCCTTGCCTTGTCGTTCTTGCCCTCCCATTGTAATTGTTTGGAAGCGGTATGCAAAGAATTTCCGGCAAAGGAGATAATCTGAGATGCTGGAAATTTTGATGGATCATTATAGAGCAAACGAAAATAGAAAAATAAAATACTTGAAAACTGAATTTTTATTAAATTTTTGACAAGGATTCGTGTGTAGAGAAGAAAAAAGAGCCAAGTGGAACGCGACAATTCAGAATAATTAATTCTTGAAAGTTCCCGAGTTTCTGGAGTCTGAGTTTCTGATGCCCAAATCTATTGTGTTGTAAAACAGACAGACACGAATGAATACATGTACCTCATCAAGCGTCGTAAATAAGCCTATATTTACTTTCGCAAAAGGTCAGCAAACTGTCTCATTTTCACCCGTAAATAGAGTATGGTTTCTCATTTATTCCGAAAACTGTCTTCAGACATGGCAAAAATCGACTGAATGTTTCCATTCTCAATTATCTTCATAGCTAAGTGTGTTATAAATTATCATTCAATGTCTACTTATCAAATCCGCAAATCGAGAACCATACAACGTGCATATGAAAGAATTATGCTCGGCCTCGCATGGAGAGACCACAAGACAGCACAGTACATCTGAGAAAAGACAAGAGTCAGGGACATCATAGAATCAATTAAAAAGTTCAAATAGAGGTGGGCTGGCCATGTTGCAAGAATGGCGGACAACCGATGGACATCACGACTCACGACATGGTTCCCCCGAAATCACATGCGTAACCGAGGCTGGCAGAATATTAGATGGAGAGACGAGCTGGACAGGTGCAGGAAGTACTGGCTCCGCGACGCCCATGATAGAAAAGTGTAGCAAATCCTGGGTAAGGTCTATGTCCAACGACAGATATTAAAAGACTCATCATGATGATGATGATGATGATGATGATGATGATGATGATGATGATGATACCAAGACTCCAGACCATTTTTTTCAAATAGCCTGATTTTCGGCTACCGTAGATTTCCCTCGGTCAAATTGGGAAAAATCACCCAGATCTAGTTGGCAAATCGCCATTATAGCAACAGCGTCAAATCAAGGATTAAAAATCCGGTTAGAGTCATCTAAGATCCGTTCCGTGAGGAGTTATCATCTTCAGAGATGATTAGTTGTCTTACAGAATCATTGCAACCTTGTTGCTGTCTAATTGCGATAGAGACACTGATTCTCGTACGATTGTAACTTTACCACCTGCATATTTGCATGTGCAGCCTCAAAAGAAAAGTCCACTGCGTATCAGATGGGTCTCTATAACCAGAATAACAGAAACAAGAGGTAACCTAAATTCGAAAATGTTTGCATTGGGAAGTGGAAAACCTGAAAAGATGGGATGAGAAAAAGTGCCAAAGAAAAGGCTCAGAGGAGGGACGAGAAACTTGCAAGCGACAAGAAATAAATTAAGTTATCTTCCTATTGTCCCTATTATTGTTCTCACTTTTTCCTTCTCTCCATTTCTGTTTGTAAACACCCCCGCTTTTTTCTTTTTCTCTTATAATTCTTTGTTATCTACTCTTCGTTATCTTCTCTCTTTCCAAGCAACCTTCTTTCTTCTTTTCTTGCATACAACTGCTACAAAAGACAGGAATATTTAAGTACGGATAAATTCTACAAATATGTATTTTAATAGAAATGTATTTACTGCAAAAAAACATACCTGAACGAAATTTATTTTTCAATCGATCATATTTTGTTTAGTTTATCTAAATATTTTTTCAATACTTACATAAGTGTCTAAATTTTGTTAGGCGGGTTGTATCAATCATTCTATATTATATATACGCTCCTATCCGAAATTAAACCACTGAGAAAAACATGACCAGAAATTGTGTATATAATATCCTATTTTAGACACTGCGATGGCGAAACAAGCAAAAGATAAGTGTGATGTGCAGCAACAAATTCAAATCTGGCTTGGCAGACATAGAGGAAAGAAGCCCTTATGAGACGAAGTTCTAATTGCATAATTATGTATTCATATATTTGGGAGAAAATTTCGGGGATAAAACGCCTGGAGTAAGGGGCACACATCCTAAGTTCTGTCGAACAAATTAGCCAATATCGATATAATTAGCATCTGGGAACTTTTTAACCGAAATATATTTCTAGGAAAGTAAATAGTTCACTTAATGACCGAACCTGAGATATATATATATATATATATATATATATATATATATATATATATATATATATATATATATATATATATATATATATATATCAGATCTTACGTGTCTAGTACAAGTATGTGCTCTTGGAAGAGATACCATATTCTAGAACCAGGGACAGGTCGATTTGTATACGGCCAAGCCGTTGTGAAAAAATGAACATATAGACGAGGAAATAATATATATCATACACAATTAGAGATACTTATCTAGTTTCCTTACACTGGCTCCAGCATCAATTTTACCTGTCTGAGCTCCTCAGATCACATTTCTCTTGTCACGGCATTCTCGCTCACTGCATGGAGTACGCGAACCAAACGGACACAAGATTTCCTTTAGCCAGTTTGCGTTTCACAACAAAATGTACAAAAACTCAATGAACTAGTCCTCCTTCAGATTTTTTAAAAATTTAGCCCAGTTTGGAATCGGACCTATAATACCCATCTTGTGTTGTAAAATAGTTTTTCGTATCACTATTTTCTTCAAAATTGACTAATTCTGAATCAAAGATTGAAAAAAAATATATAAAACAATATTGAGACAATGAAAAGTTATCTACAAATATCAGAAATCTCTGGTTCAAATTTTACCAACTTTGAAAGTGTATAAGATTGTTAAAATAAACTTTTGAAATCCATTAAATACATTCTGCTGAAAGCTGAATGCGAAATGTATCCAATACATTTAAGTGCTCTCACGTTAATGTGGAGAGAATTACGCGACGAATAACACTTTCGAAGTCATGAATCATTTGGTTTGCTGAGAGAAGAGTTCTTTCTGCATGAATGTTTAAAATTACAATGAGAGTTTATCTAATATCAGATTGCATTCTTTATTACACAGACTGGTGTTTATAATTCTATACTATGGATCAGCCCCATAAATGACCTCAACAGTCGTTATGATTTATAAGCAGAAATCGTAAATACATATATACATACTGTACAGGCATATAGTATTCACTGAACTCCAACAAAAACACAATGGTAAGCCCTAAGTGGATGATACATACATAGGTATTTGGTAAGCTATCAGACGGAGTAAGCTTTAGTGAATCCATCAAAGAAATCCTCTGTGCTCTGTGTGGGGCCACCAGATAACAATCTTTTTCGCATAATATATCTTTCACCAAAAACCAGATTTTGATTCAAGAAGAATGTCATCAGTAATGGGACGGGGCAAACGATCCAACAATATTCTACACTACACACTTTGCACATCGCTGACAGTAGGGCTATTCCTCTATAATTTCCACGATCATCTCTACCAGCCTTGCCTCTGATTACAACATTTTGCCAATCCCCTGGAACTTGATTTCTGCACCATCAGATCTTAGCATATCGGCATTAATACTATCCACGAGAGAAAAACCGGTCTACATCGTCTGATGTTGTCAAAGCCGCAGGTTTTATGTGAGTGTCCCTCTCCTCAATGTTTGCTTTAACAAAAACTACGGGTCTATCGCACTCAGTTTTATATATTTCTCCTAAGCGGATAATCTAGCAAAAAGTAGTGGTCCATCACTCCAATATACATACATATTTAGTAAGTTTACGCAACACCACACAGGGGACACCAAATGGATCATACATTCACACAGATATTTAGTAAGCTACCACAATATCACAATAATGGATCATGAAAATACGTAAGTATCCATCCATTTATTATTTGTGAAAAGAATAGCCTACCTAGTACAATGTCGCCTTGGAGCGTCCGGTCTCTTAAGAGACGTTCCCAAAATAGAAAAGAGACCGTTGTCGAAGTCCCAGTTACTGTTGCATACGTTAGTTTAGTGCTCCATGCAAGACTGGTCAAGACAATGTCTTTATAACTACAAGTTTTCATGACCACGCCCTTAGCAAGATGGAAGTCCATCTATGGGATACTTTTACCCTAATCACAGATTGTGAACTCAATTTGCTGGTGAGTGCACAGAAATTTTCTTGAAGAGTTTTCCATTCTCTTCGCTCATACCAGAAATCGAACCCGGGACGTTCTGCGAGTGGGGTAGACGTGCAATTATTACACTGAGCAGACCGATGACGCCTTAGTCCTTTTAAATTACTCTCTTTGTGACCTCAGAAGTCCAAGCATTCATTTCAAAGTAATCTACAAAGTCTTCTTTCGGGATCGACATCAGCTGCCTCGTTTCATTCTTTCTTATTTTTATCCACAATCTTTGGGAAAAAGCAGAAGTCGCAGGGAAGCCAATTCTGGACTAAAGTGGGGGGAGCAGACAGGCATGGGTGATGCAATATTTTTCCAGAAAACCCTGCACGAAATTTACTCGCCCGGTCGTTGCACAGGCGATAAACCTTTTCCTAAATGTCAAGTAAACAATTGAAAGGATTGATTTTTTATTCTATTGGATGAAGTGTTATATATTAAAATTATTGATTAATTGACCTCTATTTAAATCCATCTTATTGTCAGTTGTTTTTTGTTTTGTTTTGTTTTGTTTTGTCTTTCTATCTTGACTGATTGATTACCCGAGATGAATAAACAAGTAAAATTAAAGTAAATAGAGGTGAAAAGTTTACCAACAATAGATTCTTGTTCCCTTGAGGATGCGCATTCTATTTAATCACTGTCCTACCGCAGCAATATGTGACACAAGGTCGGGCTTAACGTGGAAGAAATAGGAGCAAACCTTCCAAAAATGGCTCCAGCCGACGCAGTTACCGTTGAAAAGCTCATCGTAATGGCTAGACAAGGTCACCCGCGAAAGCATCCACCAGGGGACCTGCTCCTTTAAGTGCAGCCCCGGGGAAACTGAGACTCTGCAACTGGGCCGAGTAATAATGGGAGAGCCTAAAGACGAGTCCAAAGGCCTCCCGATGCGTTTAGCAAACGCAGCCTCAGTGAAACCTCATTGGCTAACGCTTGCACCGGCGCACTCGGTCTTTGATGCCAACCTACACACAATCTCTGGCCCATTCGACGGGCAAGTGTTAGTACCGACTCCTCGGTCTGTGCCGTGAAACAGATACTACACTTTGATCCCGAAGACAAGGCCAGAAAAATGTGAGGTTGCGCATGTGTGTGAATACAAAACTATAAAGATATACACAAATAGGAATGAATATAAATGATCTTCAGCTAACGGGAATTTAACTATAACATTTGAATGAAAATTCAAATTGATATGTACGCATTGTAAAATTGCAGTCATTGTAAAAGGCTCTGAAATGACTTCAATACAGACGTCTCGTCGTCATAGCGAAGTTTGCAATAAAAGACGTGTGCGTCTTGAATTGAACCTCTGACTAAAAACCTATTCTATTATTTAAGGAAAAATTTTTCTCGACATAAGGAGTAAATGATTGTATGATTGATCCCCAGTTCAATTGATGCGACCTGTTCGCGTGATACATACATAACCAACCAATTTAAAAACTAACGGAACCTATGTTGATGTTGACAGTTTCGATGTATTCTACCAAACCTGGGTCAAACTAAGGTGTCAATTCAGCCTAAACTTACATTATAAATTGCCACCAGCTGAAAAATCTATTTCAGCGGGTAATTTTCGAAAATCAATAAGGGGTACTGGTTCAAATTTTCAGCCCTTTAGCTCCATCGGCGAGGCATGCATATATATATAGAGAGAGAGACAGATAGAGAGGGAGAGATCGATTGATAGATAGCCAGCCAGCAGAAAGAAATCTTAGGCTCACTTTACTAACTTATGAGGCATGAATGCACCTTTAGAGAAAGACTCATACATGTAGAGCCATTGACTAGAACAGAAGTCTCTTACATCATATAAGGTGTGGCTTTCATGCGACAGAACAACAAACCTGCCTGCCTATAACTCCAGAAAGATGATGTCATCTTTTATGAATCTGTAAGGATTCGGAACACTTAAAAAAGAACCACAATACCGGAAGCGACGTGTCGGCTTTTTGTGACAAGAGCCTCAAACTAACATAATTATTTCCGGTTCAAACTCAAAGAATATAGAAATTCCTTTTTCTTTTCTTTTTTCTCTCCTTCTTTTCCAGTCCTTTTCCTCTTTTACAGCAATCCATTCCCTCTTCTTCACCAATCCTTTCCATATCCTTAGTCGCCATTTTCATGAAAAGGAAAGAAAATCGAAAAAAAATCAAAGAAATGCGGTTGACAAGTATGGAATTTATTTTCCCATATTTCAAATGTCTGTTGATAAAAAGCTCTAGACATGTGAGTTGGTATTCACATGGCCTAATAGTGTGATACGATTTATCCGCCTCCCCACGAATAGCAGGATGTAACACAAGGTCGTGTTTAGTGTTGCAACCCTCCTGCGTTAGTATGTCTTTAAAAATATTTCAATACTTTTTTTAAAATTTCCAAGTAAAAAAAGTAAAATCTTTCGACTAAATTTGTTTGAGGATGTATCATGTTACATAGAGATGGAATGTCGGTCCCTAAAGGATGGAAAATTAAAGATAATCTTTTGAATATCTAATTTTAGTTTCAATACACTGGGACCAATCAATGTTAAATTCGGCTCTGTGCGTGGGTAGGACAAGAAATTGTCGGCTTCCCTTTGGACAACCACTTACGACGCCTCAGGCATCAGGGATTGATCCTAGCCCCAGACCTTTGAATATGATGGGGAAGTTCAGTCTAATGAAAGTGACAATTGGAGGGTGAAGAGGAAACTTGAGAGTAAACAGGTGTTACATCTCCAAAATATTGTATCTTCCTTTTCATTACCCTTTTCCATTACTCTTCCTTTTCTTTTGTCTTCCTTTTTTTCCTTTTCCTTTTCTTTTATTTTTAATGTATCTTCATTTTCTTTTTCCCTTTCCTTGTCTCCTCCATTCGTTTCCTCTTCTGTATCTTTTCTCCTCTTTTTCTTTACCTTTCATTTTTTCCTCCGTTTCTCTTTCTTTTTTAACTTCATTTTCTTAATTTCTCCCGTTCTCTTCTTTTTTTTCTCTTTCCTTTTCCCTTTCTTTTTGTCCTTTCCTTTTTCTTCTTCTCTTCCTTTTCTTTTCTCTGTATTTTCTTTCCCCCCTTTTTCTCTCCCATTTCTTTTTTTCGCTTCCTTCTCTCTTCCCATCTCCCGTTTTCTTCCTTTTCTTTTATCTTCCTTTTCTCTTTCTTTTACACTTCCTTTTCATTTATCTTCTTCTTCCGCTCTTTCCTGTTCCTGCTCTCTTTCTTCTCTTTCATCTTCCCTTTCTCTGACTTTTTCTTCTCTTTTTCTTCTATCTATCTGTCCTCTTCTCTTTTTGTTCTATTTTCCTTTTTTCTTTTTTTCTCTCTTCTCAATATCTATACCTTTTTTTACCTCCTTTCCTTTCTTTTCTTTTTATCTCCCTTCCCCTTCCCTTTTTCTCTTTTTTCTCTTTTATCCTCCTTTTCCCTTTCCTTTTCCCTTCTTCTGACGTCTCTTTCAACTCCTCCTTTTCTTTTCATCTTCCTTTACTTTTAGATATTTTCTCTTCGTTGTCTTTCTTTTTCTTTTATCTTCTTTTGTCTTCCCTTTTTCTTCCTCTTCCTTTCTACCCTTTTCCTTCAATCTTCCTTTTCTCTTTCCTTTTTGTCCTTCCCCTTTTGTTCTTTTATCTTTGTTTTCTCTTTCTTTTCCTTTTTTGTTCTTTTTCTTCTATTTTTCTTTTTTCTCCTTTTCCTTTCTCTTCCTTTATCTTCTTTTCTCTTTTCTCTTCATTTTATCTTCCTCTTCTTTTATATTCTTTTTTCTTTTTTCTTTCCTTCTCCTTTTCTTTTATCTTTCTTTCCTCTTTCTTTTTCCTTATCCGTTTTTTTCCCTTTCTGTTTTTTTTTCTTCTGTTATTTGCTTTTTTTCTGTTTTCATTGTGACATTAGCTCATTTCACACCTTTAATGCAGGTTTGCTATTCATGGCTGGTATGAAGCACCTTAAGAGAATCATTAACATCATTTCTGTTGCAACTCATATTAATGAAAAGTACAACACATCTGGTTGTATGAGGGAAATATTCCATAAATCTTTCGTTGGTTTCCATCGGCTCATTTGCTGGCAAAGGAGAAATAAAACCATTTCTTATCATGAGCTCAAGTTCAGATGAAGTAAAAGCATTTTACCATTTTGGAAACAAGTTCTGCGTTGACGTCCATTTGTTTTCAGTCCTTGAAATATTCGTCTGCAATATTCATGGGTTTACATTGCCACTGCTTCAAGTAAAATATTAAAGCACCACTGCCTATACATCGCAAAACTTCTATTTTGTCAAATTGAAGTGATGGTTTCTCCATTCTGAACACATCTGATTGAAATTACAGAATTCGGGCCAAAAGGTATGTATCTTGTTCTTATATGACGAAGCATAAAAATATCAATCAATATGCAAATTGTCATGTCTTTGTCCCATGTCGAACAATCGTGGCTGATAATTCAATTAATCTATAATCAATTTTTGCTCTTCGTTGGCTGACATTTTAGAATTAAGATTTCCTCTGCAATTTTTGTCAGGTAGTATACTATTATTATATGAAAACCCATTGAAAATCTTTCAGTATGCGCGGTTTCACACCTTTTTCCCATTTTTTTCCTAAATAAATATAGCAAAAAACTTCACACAGTACCCGCTACATTATACCCAACTCCGCTGATATATGACAAAATGTTAACATTTGTATTCTTATTCTATATGAAATTACCTATCTTTCGATCTATAATTTGTCCGGTTTGCAAATTGATACCCTCAAAAGCTCTGTCTAATCATAGACTAGTGGCCCTTAATCTGTTTTGGTCCATACCCCCTACCTGCCTTGGCTGCTCAACAAATTTGATGCCCCTCTTATATAGTAAAATATGTATTAAAATCAATTTAATCATATATCAAGTGAAAAAATGCCGCTCTTATTTAAATCATTGTAATTTCTTTATTATGTGAAATTTGATAACTCAATTACCTCATCACTTCGATAGTCCAGAGATTTAATTTCCGAGTTTTGAATTTTGTTTGGTCCTTGGCTAGTTACCAACTAAGCCCTATTCTCTGTGCAGGCAAGCGTTACATATGTTTCAATAAAACCTTTTTCTCTGTCGCAAGTTCATTCAAGATTTGTGAAATTCCAATCTCTGTCCTCTGCTTTCATTATGTTGTCCGTCCATTGGCGACAAAAGGCTACATTCTATATCTGATATTATTATTCTTCAACCTGGAAGGATGGAACAGCCCTCATTTTATGCCAAATTTACCTCCTTGCCCCAAGACAGACAATAAAAGAAATCAAATTCTCGACGACCAAAAGATGTTGGTAAGACTTTCACAAAAGACCAACCAGCAGTGACAGTTAACCACAAAATGCAACCAGAGCATTCCTTCAACGGAAATTGAACATCTTTTGGGGACGCCCAAGTTCGACCAAAACGTTTTTCAATTACTTTTTTTTTCCCTGAGCAAAAGTTGTGGAGTGGATTGAATGGAAGGAAACGGTATGGAATGCTTGAATTCTAATTAGAGCAGACGCATCTAATTTCCGTTTTCGATATTATGTGTGTGTGCATGTTCATGTGCATGTTAATGTGCATATAAGAGAGATAAAGAGAACGTGTGTGTGTACGTGTGGTGGGCTCATGCCAGTATGCTCTTGTGTATGAATGCGTACTAGTTCCAGGGTGTTCGGGGATATAAAGGCATGTGTTTGCATGTGTATGTATGATTGTTTCTGTGTGTTTAGGTACGTGTGTGTGTGTGTGTGTGTGTGTGTGTGTGTGTTGCTGTATAGAAATAACATTCTCAAAGTGTATATGAATATAAAGAACCAAGCATACAGTGAGGTGATACCAGCTCACCCAAACTCTTCACAGTCTACCTTGAGATGATCTTCCGAAACCTAGACTTGGAAAATAGAGGAATCAAATAAACATTGAATATCTGAGCAACCTCAGATCTGCTGATGACATCGTCCTCTTCACAGAGAACCTATACGACCTCCAACTAATGCTAGATGGAATACACGAAAAAAGCAAGGAAGTCAGCCTACACATGAAGTTCAGTAAAACGAAGGTCACGTGCAACAATCACGTCGAGAATAAGAACAAAACAAAACAAAAAAGACGGAAAGGAAAGTCACATTCTCCTTCCCTCTCCCAGACACACCCTAGACCAGTCACAAAAAAACTAATGATAAGAAGAACAGTTCATCCGAGTGATATTCTTATAGTTGGGGTAACCAATGAATTCTTTTACAAGGTAAGAAGAAAAATCAAACTCTTTTCAACTGCTAAATGAAACACCCCCGCAAACTGATGCAAGATGAAATTGAACCAAATAAGTAGACCTAAACTTGCCATATTTTTCTCTCGATTTTTCTCTCTTATTATTTTATTCATTATTCATTCATTGAGCTTTGTTTCAAACTTTATTGTCGGTGGACTTTAACTAAATCAAAAACAATATTCAAGGGAGAGATATGCTTATGGTCGAACTACCCGTCAAGCTGAACAAAAATATATAAATCCATCAGGCATGCTAATAATCCATAGCACAAAGCTTGACGCAGTATAGACGCAAATAGGCTAAGATAGAATGATATAGCAGGGCTGATCTATCCAAATAGACCACGTGAATAAAATAAAAAGAGAAAATCCTGCATACCTTTTCTCATACCCTCTCCAATCTTTCACTCCTTATCCTTATCCTCTAACCTTCACATTCTACATAGCTGCGTACACCCAAGTGACTGATTCACTAAACTACCTGCCAGTACGTCATGGGCCAGCACGGCAGGGCATGGCCCAACACTTCCCATAGTTCGCTCAATGAAAGTTACACCGGCCATTCCTGTTGGGTCTTCGGTCCTAAACCGGCCCAGTCACATTACTCACTTAGGGTGGGGGTGATGTTCTTCAACAGCGACTACCCAAACACCACACCAGGAAAACGCCTGTTCCTGCTAGGTTATTGGTTCCAAAAGGTCCAGCTGCATCACTTGCCTTGGTTGGAAGTGATGCACCCCAACAGTGACTACCCAAACAAAACCCAAAATCCCTCAACAAGAGAACATTATATATCAGCACCTACAACGTCAGAACACTCTCAACAGATTCTCGCAAAACCCATCAAGAAAAAAACATCAAATGGGACATCATAGGTTTTAGCAAAATGAGAACACCAGAAGAACTAATAGAATTGGAAAGCAAAAGTCTTCTCTACAATTACGGAAGAGAGAAGGTGAAACAAAGTGGAGTAGGATTTCTCATCAGTAAAGACCTCAAAGACAACGTGGTAGGCTTTAAGCTATCTCGTCAACATACAACTCTCAAAGAGGTATAAGCTAAAAGTCATCCCAGTCTACACTCCCACTTTGCAATCAACCAGAGAAGTAATAAACAAGTTCTATGATGACTTGAACTCCTTATTACAATATATCAATGTCATCATGGGAGATTTCAACACACAAGCAGGACGAGGAAACGAACGCTTCGTCAGAGAATTTGGATTCAAAAGACGGAACAAGAGCGGTGAAGATCTTGTAAACTTTGCAACCGCAAACGTTTTCAAAATCATGAATATATTCTTCAAAAAGAAAAAAATGGACTTGGGAGGGCCCCAACTGCAAAACCAATCATGAAGCTTCTGCATAAATAAAAGAAACCCAAAAGACCTCAACAACTACAGACCTATAAGCCAACTCAACTGCATTTACAATCTTTTCACAAAAATTATCACTGACTGGACCACTGAAACACTAGATGAAAACCAACCACGTGAACAGGCTGTATTTAGAAGAAGGTATTTAACTATAGACCATCTCTATTCAATAAATCAGCTGAAAGAAAAAGCAGCAGAATACAAAATGCCACTCGCTGTAGGCATTCGACTCTTTTTGCAGAGGAGCTACACGACCTCCAACTAATGCTAGATGAACTAAACAGAGAGCAAAAAGTTAGCCTACACATGAAATTTAGTAAAACATAAATCATGTGCCACAATCACATCGAGAATAAGGACATAACTGTCAAAATCGAAAATGCAAAACTGGGGAAAGTTGACCACTTCATCCTCCTAGGACAACGAATTTCTATGACAACAAAGTGTAGAATCTGTTCCACGGCAGAGGCCGAGGCGCTGGTACTGACGCTTGCCTGTCAAATGGGCCGGAGATCGTGTTGTGATGTGTATCAAAGACCGAGTGTGCTGGTGCAATGCGTTAGCCAATGAGGTTATACTGAAGCTGCGCATTGCTACGAGCATTGGATTCGTCGTTGGACTCTCCCACTATTACTCGGCCCAGCTGCGGGGGATACGATGCCCTGGGGCAGCACTGTCCCATTGTACTTGAAGGGAAAGAGATTGACCAATAGACATCACGATTCATAAAGTTCATCTCTAAAGACCATATGCGAAATTGTGGCGGACAGAAAATGAGATGGCGTTACGAAGTAGACAAAATCAGAAAGAACCATGGTGAATCTTGGGGAAGGTCTATCTTAAACAATGGACGCTAAACAGATGATGATGGTGGTGATGCATCTACAGCCAATGAACTTCAGAAGGAAGACAATTAATATTATCTCTGAAACTTGATAAGAGTCATTGTTTATTGATTGTCTACTAATCCATTTCTACTATAACAGACAAATGTGTAGTGTTCACTTCCTTGAGATATTTATGTACCGAGTTTTCATAGAATCAGGAACAAAAGATGCACCTGAACTGCTCCCATACAATTTATGTGTATCATTACAACGGCTGAGCATAATATTCACAAAAGTCGCTAAAAGTTCATCCGCCTTCAGGTTGGAAGAAAAACAATGAGTCAAAAGAGGTATCCGATACATTTCAAAATGTTTAACATCTTTATATAGCCTCAGAATTGACAGATAAACCAAGGATTAGAAAAAATAAAAATAAAAAGAAATGAAACCGTACATTGAAAATTTACGTCCGAAAATCAGATATCTTTAAAAGCATGTAAAAATAAACTGTTTTAAATGGATAATTTTTGCACTCATTGTATACTTCATCGAAATTAGGGGGCGACATCGCGGCTTCCAGTATAATACTCTAACTGTCTATAGGAAGAACATTTGTAGTAATTCGTATATAGATCTCACAAACCATTAAAATCTTATAGGATACTTGCAGTTTTGCGCCAAACTTAGCTACTCAGTAGGTACCAACTATATATATATATGTATAATTAGGAGTTGCTTTATATAATACAGAAATATTTATTTGAAATAATCTCCCCTCGTTACACGGTTAATATGTCATTAAATTCAGACAACATAAACGAATAAATCATTTGAGAAACAGGGGCTGCTGCAGGAATCGAACCTGCTGCCGATATGTTGCAGCTTCAACATACCGATGCACTTATGATTGTTCCAAACGTTGAAGCAGCAACATTTACCTTGTCTAAATCAAATGATATATTGTAATGACGTCAAATTATTTCAGATAAGTTTCTATATAATATAAAGCAATTTATAATTCACACACATATATAAGCTAAACAGCTGCCGTTAACGCAAAGGCCCACGTTGCTGTTCCGACTCGTAATTCCAACTTTTGCTTATTCACGGTCTATATCTGCTCTATTTGTTTCTTTCAACTCGACGATTGTGTTATTAAGAAATGTATGTATAATCCGACAGAATGATCATAAATTGCCTTATATCATATTGAAACTATATTTGAAATGATCTCCCATTATCACACAGTAAATGTATCATTCGGTCTTGACAACGTAAATAAAATAAACAATTAAAGAGAATGGAGCTACTGTCTTTCCTTTCTACTAATCACGAGGCCAGCCACGCTTCCTATATATCCTGTGGATGTCATTTCATTATAGACTTGTCACTTGCTAATTTAAGATTCCAGCCTACAAGAAAATATTATTGAGTTAGTGTTAGAGAGGATAAACAGGATTGGTATGTTTTCAAAATATCTTCATTGAATCCCAAGCCGGATGCTAGAAAGTCAATGACATTTCGATAACCTATCAATCACTGGCCAGAGAAAACATAATGTACTTGTTAAACTCTTGAGGATGGGTGCGCCACATTGTAAAGTGATGGTTAACGAGCTGGCTTAACCGATCATTAAGATAGTACGAGGGTGCATCAATAAGTATATAGATTAATCATGGCGCTATAATAGACCTCGTTGAGATTTTTGAGTTGACAAATGGAACTAATCAGACATTCTAGAAGGAACCCTAAGTGAGTAAAAATTACTTGAGTAGATACTTCAGATCTGTTGCGAAATGATTTTTAGCACCATTTCTCATAATGAGAGATTTTTGTTGAGGTGCTCTAGTAAGAAGAAAGAATCATTGAATATGGGCATATTGTGTTCTGTTTGTATGTAGAGTTTACCCCTACGTCATAGCTATCTGTCCACCAAGGTGTTTCATTTTAAGACAAGGGTTGATGATTTTGGATTCTTAATAGCCCATGTTGACTTGTTATGAGGCATATAGTTCGTGTGTAAAGGGTAAATAAAAGGATTTGTGTCTGTCGGTTCGTATGTGTGTCTGTGTCTTACCGCAACACAAGCTGATTACAGTTTCGTTCATCTATTTATTTGCAAATGATTATAATGTAAGTTCGATACAAAGAACGTGACTTGACATCAAGCTTAATAGCTAGCGAATGCGGCCTTCAAGCGAATATATGTTGAAAAATATGTATATGAATAGGAAGAGGTTTAGCTATATCCACGGTTTCAGCATCCACTCTTGATTTTGAATCATACCACGCGTATAAAAGAGAACTACCATGTAGTCTTTAACATCTTAGAAGATTCTCCCTCTTAGTCAGTAGAAGCAACTGCACTTTGAACATCTATAGTACCGCTCAAAATAAGAGAATAATTAATTCAAGTGTAGTTCTTCATAGTAATTGCCTCAGGATTTCGAAATTTATAGAAAGCGTAGCTCTTGGTCTATACTTAATGCAGGAAAAGGCTTTTATCAAAAGTGGTTATGCAGAAACATACATCATAGCAAAACTTTTGTTTGGAAAAATACAAAATAAGAGAACGGGTAGACATCTTTTTTATGATGAAGTTTATAAAATGGACATCGTACATTTGAGATTGATTTAACTGAAAACAAATAGTATAGCATAAGCAAACCTTTATTAATAATAACTTCAGCACATCGATGCCTGCAGGACATTGCAAGTGCCTTGCACAGATCTGGTGCTATTTGTTCCATTCATCTTCCAATTTTCCCCATAAATCAGTTACAAAACTTTGGTTTCCTTCCCTAAACTTCTTTTCTGTTCTCGCCCACACGTTCTTGTTGGTATTGGAGTTGAGACTTTGTGTAGGCCATCTCATGACTTCAATGTTCTTTTCTTCAAAAGAATCTGTCAAAAAACAAGACCATTCTCATATTTATCCACTGTATTTTTTCGAATGAAGGTTTTTGTTAAATATATTTTTCAAAATCGCTTTCGATAAAAACTTTTCAATACCTAAATTATGCATGAATCTTGACTCCTTGAAAAGCCTCCTCCAACATCTTGTGAGAAAGATTTGTTATTAATAGACACGCACTATCATAAAAATGGTGGAAAAAACAATCAAAAATTGTCATTTTAGCAATTCATATATATAAATTCACACGAATTATCTTTAATGCAGTAGGTGAACTATAATTTACATAGCTTTTGTCTGAAGGCGCTTTCACACACCTCCGGCTTCTCACTGAAACAAATATTTATACTTTATGAAATATGATTTCTTGCAATTTTATAAAATAATTCCGTCTCTGTGAATTCGTCTCTTCTATTCATGCATTCATTTCATGGCGTTTTATTATTCCAATTGATCGTTTGATGCGAATCAAATTGACCATCATGTTCGCCTGATTGAAAACAATTGGTCTTTCTTAGCGGTGACTGGGGGGTAGGTCAAAACACTTCTCTGCTCATTTTCTATGGATGTCCGAAAGGTCAAAATAACCAATATCAGCACATGTTCAGGTCTCATTGGATCGGCACTATCATTGGTTGTACGTGAATTCCCAGCAACGAAGGATAAGAAGGATCACTGGTGGGACCTCTGATTTTGGGGGGGATGATGTGTTGTATTATTTTCATTTCTATCATTTGCCATCTTGATGTCAATGTGAGGCTGCAACAAAGATGATGACGCCACATGGCGTAAACAGTCGAAAGAATATTTGTATGTAAATATTTTTTTAAAATCTAGTAGAAATAAAGAGTAAATTGATTTTTCGTTTTGATAAGAGCAAGGGTTTGTTTATCAGGAAAATATTTTAATCCACGTGAGAAAAAATATATATACAGGTAAATAGATTTCACCCACTATCCAAAAGTATTGCATTCCTGTAAAGGCTTTCTATGAGCCGAAATGATGTAAAACCAACAAGCAATTACAATTAATTTGTATGTATTTTTTAGCATTCCCAGACCCTAACAATTTGGTTGGTATATCAGGCTGAGTCATTGTTGGTCGTTTGAATGAGAGGTATATGTGTAGAATGGAATATAAAGAAGGGTGCGCTGCCTCTTTAATGACTGGCTGCAAAACAAAAGCTGAACACTTGTTTCGCTTTTAGAGTTAGTTTTTTTTCCGAAAAAGCGGTGTGAAGCGAACGTTCAAAAACGTATTCGAATTCATTTAGGTTATTTAGCGCACCTATCTTTTTGTCGACAAATAAATATGCCCATACAAATGTAATACTATTATGCAGTCGTGAGGAGAAAAGACATTTACATTCGTATAGAAGAAAACAAACCTTCATTATTGTTTCAACATTACGCAAGACTCAGAAAGTCCACGCACACACACGCACTCACAGAGTCGAACTTTGTCATGAACGGTCTATTTTCTTGTGGAATATTATTGTGTGACGTTTGGGGCATGTCCTTTTTGCTTTGCAAGCAATCCTTGACGAACTGACCGAAGAAAGCAAGAGAGTTGGTCCTCATATAGTCTAATGAAATGGTAGGGAGAGAGGCGAACGTCTGAGAAAACCAGTGTGGAGAAAGAGAAAAACTCAAGGGTGGTTAGAGAAGGGGAGAAAGAGAGGATGAGAGAGGGGGAATAAAAGAGTGAGAAGAGGAAAGTGTACAGAGCGGATGGAATAGGAAGGAAATTCTTATTTTGTACAAACGTTTGAGTTAAAAATTGATGCATTAAAAATTGAGTTGAATTGTTTTTTCATGCTTCTGATTATGCCCACAAAAAAATTTCAAGAATCAAACGCTTTAGAGAAAAATCCCCAGTGAGATATATATATATATATATATATATATATATATATATATATATATATATATATATATATATATATATATATATATATAAAGTAATCCATGATTTCCGGTAACATAAAACGGATCACCTTTCTATTTAAATTATCTAACTGAATTAAGAGATTATATCATGTTTGGCACACTCAATTGTCTCTTCTGAGAAGTCTCCACAAGTATTTATTATTTTATTTTCTTCAATTTTTCATTCTGGCCGACAGTCAAGCGAGTTAAAAAGTTTTGATGAATCCCTTTTCCGACTAGCACTCTAATCTATATGTGACTGACATATAATATTCTTTAATTTCTACAACATTCAATCAACGTCGTAATGGCTCAGTCGGTATCTTAGCAGACTATGTCCACGTTGGACATTTGAATCGATGCAGTTTCATTTACATTTACATGTATGCCTACTAGTTGGAAACTGTATGATAGGGCAGGTTTCATCTCATTATTTATATACGGAAAAGTTAATGTTCCAGAGAATATTTTCCTTAAGCGATGCACTGTTCCGGAAGAGGTCGTTCAACGAGTCATTCAAAGAGTTGCATTCTTATTCAAGATTACTCAACTACTCTGAGTGTCACTTGTTATGTCTATTGTACGATAATCGTTATCCCCTGACTATACATAATACTGTAGGGATCGCTGACATTTGAAATTGTTTTAGATTTAAATATTCTAGTAATCTGCCCTTGGCTAATTCCTCCTGGTCATTTTCACCCCACTGGTGCTGCCGGTATAAAATCAAAGGGGTGCAAAAATGAACTCTCTTTTTTTCCGGCACTCCTTGGATGTGAGGTCTTGCTCATCTTTTCTCTCTCTTTCAATTCTGCTATCTATTCAAGGACTTTTCTCCACAAAAAAAGCATCTTTTCAAACAAGCCTGATTCTATCCAAACATTCACACGGCTATGTGGGTATGTTCCGATTTAGAATTACATCCTTGATGATATACAAACGAAGGTGAATTAAGAACATTTATTTTCACTGTCAGCATCCTCTAGTTTCGTTCCCTCAGCTACTACATCCACCCAAGAATTTTTCTATTAAAACTGAACTTCGGTACCTGCATTTCCCCAAAGTGTATTCTCATTTCGTTCTCCTACTAATCAGGTTACTTTTTTATTTTACCAAATCCTGACTAGACATCATTTTCTCTCCAACCAATTCATTTGAATTATATTTACTTTTGTAATTGGTGCAAGGGACATGACTTTTCCATCGTTAATTGTCATTTCAGGAAAAACTGTACTGTTTTTGCTTTAGAAAGAACAAGTTGATTCTTGGGACATCTATCCTCTAAAAATCATTATATCATCATCATTCATCATCATCATCAGTCTTTTAGCGTCCGTCGTTGGACATAGACCTTCCCCAGGATTTGCCACACTTCTCTATCATGGGCGTCACGGAGCCAGTACTTCCTGAACTTGTCTAGCTCGTCTCTCAATCTAACATTTTGCCGGCCTCGGTTGCGCATGTGGTCTCGGGGAATCCATGTTGTGAGTCATGATGTCCATCAATTGTCAGCCATTCTTGCAACATGGCCAGCCCACCGCCATTTGAGATTTTTTATGGATTCTATGATGTCCCTAACTCTTGTCTTTTTCCGGATGTACTGTGCTGTTTTGTGGTCTCTCCATGTGAGGCCCAGCATTATTCTTTCATGTGCACGTTGCATGGTTCTCAGCTTACGGGTCTGTCCCTTGGTTAAGTTCCATGTTTCAGCTCCATAAGTGACTATTGGGAGGATGCATTGGTTATACACCCTTCTCTTTAGGATTAATGGGATCTTATTATTTTTAAAGGTTGAGCTAGCTCTGCCAAAGGCTTGCCATCCTAATGTGATTTTTCGCTTGATTTCTTCTTCTTTTGAGGGTCTCATGGAGATTCGTTGTCCTAGATAGATGTAGTGGTCTACTTTCTCGAGTTCTGTGTCCTCGATTTCGATCTTAGTGTTTTTATCTCCAATGTGGTTGTTGCACATGATCTTTGTCTTGCTGAAGTTCATGTGTAGGCCGAATTTCTTGCTCTCTTCATTTAGTTCATCTATCATTAGTTGGAGGTCGTGTAGGTGCTCTGCGAAAAGGGCTATGTCGTCTGCGAATCTGAGGTTGCTCAGATATTCGCCGTCTATTTTAATTCCTTTACTCTCCCAGCCTAGTCTTCTGAAGATCATCTCGAGGCAGGCTGTGAAGAGTTTAGGTGAGCTGGTATCACCTTGTCTTACTCCTTTCGGGAGCTGGAAGGGGTCCAAGTCTTTATGTAGCCTGATAAAGGAGCTGCCGTGATTGTATATATGTTTCAACACTTCAACATATACTGGATCTACACCTTGCCGACTGATGGCTTCCATGACCTTAGGGATTTCTACTGAGTCAAACGCCTTTTTGAAGTTGATAAATGCTACGGCAAGTGGTAGTTTATACTCTGCTGCTTTTTCTTTCGATTTATCGAGTGCAGGTGGTCCATGGTCGAGTAGCTTCTTCTAAAGCCAGCCTGTTCACGTGGCTAGTTTTCATCGAGTGTTTTTGTGATTCGGTTGGTGATGATCTTTGTGAAAAGTTTGTATACACAGTTGAGTAGGCTTGTAGGCCTATAGTTGTTGAGGTCTTTTGGGCTTTCTTTTTTTATATAAAAGCATTATGATAGCAGTGCTCCAATCGTCTGGGACTTTACTGTGTTTTAGACACAAGTTGAAGGGGACGGCCAGTTTACTAGTGATGATTTTACCTGCTTTTCGGAGTAGGTCGATGGTGATGTTGTCTGGTCCAGGGGCAGTTCCTTTCTTTGCCTGTTTAATGGCTTATTTCACCTCCCATGGGGTTACTTCTGGGAAGTCCTCGACTTGATTGCCCGTGTCTTGCGTATCTTGCTCATTGTTTTGCAGTCCTTGTTTGGACGAATAAAGTTTTTGGTAGAATTCTTTGGCACGTTCGACAATCCTGTCTATGTCTGTTGTTAGGTTTCCATTTTCCTCGAGTATGCTAGTTATTTGCCTTCGTCCCGAGTTGAGGAGTTTGTTTATAGCTTTGAAGCCCCGACCTTCTTCAAGAGTTGATTCAATGACTGCCGTCGTGTATCTCCTTCTGTCTTCTCTTCGTTTCTTCTTGATTAATTTGTTTAGTTCAGCCTCTTCAATTTTTTCTCTCGTTGTTGTCGGTGGCTTGAGGTTTCTGCGTTTTTCCATGAGATTTCTAGTCTCATCCGAGATTTTGCTAATGGGTTGTTTGCTCATTGGCTTGAATGTAGAGGCTACTTTAATTATTGACGTTGTCATTTTGTTGCTTAGTTGGTTGATGTTGGTGTTGTCTTGTTCAGTAAGAATTCTGAATCTGTTCTTCAATTCGAGCTTGAAAGATTGAACGTGCTCTTTTGGTATGTTTAGAGGCTGCGGTTTTGTATGGAACATTTTCCTGCGTTCTTTATTGGTGTTTATTTGTACTTTACATCGTACCATTCTGTGGTCGCTGCCTACATTGACTTGATTTAGGACTTGGATGTCCTTGACGATATCGTTTTTGTCCGTTAGGATGTAGTCTATTTCGTTCCTTGCTTCGTGATTGGGGCTCTTCCAAGTCCATTTCCTATTGGGTCCCCTCTTGAAGAAGGTGTTCATGATTTTAAATCCATTAGTCGTTGCAAAGTTTACAAGATCTTATCCTCTCTCGTTGCGTATTTTGTATCCAAATTTGCCGACGCAATTTTCATTTCCTTGTCCTACCTGTGCGTTGAAGTCTCCCATGATAACATTGAAGTGTTTTCTGGTGTCTTGGAGTAGGGAGTTCAAGTCATCATAGAAGTTGTCTATTTCTTGTTGGGTTGATTGCGAAGTGGGAGCGTAGGCTTGGATTATATTGAGTTTGTATCATTTGAAAGTTGTATGGTGACGCTAGCTACTCGGTCAGAGATGGCTTTGAAGCCAGTTAAATTGTCTTATGTGTACCAATAAATGCATTTCCATTCTTTATCCGTTTTTAAATGTATTATCTGCTCAAATAAAGGCATTCCTACTAATCTATCCGTTAGAAACTATAATGTATTCACTCTATGTCCATTAATAACTGTTATATCTAAAACAATAAATACATTTCCACTTTATCTATTATTAACTTTAGTATCTGCCCCTATAAATGCATTTTATTCCATCATCCGTTAATAACTGTTACTTCTGAAGCAATGGATACATTTCCTATCTTTACCAGATTGTGACTGTACCGTTGAATGCATTTCGACCCTTCATCCGTTGATGATTGCAGGGGATGAAATAACTATTATGACTGACCCAATAAATACATTCCTACTCCTCAGCTAATAATAACTAATATATCAGAACCGGTGGATACATTGATATTCTTTATGAATCAATAATGATTATATCTGCAACAATAAATGCAATATCCACACTTTATCTTATACTATTATATCTATCCTAGTGAATGTGTTCCCATTCTTTATCCGTTAATAACAATTATATATGCTCGAATAAATGCATGTCCTTAACTATGATAAATGCATCTATAAATGCATTTCTGTAATTTATCAATAAATAACTACTACGTCTGAACCGATACATGCATTTCCACACTTAATCCTGGGTTGACTATTGTATTTGCTCCAAGGAATGCATTCGAATTCATTGAAGAAAAAAAAAACATTATATCTGCACCTATAAAAGCATTTCCACTTTTATTTGTTAATAAGTATTATATCTGTAACGATAAATATATTTCAATTCTTCATCCGTTATTAATGATTATAATTGCACTAACAAATTCATTTCTATTTTTAATCCGCTATTAACTATTATATTTGCACCAATAAATGAATCTCCTGTCTTAATCCGTTAATAACTATTATATTTGGATCAATAAATGAGATTCCATTCGTAATCCGTTATTAACTAAAATATTTGCACCAATGAATAAATTTCAATTTCCAATCTGTTATTAACTAATACATTTGCACCAATAGATGAATTCCGATTTTTAATCCGTTGTTTACTATTACTCTTGCACCCATAAATGCGTTTCCATTTTAATCCGTTATTAACTATTGTATTTGCACCAATAAATAAATTTCCATCCCAAATCCGTTATTAACTATTACATTTGCACCATTAAATGCACCTCCATTCTTAATCCGTTATCAGCTATCATATTTGCACTGATAATGAATTTCCATCTTTAATCTGCTATTAACTATCACATTTGCACCAATGAATGAATTTCGATTCTTAATGTGCTATTTACTATTACACCAATAATTGGATTTCCATTTTCAATCCGTTTTCAACGGTTATATTTGCACCAAGATATTATGTTTCTTTTCATAATCTGTCATTAACTATTATATTTGTACCAGTAAATGAATTTCCCCTCTTCATCCGTTATCAACTATCACATCTATACCAATAAATGCATTTCTGTCCTCCGTCTGTTATTAACTATTATTTTTGCTTCAGTAAATGGACTTCCATTCTTTATCTGTTAAAAACTATCATATTGGAAACAATAATTGAATTTTCTTTATCCGTTAAAATCTATTTATTGGCTCCAATAAATGCATTTCTATTCATTGTCCGTTCATAACTATCAGTGATTTAATATTTGCTGGGAAAAAATCATATAGAGTGACAATTCAGAATTGTTGAGTTGTTTGCCGAACTTTGGATATTGTCTTTATTTCAATGATTGGCGTTAAAGGGCTCCAGCTGCTGCTGCTGCTGCTGCTGCTGATGATGATGATGATCACTATCGCAATTAAAGTGTGTATATATTATTTGTTGACTTGCTGACTGCTCTAATGGTTGCCATCATGGAACAACGGATCCAACAAACAAATTCAAGGCTTCGACACTTGATAAGTAGATTTTGATAGAAGATATTTTGGTGTGGGTTGGAGGGTCATGGGAAATATCCCCAATATTCTCTGCACAAGTTTTACGGATTCAATTTCATAGTGTTGGATAACGGCGTGCAACATTCCGTCTCTATTGGGGCAATCGTGGTATATCTCGTCCGAATCCTTTCTTACGGGGACCGGCCACCATATCCCCAAATGTCGTATTAGTGGTTTCTTTAATGTGTGCATATTATACTTGCACAGACGCCATCAATGCAATTTTACAGAAAGCCCATTGTCTTTTCAGATCTGGTCACTGGGAAAGATTATGACAAAGCTGCATCTGTGAAGAGACGTTAACTGGTTCCATATTGAGAACTAGGAGTCCGATGATGAAAATAATCCAAGTTTTATGTTGTCATGTTTCTCCTTCGATGGTGTAATCAGATGAATCAGTGCTGGAAGATTCCTGCATATAATTTTGTATTTATATAAACGACGTGGGAAATTCGGTTAATTAACCCTTTTTCAATACTCAATCAGGCCTACACGGTCCCTAGGGCCAAAAGCCAAACTGATATCTATCCCAATTTAATACTCTTGAAGCTGCCCATATCTTTCTCTAAATATCTATCATTCTTATCTTCTCTCTCTCTCTCTCTCTCTCTCTCTCTCTCTCTCTCTCTCTGAATTCGTGAGTTGGTATTTACACACACACAAAAACACACACACACACATCTTCACACATATATCTAGGTTCATTGATCTATCTGTGTGTCGCTTATAACACACCCACACACACACACACACACACACACATCCACACACCCACACACACACACACACATAAGTTTCTCTGGTCTCTTATCACCCCTGCCATTATTAATCTCTAAATTGTCCAGCAATTTTGGAGAAGGGACCAGCTGCTTTTCACTCCTGGCTCTTTCCATCTTCTCGTGGGAAATACATGGAAATAGTACAATAACAATTCAGTCATTTTATCATAAGCGCACACATTTTGTAGCATCAGTAGCTTTCACAGCTGAACATTTTTGAAAAATACTGCGATCTCTGTCGTGAAAATATCAAAACTTCCGTCTAATATATAAATGTCTGGGAAGGGTTAGCAGTATCAGCATAAATGAGCGTCTTTATTGCAGTTGTCTCTTTTCCAAAATCTTGAAAACCTTAAATTTTCGAACCTATTCCAAACGATTACCCTATGTTGCCTTAAGTCTTCCTGTAGTCCTTCTCGTTGGATTCTGTATTCTGCTAGATCTCACCGGGTGAGTGTTGATGAGATGTCGTTAGCCAATCAAGCTGTCCATTTGTTATCTTTAAAATGCATGGTTTGCTGAAAGTTCTTTGCTATAGATCTCCATTTGTCCATTATGTAGCTATTCGAAAAGATCATTGTTATTTGCAACATGACGTCACGAATATTGGTTATTTGGTAAGGATGTTGTTCTGCTCAATTTGTCGTAAAATTAAGACAACTTTTCATTTCACTTAAAATCATTGACTTTATTTCCAGAAGAAAATTAAAGTAAAGGTCAGAGAGTGCAAAAGCAAACAGAATTTAGGATTGTTCGATGCTCCGATGCTGTTCCTATTTATTCTTGTTGCATCTGGAAAGGAAAATGAGATAAATGTCACTTGACTTTTAAACAGTGGAAAATACACATGGTAAAATAAGGAAAGATATTATTCAAATCAATAATGTTTAAACCTTTGAGCCCAATGGAGTTATTGGGCTATGTAACAAATCGAACGCTATAACACAATGATTATCATTATTGCTCTTACACTGGACACGACGAAGCTGTCTCTGCTTAGGTATCATACACATTGTTCACGAGACTTTTTCACATTCCTTTGACTCCAGCTAATCTTTTCTTATTTTTCCGGGATGGTCCTGATTACAACATTCATATTTCGGCATAGGATAGTAAGATCTTTCTTTCGTTGTTGTTGGCAGCGTGTTCTTCATAGAATTGTACTATTTCATCAGGGACTATTTTGTACTGATCGTTTATTTTGTTTACATTTTTTTTTTAAATTGAGAAACCGATTCTTTCTTGTCTGGTTTATGATTCGAAATAATAATCATTACTTTATTTAAATCAATTTTGAGTCAGTGGATTTGGAAAAAAAGAAATGTAACGCAGTAGATATCTCATAGTGTTGTATTTGGAAACTAAGGGATTTGATTCATGCTTAGTTTTGTATGCCTTATTTTAGAAACTCCATTGCCCTTATGGTCATCTTTTCTGTAAATACAATTTTGTTGAACATCTGCCGAGTTTTTTTCGTTCTTGTAAATTGCAATGATAAATGATTTTCGTTTTAGATTGATAAATTCAAAAAGTAAGGGGGGCAACTCCCACTAGGAGAATTACAACAGATTGCTTGAATTTTATAACTGTCTGAGAAAAAATCGGGTTTATTATGTGCATTCTAACAAATTACAAAAATCAATTCATTGACAATAATAAATTGTTTATGGCAAATAATCCATAGAAACTACCACGAATGTCTTACAAAGAGAGACATGTGTCAATGAAAACACCGGAAATTTGTAACCGATCGATTTTGCCGTAATCAACCTTGTGTTACTGATAAGAAGAAAAATTGTAAATGATCATCAGCTAAATATTTGAACACGGAAACAAAGGCAGTCGAAAACTTGTTGAACGTGAGAATTAGGAACATTCAGCCCAATGTCTATACTGATTTCAAGATTGCACTAATATTATACAAATGAGCTGATTTCAATCATATCCTCTGTGCGTATTTATTTTCAAGTTTTTTTTTTATGGAAAGGGTATTTGGTAAGAAAAACTTGGGTAAATCTCTTTTAATTTTAAAAATCTTTATAAAATCTCTTTTGCATTAAGTCTTCTATAAACATAAGGACCCAGAAAAATTAGATCAGTTCAAATTTTATTCGATTCTACGGACTATTTTCTAGCTCTGAATTGGAAAACAGAACATGCAATAAAACTTATTAATTTTCTTTTTTCTTTTTTTCTTTTTAAATCTTTCCATGTAAACTCTTTGATTTTACAAAAAATATATGCTGGAAATTTCTTTTATGAGTTTTGTTATCAAATTATTGATTTTATGCTAATTCTCATGACATTGTTATTCAGAGAGAACTTTTTTACTCATCGATAAATATAAACTTTTACAAAATTTGATGAGACTATTCTCTAAAAAACAATTTTGATCATTCACGTACGATTCATTTCGCAAAGTACAGTAGAATGTAATTCAGAAAAGAGAATTACCTACCCTTATTTATGTTGTAGTGTTGAAAGAAAGAAGTACAAGAAATTCGATTAGATGTTGACATTTCCTTTCATCCATTAAAAAATCGAAAAAATGTACTCGTACTGACTGTAGATATGGAGAGGGGAGAGTAGAAAGCAGGTTACTAGACCTTTGAGTTATCACGCTATCGGTCTTTTTTAGTCAAAAACGTAAATACGATCCTAATCCACTCAGAAATTCACTGTGAATACTCAAAAGTATTTTTCTTTCTTTATGGATCAACTTTATAGTATGTTCTTGCAATTATTACCAAAACGAAACCTTCAAGGAAGATATGTCATTATTTCAGTTGTTTTAAATGGGCGTTTGAACGTTTGCAGAGGTAGCTGCTAACCCTATATATGAAAAGATGATGATGCTGAGTGAGAAACGCTGCTGGTATTACATCAGCACTGAAACAGATTGATGCTCCATCACGACCTATGCAAGATTACATGATGAAATGACACGAAAATGGAAACAGAAAAGAATGATTCAACAGTGTAAAAAACATTGTTGAATTATTCTTTTCTGTTTCTATTTTCCACCAAGCAAGAACAAATTCCTCTTTATTTCTTCTTTTCTTTGTTTTGTTTTATTTAAATCCGCCTCAAAAGTCTGCAGTTGGACATGGACTTTCCTCCAGAGTCTGTGAGACATGTGGGAAAGATAATGGTCTTTACAGCATAACACTGGCCTGAGATGTATTAGATTGATTCGTGCCTTTCTCAAGTGAACACAACTGTCCCCACTGCTGTTTGAACTCGACTCATCGATCCGATTCTACATGCTGTTAACCACTTGACTAATCGGCATGGTGAATTTGTATTGGATTCACCGACATGAAACTATAGATTGCTTCCAGATACATGAAATAAAAGATTATATGATTGATATGAGCTGTTAACTGAAAGAATTGGATAGAATGGAGAAGCTCCTCTCACCAACGCTCCCTGGTGTCGTCAGCTTTAAAGAGCGGGAAATGTCAGTTATGTGCTGCTCACGCAATTGTACAGTAGATGGATGGTTCTTCAGTCTACAAGATGAAAAAAAACAAATTTTTTGCATTCAGAGAAAATTGGGCTATCTGTTCATTATACAGGCGCCAAGATACACGCTTATTGATTTAAGAAGAAATACTTAATAAACTGTATACACTTATATATATATATATATATATATATATATATATATATATATATATTAGGAAAAGTATATATGATCTAGTAGAGTGATTATAAGCTGCGTTATATCATACAGAAACCCTTATCATCTTCTGTTATTACACGGTTAATGTATCATTTGGCCTAGACAACACAAATAGAAGAAACAAATGAAGAAAATGGGACTGCAACAGGAATCAAACCGGCGACCAATAACGTAGCCACTTCAATGTTGCTTTGCTCTTACTATTGGGCTGAACAGCTGCCGGTAATTCAAAGGCCCGAATGACTGTTCCAACTTTTTGCTTTTTGCTTATTTACGTTCTATCTCTCTCTCTCTCTCTATATATATATATATATATATATGTTTTCATCAACGTGACAATTATGCTCCTAAGAAATGGGTTCGCTACGAGAGTTCTTCGTGATCAACCAACAATAACTGGCTGAAAACATTAACATATAGATATATGCATGTTCTTCATACTACTCGAAAAGCGATAGTTATCAAGCTAGTACTTGCCATACAGACGAGATGCCACACGAATATGACCTTTTAACAGACTAAACTGTGGTTTGTGGATATCCAAGCTCTGCTAAATCTGGAACAAGGTCAATGTGTAGTACTATGCTTCATTGTTGAGAGGAATGCCTGCCTCGAAAATCATCGTTCTAAATCCTGACCTTTCTAACTATGTTAGAACACGGACCATAGGCACCTGTCCAAAACGTGTAACTATTTCAGACACGCGATAGGTTTATGCATATTTACTGAAGATTGTCAGTCTGATAAAGGAGAATAGTTGTAGGGCACCCACTGACGAGGAAAGGGTAAGAAATGCACAACATGCAGGATGAAACAATTCATGAAACAATTATGTGTGAAACAATCTGTATAGTGGGAAAGGGTTCGTAATGCACTGCATGCAGGAAGAAACAATCTATGAAACATTCAATTAGTATACGGGGGAAAAAGTAAAAAATGCAAATATGCAGGGAGAAACAGTGTTTGAACCATTTATGTCAGAAACAATCTGTAGAAGGGAAAGGAGGTAAGAAATGCACCGTATGCTAGAATAAATGATGTATGAAATATTTATGTGTGAAACAATCTGTAAAGGGGGAATAAGTAACAAATTCACTGCATATGGGAAGAAACGATCTATGAAACATTTCTGTGAGACAATCTGTATAGGAGGAAAAGTGAGAAATCCATCGTATGCACTAAGAAACAATGTATGAATTATTAAAGTACAAAGCAATCTATATTGGAGGAAGATGTAGCAAATGCACCATATGCAGGAAGTAGGAATATATGAAACATTTATGTGTGAAACAATCTGTATACGAGTAAGAGGTGAGAAATTCACCGTCAGCGGGAAAAAACGATGCATGAAACAATTATGTGTGAAAAAATCTGTTTCGGGTGGAAGGAGGTAAGAAATGCACGGTATGTTTGGAAGGAGAATGTATGAAACGCTTATGTGTGAAACAATTTGTATAAGGGAAGGGATGTGAGGAATGCACTATATGCAAGAAGAAACGATCTATGGAACATCAATGTGTGAAACAATCTGAATAGGGAGATGAAGTAAAAAATGCACCGTATGCAGAAAAAATCAGTGTATGAATTTAGTATGTATGAAACAATGTGTATAGAGGAAGAGGTAAGAAATCCACATTATGCAGGAAAAAAACGATATATGAAACATTTATGTGTGAAACAATCTGAATAGGTGGAGGAAGTTGAAACACGTAGTGTATGCAGGAAAAAACGATGTATGGAACATTTATGTGTGAAACAATGTGTAAAGGGGAAACAAAGTAAAAAATGCACCGTATGCAGGTAAAAACAATGTGTGAAACAATCTGTATATGGAGAAGAAGTAACAAATGCACCCTATTGAGGAAGAAACTATCTGTGAAACATTTATGATTGAAACATTCTGTATAAGGGGAAGAGGTGGGAAATGTAGTGCATGTGGGAAGAAACAATGTACGAAACATTTATGTGTGGAACAATCTGGATAGGGGATGAAGTTGAGAAATGCATCGTATGCAGGAAGAAAGGATTTATGAAACATTTATATGTGAAACAAACTATATATCAGGAAAGAGGTATGAAATGCACCGTATGCAAGAAGAAAAAAATGAATGAAACATTTATGTGCAAAACAATCTCTATCGGGGCAAACGGTAAGAAATGCACTGTATGCAGGATAAAAAAAATGTATTAAACATTTATGTGTTAAACAATTTGTATAGGGAAAAAGGTAAGAAATGCGCCGTACATGGGAAGAAGCGATGTAAGAAACATTTATGTGTGAAACAATTCGAAAAGGGGGGAGGAGGTAAGAAATGCACCGTATGCAAGACAAAACAATACACGAAACATTTTTGTGTGAAACAATTTGTGTAGGGGAAAGACGTAAGAAATGTTCTGTATGCAGGAAGAAACGATGTACGAAACATTTATGTGTGGAACAATCTGTTTATGTTGGAAGGAGGTGAGAAATGCTTAGTATGCAGGAATGAACGATGTATGAATATTTATGTGAAAAAAACTGTATATGGGGAAGAAGTAAGAAATGCACTGTATGCAGGAAGAAATGATGTATAGAACATTCATGTGTAAAATTGTATGCGGGAAGAAGCAATCTGTGGAACATTTATGTGTGGAACAATCTGTATAGGGGCGGGAAATAAGAAAAACACCCCATGAAAAAAAGAAACGATCTATGAAACTTTTATGTGTGAAACAATCTGTATAGGGGGGAAAAGAGTTGAAAAATGCACCGTATGCAAGAAGAAATGATGTATGAGTCATTTGTGTGTGATACAATCTGTATAGCAGGAAGGAGGTACAAAATGCATTGTATACAGGAAGAAACGATGTATGGAACATTTATGAGTGAAAAAGTCAGGAAAGCGGGAAGGATGTAAGAAATGCACAGTATACGGGGAGAAACAATCTATGAAACATTTATGTGCAAAACAATCTGTATAGAGGTAAGAAGTAAGAAATTCATTTTATGCAGGAAGAAACAACCAATGAAACATTCATGTGTGAAACGATCTGTATAGGGGGAAGATGTAAGAAATTTACTGTATGCAGGAAGAAACAATCAATGGATCATTTATGTGTGAAACAATGTCTATAGTGGCAAAAGGTAAGAAATGCACAGGATGTGAGAAGAAACGATGTGTGAAACATTTATGTTTGAAACAATCTTTATACGTGTAAGAGGGGAAAATGCACTGTATGCGAGAAGAAACAATCTATGAAACATTTATGTTTGAAACAATTTTTATAGGGGGAAAGGGTAAGAAATGTATCGTATTCGGGAAGAAACTATCTATGAAACAATTATGTGTGTTTCAATCCTTATCGGGGGAAGAGGTAAGAAATGTGCTGTATGCTTGAAGAATCGATATATGAAACATTTATCTGTGAAACAATCTGTATTGGGGAAAGAGGCAAGAAATGCGCTACACGTGGGAAGAAACAATGTGTGAAACAATCTGTATAGTCGGAAGAGGTAATAAATGCATTGTATGCGGGAAGAAACGATGCATGAAAGAGTGCATGTGAGTAGAAACGTGGTATGATATACAATTTATGCGTATGAAATACAATTTGAGAACAAACGAGGGCTGAAATGACCTGTATGTGGGGAGAAACGGTGTGAGAAACTCTGTAAAACACTAGGAGGGATGAATTATGAAACATCATACATGGAAAAGATTTGTTACGAAAATCCTGTATATGGAGAGAAACCACGTATTGAACAATGAAACAGCATAGAGACACTCAGTATGTGAGAACGAACCAAGTATAAAACATCCATATCTGAAGAAACGACTTATGTACCACCCTAATTGTGTGGAGAATAGACGTATTAAACACACTTATAGGATGAGATTTTAGTTGAAACAAACAGCGAGGTGGATTGCTGAGAGACGTGACGAGGAGTTTGGTCTCCTCGTGGTTTTTATCGTAGCGCATGTGCAGTCCTGTTGATATGGAAGGAAGGATTCTGTACGGAGAGAATGGAATGCACTCCAAGTATGAAGTCGGACGCGCATTGATGGAGCAAAGTGGAATGAAAACATACACATATTTTGGGCCAGACAAGAGACGTACGCTTAATACAAATATGAAGTTGAGGTAGATGTAAGGATATAGATACGATCGATAGTGAGGAGTGATATTAGGAGAAGTGGTAGGTGAAGAGATGGCAAAAGATTGGAGATTTCTTGTCTTGATAGTACTGGCGTCAGAGTTGGGGTGGAGTTGTCTGAACTGCTTGGAATCCGCAAGGTTGGATAGCTCCAAGATAATACGTGGAAACCGGGTTCAGTGTGCGAGCATTACTGCCAAGTAAGTGAGTTAGTTTGGGGGCTATTCTTTGACGCAAATAGACTCTCAACGAATAGACTATGAAAGACAGAGAACATGCAGTTTTATCCATGTGTATTTTCTGAAGTAAGGATGCTTAGAAAAGATTGTCATGACTATCAGATCGTAAAAAGACTTTGCCATTACGATCACGAAAGAGAGAGGTTATACGCGTATGGAGCACGTGGTGAAGAAATGTTGGCGTAGTTGTGTAGTTGTGCGTGTATGTGAGGCTCGATATCGGTGAAGTAAAATGGGTAAAGTTAGTACAGAGATAGGTCACGAAGGAAGAATGGTTAAGATCAGATCGGCCAATGGGTTGTCGAAATGATAACGATCTTAGGGAGAAAGAGAGAGAGAGAGAGAGAAACAGTTGCCGGCCGCAAAGGCTGGGGCCGGAGGCATGACCAGCTTGGGGTTCCTGCGCCAATGAGCCTTGGACCATGTGTGTCCAGGAGTTTTGTAGGGGTCAGAGGAGGAAGTGATCTTTTTGATATCTAGCTAAAAGAAGAGTTTCATATTGTATGGGGTGGAAAATGATGTATGAAATGCACAGTACGTAGAAAAAAAAGGTGTGAGACACACATTTTACTTGGTATTAATTGATTCGTGGAAAACGTTGTATGTAGTAAGAAACGATGGGTGAAATATCTTCTGAGTAGGAAAAAATGTACAAAGCAAATTATATCAAGGAAGAAACGACGTAGAAAACATCCCGTGTGTGGGAATAAATAATTCATGAAACACCCTATGTGTGGGGAAAACAGTGTATCTGTATCCCGGAAGAAACGACGTAAGAAACACCCTGTATGTGGGGCGAGAGGATGAACGGAACACTCTGTATGTGAGGTGAAATAATGTATGAAATACCCTGTATAAGGGGAAAACGATGTATGAAAAATCTGTATGGAGGAACAAACGATATATGAACACTGTATGTAGCAAGTTATCGTACATTAAACATTTTGTATGTAGAAAGAAATGAAACATGAAACAGCATGTATGTGGGGAAAACCATATATAAAACACCCTGAGATAATGTATGAATCATCCTGAATGTGGGTAAAAACGATTTACGAAATGCTCTGTTTATGTGAAGGAACGAATTATAAAACAATCTGTATGTGGGAAGATACGATCCAAAAACGTTCTCTACGTGGTTAAAAACGAGGTATGAAACATGTTATATGTTGGAAAATAAATGTATGAAACACTTAGTATATGGGAAGAAATGGTGTATGAAACACATGTTTATGTTATATTCTGTTAAGCAGTCCCTGTAATAGGTTACTCTGAGAGAGAGAGAGAAACCTGCCGCTTTGCAGTCACAATAGCTGGTCCTAGGCCTGCTGCTACTTTGCAATCACTTTAGCTGGTCCCAAGCCCGGGGCTAGTAATTCCATCCCATTCAAAATATTGGCTACAGAAACTGCAGTAGAGTGGTTGCGACCTTGTGCTCCATAAGGTGTCTACAGAAATTTTGAAAATTTTTTTTAAAAATATGGAAAAGAAAAATAGCAGGTAAAATAGCAAACATTTGCAGCCTCAAATTGGGCGTGGCATATGTTCTTTGAAAGTATTGGGATACTTTAAAGCCAGAGGTATAATCAGAATTTACGATATCATGAATATTGAGGTATACAAACAGATTATCATTTCCAATGCCATTCATGAAAGTGTCTGTTTGGGAGCAGCTTTATTATTCAGCATAAAACCATCTCAAACCGATATTTAAATGCCAATATATCGTATCTGAAGTAAGAAATGGTAATGGCCAGAAACCTGACTGCCATGGGTTAATTTCTTCGACTTGAATATTCAAGAAGTACAGAAAGGAACACAACTTTGTTTATTCCTATAGACACTATATTATAAAATAGCACATAAGACTTCTAAAAAGATTTTCAGCTTCCTCACGTGGATTAGGAAATTGTAAAGATATGTTGTTATCCATCATTCAATATAGGGAATCAGATTGTCAAAATATTTGTAGAATTTTCTCTTCTTAAATCAGACTTTACTAAAATTACAAACCACAACTCGTAATTTTCACTATATTGTCGAAGAATATATAATATTTTAAACAGCAGTATGTAGAAACTTTATAGGAGTCTTGGCTTTGCGACCTAATATTTAGGAGGGCTTTCCACGTCTTCTGCAAGCCAGCGATACGGGCCTTTCCAAAATGGTTCCAAGCAAAAGGTCGGCAGCCGGGGGTGCTCATTTTTGCAAGTAGGAAGTGACTTAGTTATATGCCCTTGAAATTATTTTCCTAGTAAGATTTGCATGTTGCTTCTTCCATGGCTAGGAATTTTCAAAATGTTAATAAGAGTAGACGAAGAAAAATTTTCTCAAGAAAAAGATTTTAGTGTATTTACTGAAAACTAAAAATGAGTATGCTTTATAAGTGGTAGTATATTATGATTATTTCTCAGGAAGAGGCGTCAAAATGATCAGTTTCTGAACTTCGTGCACGAAGCTTCATGCTGAAACTCCACCCGTAGCCACACCTTCATGTATTACCGTTTCAGCACGTGGCCTCGTCCCGTCCTAAACGTTCAATATCTACACATTTTGATGCTTCTGCCAGGTAAGATAGTATTTTTAATTTTAAAAAAAAAGGTGATATTTTTTATTCACTTAATTTATAGAATAAAAAATGTCATGAATTTCCTCAAGAATTACTCTGGTTTGCTGTACTAAATCTTAACCAAGTTGATTTATTAAACTCCGTGCAAAATAAAGAAACGAACAACGATGCTATATTTCTGTTGTCAGCTTTATCTGTTACAATATTCGATGCTTTTACGTGTTTGATGACGTGTTTGATGTCAATGACACCAATATAATGCAGTGAACGATTTGTTTGAAAATCCTACGCTATTTAACACTACTCTTTTCATACCTTGGGCCTAGGGGCTTTGTTGCAGATGACAACCTCGGTTGACAATGGCATACAAACCCTTCGTCTAATGGATGAGGCCAGCCATGCTTGAAACTCCATTGCACAGGATCGTGGGCTACTCACATACAGGCTTAAGCCCTGAAGACGTGAAAAACCTTCCCAGATCTCCGATTGTAAGAGAACATTTTGATTCTTCAAGGGCCCTATTGCTCTGTTACAGAATTAAAATTAGCTTAGCCACAGTAGTAAGGCGCCCAGTAAGGATCGAACTCACCACACTAGCTAATTGGTCTTTGCCAACCATTGTACTACGATGCAGTAGATCGGTCGTACGGATTGAATTCACTGCTCTAGAAAGAGTTATGCGAGACTAGCTTGTTAACCATTACTCTATGAGAGACACTCTATAAATATACACTAAACTCTGATCAGTCTGGTAGAGGGCTGCAATAATTGAATACGTGTGAAGATCGAACTCATTATTCTAACAATGACTCCCATAATTGTTTTTATGAGTGAATTGATTAACCCATTTATACCAAGTCTGATCTCATAGGAATATCTAGCGAGGGACGTTACTCTCACAAGCGCCGTTTAACGAGTTCTCTCCCCTGCACTTACAGACATAAATAAAATGTCGGAGAAATGAGAGATGCTAGGTGTGTTTGGGCATGTCAGTCAGTCAGTCATTGATGGTCATCGGTATCTACTAGATATGCTTGCAAATATAAAAATCTAAGTAGAATATTTTCTTTAGTGTTACAAGTTTATTGTCAACCATTATTGATTTTTTTACAAGTATCTTAATTTTTTGTTGGTTTCATCGTCAGTCCATTTCCTATTGGGTCCCTTCTTGAAGAAGGTGTTCATGATTTTGAATCTGTTAGCCGTTGCAAAGTTTACAAGATCTCCTCTCTCGTTCCGTACTTTGTATCCAAATTTGCCGATGCAATCTTCATTTCCTTGTCCTACCTGTGCATTGAAGTCTCCCATGATAACATTGGAGTGTTTTCTGGTGTCTTGGAGTAGGGAGTTCAAGTCATCATAGAGGTTGTCTATTTCCTGTTGGGTTGATTGCAAGGTGGGAGCGTAGACTTGGATTATATTGAGTTTGTATCGTTTTGAAAGTTATATTGTGACGCTAGCTACTCGGTCAGAGATGGCTTTGAAGCCAGTTACATTGTCTTTGAGGTCCTTATTGATGAGAAAGCCGACTCCACTTTGTTTTATTTTCTCTTTTCCGTAGCTGTGAAGAAAATGTCGGCTCCTCAGTTCGATTAGTTCTTCTCCGGGTCCAAACAAGGTCTACAAAACAATGAGCGAGATATGCAAGACGTGACCAATCAACTCGAGGACTTCCCAAAAGTAACCCCATGGAAGGTGAAATAAGCCATTAAACAGGCAAAGAAAGGAACTGCCCCTGGACCAGACAACAGCACCATCGACCTACTCCGAAAAGCAGGTAAAATCATCACTAGGAAACTGGCCGTCCTCTTCAACCTGTGTCTAAAACACAGTAAAGTCCCAGACGATTGGAACACTGCTATCATAATGCTTTTATATAAAAAAAGAAAGCCCCAAAGACCTCAACAACTATAGGCCTACAAGCCTACTCAACTGTGTATACAAACTTTTCACAAAGATCACCAACCGAATCACAGAGACACTCGATGAAAACCAGCCACGTGAACAAGCTGGTTTTAGAAGAAGCTACTCGACCATGGACCACCTGCATTCGATAAATCAGCTGAAAGAAAAAGTAGCAGAACATAAACTACCACTCGCCGTAGCATTTATCAGCTTCGGAAAGGCATTCGACTCAGTAGAAATCCCGAAGGTCATGGAAGCCATCAGTCGACAAGGTGTAGATCCAGTATATGTTGAAGTATTGAAACATATATACAATCACGGCAGCTCCTTTATCAGGCTACATAAAGACTCGGACCCCTTTCAGCTCCAGAAAGGAGTAAGACAAGGTGATACCAACTCATCTAAACTCTTTACAGCCTGCCTTGAGATGATCTTCAGAAGGCTAGACTGGGAGAATAAAGGAATTAAAATAGACGGCAAGTATCTGAGCAACCTCAGATTTGCAGACGACATTGCCTTTTTCGCAGAGAACCTACACGACCTCCAACTAATGATAGATGAACTAAATGAAGAGAGCAAGAAAGTCGGCCTACACATGAACTTCAGCAGGACGAAGATCATGTGCAACAACCACATCGGGGATAAAAACACTAAGATCAAAATCGAGGACACACAACAGGAGGAAGTAGACCACTACATCTACCTAGGACAACGAATCTCCATGAGACCCTCAAAAGAGGAAGAAATCAAGCGAAAAATCACATTAGGATGGCAAGCCTTTGGCAGAGCTAGCTCAACCTTCAAATACAAGAAGATCCCATTAATCCTAAAGAGAAGGGTATATAACCGATGCATCCTCCCAATAGTCACTTATGGAGCTGAAACATGGAACCAAGAGACAGACCCGTAAATTGAGAACCATGCAACGTGCACATGAAAGAATAATGCTGGGCCTCACATGGAGAGACCACAAAACAGCACAGTACATCCGAGAAAAGACAAGAGTCAGGGACATCATAGAATCCATAAAAAATCTCAAATGGCGGTGGGCTGGCCATGTTGCAAGAATGGCAGACAACCGATGGACATGGATTCCCCGAGATCACATGCACAACCGAGGCCGGCAGAAAATTAGATGGAGAGACGAGCTAGACAAGTTCAGGAAGTACTGGCTCCGCGACGCCTCTGATAGAGAAGTGTGGCAAATCCTGGGGAAGGTCTATGTCCAACGACGGACGCTAAAAGACTGATGATGATGATGATGATGATGATGATGATATATTACAAGATATATAAACCATCGTCACTTTGGGACACTTTATATTTTCATTGACATCCGTTGTGGCTTTTTTACAAACAGGACTTAATCGATTTGTCATTATTTCTTATCTATTTCAACAAATTTGAAAAAAATTACAGTATTTTGTCCATTTTAACTTTATAACATGTGGCTTCGTCATAATTAAACGATAATTTTCCATGAGCATATAAACTATTGAACGCAGGAGTTATATCTAATCCTATAGCCCTGTTCAGGGCTTTTCATTCGTCATAAGCCATTTGTATTCATAGTTCCGAGCAATTTTGAATATTGTTAATAAAAACGCACTTGCCTTTTGCTGCAACTTATTTATAGTTTTTCGTTGTTTTTTTTGTTTCGTTTTTTATTTTTTGTTTTTCTTCTTTTATTCTGAATAATCTGAACATCATGAATAATCTTAAAAGCTGATGAATGAAAATTTGAATAATTTATGATACAAGCAAAGTTTGAAAATATTATCGAACTCCATTGCAGCATTGAAAGTTCTGAGCTTAATGGAAATTCATCTAGGAAGTTCTTGTTCCTTGACCTGAAAAGCTGTTGTTTAATATTTATGAGTAAAATCAGTTATAATTGTCCATAGGTTTGGAGTGAAATGCAGAAAGAAGAAAAAAAAGAGGTGATCTTGAAAAAGACGTCCGGACAAAGAGAGAAAAAAAGAGAAACAAATGTTTCTGAAGAAACAGACAATATGAATAAAAAGGAGGAAAGAAAATAGAATAAAGGAGAAGGAGAAGACTAACAAAAAGGAGAAAGAGATAATAAAAGAGGGGAGAGTTCAAATGGTCAGAGGAGGAAGACAAATGAACGGAGGAGAAGCAAAGATACGAGAAGAGGAAATAGAAAAAAAAAGCTGTGAAGCTGGGAGAAAGAGTAAAGGGAATAATAAAGAAGAAGAAGAAGAAGAATTCATATTGATAATAATGATAACAACAACAAAAAGTGATACGCCTCTTCTCCTTTAGAAGAGGCGTATCAAAGTATTGAAAAAAATGATTTACAGTAAATTCATTGTCTCTAATTTCATGGTGAGGTAATTGAATCGCGAACCAATGCATCGTCGGTAAATTCATCCTAATTGTTACGTAAATGTATAATTGTATAAACTATGTATAAATATGATGTATGAATAATGCTTGGTGATCCATCATTTCGCGATAAAATCACTTCAACATGAATTTAAAAGGCGATGTTATAAACCACAATAAATAAAAGTCGAAAAGTAAATATTAATGGTTTACAACAGAAATAGAAATGAATATTGAAAAAAATTAAAAACATACCCATTTTGACTCGGTCTATCTCCGGTAGTTTCAGCCGGTAAGTTTGGATCTTCTTGTACGAGGGACGTATTAAACAGAGAGACAAATGGATTTTGTGTCGAAGTAGTTTTTGGTTCGAGCATTCCTGTTGGTGCCAGCAGCTCACCAGGGACAAAAGTCTGGTGCTGCCAAGTATCGCTAGATGGAATTGGTAGCTGCGGTATTAGGGCGGCTATCTCTGGCGGCAATAAGAGTTCTTCGCTCTCCAAGAACGGACGGTCGTACGGCGGTTGTTGCTGACGCCGTTGTCGGTGATTCATCTGATTGCCTTGCATATTCAAGGGAGGTTTTGCAGGATTTTCGGGACCCAATCTTCCTTCTGGAACTTTAAAATGTTACACATATTGTAAAATCATATACACGTGGAAACAGAATTGAAAATACGGTTTCGATCAGGTGTGCTTCGATGGGCACCTAGGCAGTAAATTAGGACGGCTTTCGACACCTGAATCACAATGAAAGTCAAGTTTTGAATTCTGATTTTCATTTGGAAATTTGCTTCACACAATCCTCCGAAAATAAGGTGATTATTTTGCTAATGAGCGTAACTCTAGCGTAGATTTTAAACAGTACAATCATTTCCTTTGCAATTAAAAACATAGAAAAACAGTGACGTCCATGATTAGTAATTTACTTATTTTGTTCAGATGGCCCAGGGAATTACTTGAAGGCTGCGAACTCATTATTAAGAGAGGGGATAAATTGTTTCAGAAGGACTTATTTCATGAGCAATGGTGGCATCAACATCCTCCGGGGTTCAAATAGTGGTCCCCACTTGACATTGTTCGTCTCCACATAGATTTAGGGCGGCTATGGCCTCATAAACAAAGATAGCAGGAAAATTTGGTAAAACTATCGGGAACTCAACTATTTTGAAGTCTCCGTTGACCTCCCAACCGTAATCATTATACTTCAAGGCGTCTTGTAATGTTTTGAGTTGTATTGCAAGTGAAATGATATGCCCAGATAGGCATACCGGAATGCCTTGTAGAGTATATGCTACCACAGAGTACTGTCTGAAAAGTCGGGGCCAGTATCTTAGTCGTTAAAGATATAAAAACAGATTCTTGGAGGAAAGAAAAAAAAACAGCAAGCCACAGCTTTGTCACGGTGGTTCAGGGCTTCTATGGCGATAATAAAAGCATCAAGATTACATGTAGATTATCTTGATATATATCTAAAGACCAGGAAATATATTACGTATCATTACATCAAATATGACTTTTCTTCAACATTTACTTCATTATTATTCATATTTTATCAAAATAATATTTGATAACTATAAATTGGAAAAATATTACTTATTTCATTAAAAACTATCCAAATAGATATTTATCAAATCTAAACAAAACCAAAACATCTACATTTAGACGTAAAACATCTAAATTGGTACCACAGAACAAGGGATATAACTTCCATTTCGGTATAACGCTAAGCACGGGGCAAAACTCACATTTTGGTAGTGACGCCGATAAGTGCTACAGATGCTAGCACATCTAAAACACTAACTACCCAGGAACAAAAATCGCTTGACTTGGTGTAACCCATGTTTATGACAAATATTTAACTATCGATAACAATGCAGACTTACCTCTCTCTCTCTCTCTCTCTCTCTCTCTCTCTCTCTCTCTCTCTCTCTCTAAAGAATCTCATTCTCGTGCATACAAACACATGAGAACGCGCGTGATAATTCAATTACGCAACGTACTTTTCCACGAATTAAGACTTTCACTGAAATATTTTTTGTTCGTTTGCTTGTTATTTTGGAACACGTCTCGCTGAGGGCACCGAATTTCAGCCCTACCGAGTCATCAAGAATCCTTACGCCAGTCCTGAGAGCTACTTTCGTCCCCCGGTGGTCTATCCTTAAATCAGTATTTATTATCAAATATCAGTGGCAAATTTGTGCTTCTCAACAAAGTAAAAGGTTCAAACGGTTATTTTTTTGGTTCGAAAGTTTTATTTCAGTTTTGAATTTTTTTCCAAATAAATTACTGTACACTTAGACTTTTTCTTTTAATTGCATTCCAAACAAAATAAACCACAATCTTAAAGATAAAGATTAATGAAGTCTATCAAGTAGAGTCTGGTGAATTTTCTCGGAATATGTATATGGGTGTTGCCGAAGTGTAATCGTAGGATTGTTGAACGAAAAGTACTCTCACTACTACTTCACAGCGTCACCTCCTGCTATTCATGTTTGGGACAGTATCTGTAAATGGTTGGCAGTTGAATGACATCAGTGGTGTTCGATCTGCTTAAATTAAACATCGATATTTTTTATATTCTTATTGTGAAGTGGGTGACACCACTTCGGGTGCTTGTTATCTAGACTTCTATTCCACATATGGCAAACCTCGTAGAATTAACCGAAGCAGAGAAATTTGTCATGGTTGAACCCGGACAGAGGCGGCTGATGCCGTAGCCTGCGTGAGGGCACTTCCCACTATATCTATCATTTCATACATATTTGTCGGCTTGTAAGAAAAAATGCACGCTGCGCCCCCGTTTTACAAAGACATTTTTTGACTGAATTTGGCAAGCAAACCTAAAGGACTTGGAGGAAGCTTTCAAAGTCAGAAGTTATGAGAAAAAATTTAAAGGTTTTGGAGAGGGGTTATATTTACAATGTAACTATAATGCTAAATTAAATCTTCTCACCCTCTGTTCAATATACCCACTAGATGAAGTACCATTTCGCGTCGTGTAGAATATTTAAGAAATAAAAAAGAAGAGTAAAACATTCAAGCTTGTCAAAAAAGTTTTCTTTCACTTTTGATCCCTTATGAGGAAAAGGTTCACTACCTTAGAGAAGGGAAGTTTCCCTTCACTTTTAATCCCTAAAGGGGGAAAGTCCCCCTTTTTACCATTGACCTCTTAGTGGGAGAAAAAGCCCTCGCTTCACCTTTGACCCCTTAAAGAAGACAAAAGTTTCTTTTTACTTTTGACCCATTGATTCCTGTCCTACCGATGTATTGACTTCATTTCCGTATCTAACAACAGTAACAGTTAACAATGACCAGACCAAAAATCTGTGACGGCACGGACGAATAACTGTGACATACGCAAAAACTGAATTCACACCAACTTCTAAAGCCCAACTAAGGCCGACTTGTTTTGCTAAAGTTTGCAAATCTCATTTACAGGAATTACTAATAAAGGAGATGAAATCGGAATACATTGTTTGAGAATAATATTGTATCGTGGAATGAATTATGTTTTGTTTATCTTTTAGATTTTCATGAAGCAAGGGAGTTTGAACCTAGAGCAGCCAAGCCTATTCACTGGTTAATCTTTGTGAATAAAATCACGGCTATCCAGGTTTTCGAAAGTAGAGCATTCCTATAAAAACCTTTTGTAAACGAAGCAATTACCATTGATCTATATGAGGGGATTTGGGACCATTCCCAGACCCCAAAATGGTGGTACATCGGGATGAATCATCGGAAGTTGTTCTGGTGGTACATGAGATTGGCGTGTAGAAAAGAAAGGAAAAAGACGAATCACTGAAAAACAAAAGCTGGACACTTGCTTTTTGCCTTTTTCCGAAAAAGCGAACAAGCGGCCAACAGCAAACCTTCGAAAAACAGGGGACTGCATGTATTTGAATTTTATTAGATGATTTTTTTGGTAAGAAACTAAAAAAAGCTGTTACAGTGGAAGAGTCCATGTTTCGATTGGAGGGTTGGAGATAATTTATTAGCAAACTTAAAATGGTTACTGACAGAGAACCTAGAGAAGTACACTGTTCATTATATGAATTGATTTTGGGGGCGTGTCTTATAGTCTGCAAAATACTGTACTGACTTGATTGAAAGATATTTTTCTTTTAAGATTTTGAAGCATACAAAGACTTGTCAGTTGGTATTTTAAAGATAAGGTGAACATGGCCGACGACAAAGCAGAGACTGGCTATTCCTATCAGCCAGAAGAGAAGTTTTTATCCACACCTTTGAAGTATCGTTATAAATATAATTGGATTGTACAAGATGCCGGAGTACTTTTTGTGGAAAAGGCCTGATAAGCAATGGTTGGGATTAAATTGAAAGCAGAAGAGATTTGGCCCGCGGGCCGTAGTTTGCCAACCCCTACACCAGGTTATAAAGCTAACGATTTATTTCATTTTTTTTAAAGCCATTCTGATTCCTTGTGAATTCTGATACAGTCAACGTTATTAAAGCAATGCAATGAATTATCGCTATGGACGGAAAATTTGATTCAGTAACCTCACCTGATTGGTTCTGTGTAACTGACGTTGTTGCCGTCATCTCTTTTATAGGTGAGCCAATTGTGATCGCTTCCGATGTAACATTCGTCCAGAATTCGCTGTACGACTTGGCAATGGTCGCCCTGAATCACAGAGAAAATATTTCTGAACTTTTTTCAATTTGAAAACAGAAATGGGAAGAATTAGATATTTTCTAAGCTTTTCCTGGAACAAGGTCACAGTAATGAAACACCGCAGGTAAAATCGAATCCGTTACAAAAGTCGATTAGACAGGTTTGCTAAGAGTCACTCAGAAAATGGATAAAAAACATTAGACTCTATGTAAGAGTGAAAGAAAGTTTTAATAAATTTGTTTTAGAGATCCTACCCGTGATATCAGAGAATATATTAACAGCTAGTTTTAATATATTTTCTAAAACAAATCCTTTCTTTCATTCAGTGATCTCGGGGTGATTTTGAAATTTTGTCCCATTATTATGAGGTTGACGCAAAATTCCCCAGTGCCAATATCTCCTCAATATTAGAGAAACCTTAGAAGTAGCTTTCAAGCTGTCTACTCACACAACAACCTATCAACTGTCGTGTACAAACCTTAGCAAGAACTAGAAATAGGTTTCACACGAAATTACGAACGGATCGCCGTGGCCCAGTGATAGCTTTTGGTTCAGTAGACCATGGTTTGATCCACTGCTGAGTCATACCAAAAACTTCTAAATTGTCACTAAATGTATATCCACTAACAAAGGGATTTTTATTGAGGCAGAAGGGTCACAGCCAAATTACATTGGATACACCGGTTCTCATAAGATCACTGAAGAAAAACTGGTCAGTACCTTGTTGGGTGACCAATCGGGAATACAAAGTGTTGTAAACAGAACAAAACTTCAGCATACATGGGAAACTGGAATTAATGAGGGTATGATGGGAGAACCACGATGTATTCGTCTTTCTCAAGTGCAGATGATTGAAGATGACTCATGGTAGGTTCCATCATTCGAGTTCTTCGAATGAGACTAAAAAGAATCTCGCGATCTTTGTTGTGAAGATTGAGTGGAATGAGAAAAGTTTGGTATCAACAGGAAGCATGTCATTTTTCAGAACGAAAATGTGTTCAGTAAAATAAACTCTGAAGATCAAATCGTTAGGTCGGGAGGTTTTACTGAATCGTTCCAACACAATTGATTTAGCACTTGAAGATTTCCATTCCACTAACAAGTTTTCGTGGCAAAACCTTCAAAATAGGAAAGAAATCGATTCAGCATTATCAGAGGTCTTTTGTCCAGAATTTAAAATTCTTTCAATAAGCAATAAAAGGGCATTTTGTCAATGTTAATAACGATTATATGTTGTTGACAAACAATTTTAACGTTTGTTACTTTTGAACAGGTTTTTATTACCTCCCAAAAATACAAAATTACGGAAAATCTTGTGTTTATGTATACGAGGTAAGTTCAGAGAATATTAAGCTATATTGAATATCTCGATAACCGGTAGCGTAACCATATTTTATCTTTGAAGCAATTCACTGTATACTTAATTGCGCATGCGTATGCAGATACTCGCCCATTGGTTTCTCAGTCGGTAGGGAGACATCATTGAGTTTGTTTACTGTGACCGTCACATGACCGAGCCTGTCCATTCTTCACGTCTTTGAGAGATTTTTCGGCGAAACATCGTAGCACCCAGATCTATCATGTCTCCTTCATAGACAAGATTAGGACCTTTGCTACTTCAGGCTTGAGATTTTCCAAACCCTAGACGAGATTAAGGAGAACGCAACGTGGCAGCTGATGACCATCCCGAAAGTGAACACAGCAAATTGCATTGAAAAGTGGGAGAGACGCTGGGAACGCATATGATGTCCTAGGGGGAGTACTTTGAAGGAAACTAGTCAAGTAGGTTATTTTTTCTCGTTATTATGAAATGGCTGGATACTTAGCTCACAGATAAAGGTGGTAGAATGTGTATTTAGGAGATTTTTGCTCTGTCTTATTATACAAAAGCTGGTCTCTTTTTGTTGATTAGTTTGTATGTCACACTGATGCAAACAGATATATAAAATGGACGACATCAGATATGTCCGACTTATACATCGGTAGTCAAGTAGCATAGCCGTTAGGCCAGCATAAACAGGTTGAATAGTTAGTGAGATCAATCAATTACACGAACCGACTAATCGAGCAGCAGGCACAGGTCGAATAACTGTTGCTGATAACAGTTTTACTGCCTGTCTTAGTTTTTGTATACATTTCCGTAGTGTCGCACAGAACCTAATGGAGGGAAAGTTGGCTCAAAAGATTGTATTGCGTCAGTCCATGATTCATCCATACATAACAGAAATAATCCTTTAGGGATATTTGGGGATGGGGGGGGGCTATTGTCCTCATCTTGGGCTATTCCTTCGGAAATGCCCAACCAATGGTGACATCCATCTGAAGAAGGCCGTTGGATACAACGGCGCAAAAGTTGTGTTTAAGAAATGAACTGATATGACGACAATAGTCAAGAAAAACCTGTACTAGATGATAATACCCCATAAAAAAAAAATCAGAAATTAAATGATGCTGTCATTTCTTACAGGTACTACAATGGTTTAGAAATGAATCTTACTTACACAAAGTGAATTCTGCTCTCTGGAATGTTTGAATCATCAAGACGCCAAACAAAAGTAATATGCTGCTTGAGTTTATCATTTGTGTGAGTAATGGTATCATCATTCAAAGAACATATCAGTGCTTTGGCAAGGTCCCTGTCAAAGCGTATGAATTTGCCAACTATTTGCTGTGAGCTGTCAATCCGGGCCTGTACCATAAATCCACGAAATGGAATAGTCCCAGAAATAACACCTAAAAAAAAAAAAGAAACAATTAAACATTAAAAAATATTTCCCCATTTTCTCAGAGTTTTGTCATTCATACCGTTTGAAGACTTCAAAAGACTTCGTTATTTTTCTGATTTTGGTGATTCCTCCATCAATGTGCCATGAAACGTCAATCAGAGCTTGCATCGTGAATATGCAGAATGGGAGAGTCAAGGAAATAATACCTTTAGAACGCAACAAATAAAATATTAAGAACTTTCTTTTTCATTTCCTCTAAATCCATTACGATTTTTGCAAGAATGAACTGAGTAAGAATTCCTAATTTCTTTTTTCTGATTTTTGCTCTGAAAAAAGGAGACTGAAGGCTATGGGCTTTATTTTGTTTTTGTACTTTTGTTCGTTTTCTTGCTTGATTTGTTTTTTTCGCCGTCGAAGTGTATGAATATGCCCACTTCTTGCAGTCATAGCTCGTAATGGAATAGTCCAAGAAAAAGCACCTGTAGAAAGAAACAAGTAAATGTCTTTTTTCTCTTTCATTCTCACCGATTTCAGTCATTTTTGCACTGGAGTAGAATTGAATTGAATAAGAACTAGCAACTATTTTCTGATTTTTGCTTCAAACCCGAAATGAAATCGATGACTAAAGGCTATTGTTTTTCAAGACAGCAGAATCAAAATGATTGTAATACAGATTTAGTTTTGGGGAATAATGAAGCCGTGTAGTTAGGAAAAACAAGTCCAAAATAACATGAACAGAAAACAATGAAGCTCTACATAGAAATACCATGTTTAATTGATCCCTGTGTTGATTTCAGCCACATTAATAGGTGTGCATTATCAAGAAAGTATCATAAAAGAGGTAATAGAATTGCTATAGGCATCCGATCGACATTTGATGACAACAATCAAATAAACAGTCTGTGCCAAAAAATCTTATTGGTCACATGAGGACAGCAGTAGCGGACTGGGACTTGATTCTCTATCGGGAAAACGTCAAAAATTAAGTCGATCTCGTGTATAGACCGAGCCTTGATTTATGGACACGAAATCATTTATGGTATTCTCTATTCTTTATATCGTAGATCCATATATTATTGTCATCATCGATTAACCCACATTATATCAATTTTGATGAGATGATTTTCGAGAAAAGATCAAATGAGGATTAAACCCACTAACAATGGCCAGCAAAATTAGCTTGCGTCCTAATCTGTTCGTTTTTTTTTAAATATTGCTTATTAAAATAGCAGTTTAGTATCAGACTATCAATAGCTGTAGATCAAACGAGAATCGAACCCACAAACAACAGTCAGCTGGTCATTGCTAAACGACGATTTTTTTTTCATATCATTTATCACCTTAATCCCACACCACAACATGTTGTACTGAGTAACCTACTCGAGATTTCGAAGAGAACCTACTCTGTCTATTGTCGATTTCTTGTCGCAAATGTATAGCAAGACAAAGAAGAATTTGAAAATTAGCTGAAACTTTGTATTTTTATTTGTTTTCCTTTCAAATCATGTCCGTGACTTGGAGGAATGTTCAGAATGAATTCACCCACAAAAGATGCCGTCCCCGGTGGATTCGAACCACCAACCTTTCTGTTAACGGCTATAACCGGCTGCACCACGAGAGCATATGCCTGGTACGATAGAACGATTCACTAGTGAGTCCAATTCACATGTGCCTGATTTTCAAAAGTCTTTTTACGGATCTCAAGTACAAAAATGTTCAGTCTCGCAAAATAAAAACGATTTTAAATTATTATCAACAAAGGATAAAACACCTTTTTCTTAAATATCTAATGAAATAATGGTACAGATTATTCATTTGTAGTTGCTTCTTTGCTCTTCCTGATCAATTAACAGTTGGTAGCCTTTGGTAAACGCCGTTCTAGTTAGGAATGCCGTTACAATCAAGAACGGTTTGATTGATCGAATACGGCTCATGTAGACTGATAAGATATTACATGGAAATTCTCAGCCGTGTACCATCGTTGAGGATATACTTAAGTGGTGTAGGATTGGACTGCTGGTCGAGAGGACCCAAGTTCAATCCTGATTACCTCCTTCTCTATATCATATCATTTTAAATATTCCCAGTAGGAATGGGAAGGGTCCTATATGCCATAAACTACGGTACACTTTTCCATTCACAACAATACCTCGTTCATACCAAATACCGCTCTCACATCACAACACCATGAAATATGCTTGGTTAATTAGTTTCAAAATGAGACACAACTTTCAGGAAACCCGCCCAAAATTCGGGATTTTAAGTTAGTTATTTTAGTGTTCAATCAGTCACTATTCCTACGACAAGGTCTCGTCTCATTGTAGTAGTAACTTAGCAAATAGACAACAAGATCCAGATCAACTCACCTTCGTATAAATTGGAGTCAATTCGGTTAGTTTTAAGAACGTACGGAGCTGGTCTGTCTAGGATCTCCTCAATTGCAAATCCTGTTAGCCTAGCCCCGTGAAAAGGCCTAAGATCCGAACAAGAAGAAACTGGGGCTCCATTGGGAAAAGAGGCAATCCCAACAAAAAATAAAACGACCCAGACTTCCACGAGGATGACAAAAAACACAGCTGCAGCCACTAGCGCCATTTTCTTTGTAGTTGTGTCTGTGTGTGTGCATGCGTAGTTCTTATTCCGGTTGTTTTGTATTGCGTGCATTGAGTGCACCTTGCCGTCTGTCGACAACCAAAAACGAGACATACTCTCTTGAGAGTCATTATCACTGATGCTAATACTCACTCCTCCACAACGCAATCCTCTAGGTGGACACTTGTTGTGTCACTTGAAGTGCAGAAAGAGAACTCCTTGAAAAAAAGCCAGAAGCAGCACTTTTGTTGCCTACAATCAACATTCATTTAATCAGTTCTCCACGTATGAAATACACTTCCGAAGAATAAAAGTATGCACTCATTCACACAGTACATATATGTGTGTGTGTGTGTGTGTGTGTGTGTGTGTGTGCGTGCGCGTGTGCACATGCATGCGCGTGTGCACATGCATGCGCGTGTGCACATGCATGCGTGTGTGTATGTATCTGAGTTTGATACACAACATGGAAACATGGATTGTATTTATATCCGTAACATGTTCCGAGAGACTGATTTCTCCACACATAATTTTTCTCAATAACATAGTCCCCAGATTCAGTTATACATACACACACAAAACCTTTTTCACTTTCGTTTCCTATACACAACTTATCTGAACTTTGACACCAACACAATTTTCTTCTTTTTCATTAGTAAAATATATTAATTTAGAAGAATAATACGTAATGAATTACTTTAACAAAGATAGACTTTAATTGCAGAAATCCAAACGCAAAAGTCCAGCTAGTGCAGATAAATGAGTTTGCATACCCTTTTGTAGAAATTTGATCTAGTATACCTTAGTGTAACAATGTTGCAATAGACGACAGAGTATGATTGAAAGAGTGAAAAGCTGAAAGAAAGAACACCCGTAGCAGTGCAAGGAACAACGACGAAAAAGTACCAAACGAAGTAGCTGCACAGCAAACAAGGAAACATAGTAACAGAAAAAAATATACGGAGAATTCAAAAGACAGATACAGGATGTGGCAGACGAGAGATTAAGGGCATGGTTACGCAAAGGAAACCTGAAGACAGAAACAGAATCGATCATCATGGTAGCCTAGAACAAATGCATCAGGACAAACTATATGAAGGCGAAGATCGACAGAATCCAGACAAACAGCAGATGCCGCTTATGCAGAGAAGGGGATGAGACCGTAAACCACATAACCAGTGATAATAGTCAACTGGTCCCGAAGAAGTATAAAAACAGACACAGTTGGTTTGCAAAAGTGAACTGAGCAAACAAATGGGATTCACCCATGTGAACAAAAAAGAGAGACAGTCCTGGAAAATGGAAGTTATGAATTACTTTGGGACCTGCACATCCAAACTGACTACCCCATCCAAACGAGAAGATCGGAACTGGTAATCGTGGACAGGGGAAGGAGAACCAGGTACGAGCATCGCTACGTTTAAGCGGATACCTTATCAGGGGCAGGTTCGATTCCTGCAGCAGCCCCATTTTCTTTGATTGTTCATTCTATCTATGTTGTCTTGGATGAGTGATGTATTAACCGTGTAAAGATGGGAGATAATTTCAAATGAATTTCTGTATAAGTTATAATCATTCTGTCTGATCACATATATCCACTTCTTTTATATATATATATAATATATATGTGTGTGTGTATTGGTTTATATCGTTACATGTGCAGCACCGGCTTGAGTGGTTGGTGTTCAAGTGAAAAGATGGGGTTTCGAATAGCGATTTGCAGAGCAGGCAGGTAAACTACTCCCACTTGGAATAGCGGAACATCAAAGTTTCCCAATCTCCATTAGGCTTTGCGCCATCTTTAGCTTATTGAATATGATCTGATTAAATGCATTTGTCCTGCAATACAAAGATGTATATATCTATACAACTGATTAGTCTCTTTTTCATATCTCTCTCTCTCTCTCTCTCTCTCTCTCTCTAAGTGTGTGTTTGTGTGCTCAGACGAGGATTTCGTATGTTAATCTTCAAGCTCTTCTCATTTGTGATATTGGCACAATTAAATCTCTCGAGTTCTCTATTTCTCTCACGTTGCCTTGTAACAGAATTGGATAAGCTTTGTAAATGCTCCAAAACACATTGGAACATCTAGAAGTGAAGCCCACATTCTCAACCTGACAGTACCCATAAAAAGCACTGATTACGAGGTTTATTCAAATATCTTAGTTAAGCGTTCTTCTTGAGAGCTGTGTGTAATCACTCGTTGGATAATGATGTCAAGGTTTACCTTTACGATTAAGTGTCTGGTTATGATGATATCTGAATTTTCTCTTTTTCCCCAATGGGAAGGGAATTGGCCAAGTTGTACCTTGGACAGAAGTCTTTATACGAGCACTCACTCACAACTGCTTTACATGCCCAGGCAGTAGCAGTTCAAGGCTGATACCTCTGTTGTCAACCATGATGGGGTTTAATCGCATATACAAGATTATTCCATCCTTCATATTTTAGGATGGACAAAGTTGTTGGGGCTTCTCCGTCTGTCCCCACCAGATCAACATTTTCATAATCTGTGAGAATTGATACGTTAAATTTATTGTTTATTTCGTTATCCACCCCCACAACACACACACACACATGGGTTACGGTTATAGTTAGGGTTTCTGTTTTGTGATGGGGCCAAACGAAAAAAACCCATCATTGTGGGTCCTTTTCAACAATAAAAAAGAAAATGCAACTTAATCGGTTTTTTTTTTTTTTTTTTTGGTTTCTATACTTTAAAATTATGGACGCAAGTTTTTGGTGGGGACGAACAAAAAGACTCAAGTGGTTGATGAGCTTTTGGTTAGAAAAATATCAACGTTTAAAAATCTAAGAGAAAGTCTCAAATAGGTATTGCAATGGGATGGAAGACATAAGTAGTCATCATCACTCCACGGCAGACACTAAATAAATGATTTGTGCATTTGATTAATTCAAACAAAATGCAACAAAATTGTATTCCTCATTGTTTAACCTGTTTCTCTTAAAGGGAAAACCATTTCATCATGATCTATATCTGCAAGTATTTCGGATTAACTAAATTCGATGGAATAAAGATCATTTTGCTGAGGTTATTTTATTATTTATTTGAATGTTTTGTTTACTTTTTCGCCACTCCCGGATCCAGGCGGAAGTCTTTCTTCTAAGCAAATTGTCAGTAGAGAGTAAAATTACTTACTTGTCAAAATGTGTCCAGGTGGACAATACAAAAGGCTGATTTTGAAGTGGTTATCTAGTCATCTGTTTGAATTTGAAACAAGAAATACAAGGTCCGGTCTGGTTTGAGCAATGAAGAAATCATTTAGAATGATTCTCCTTTACTTTTTGACATAAAACATACTTACGTAAATATCATGTTGTAGAGAATCTGGAGGATTGGCAAATGTTTGGTAAAGCGTTTCGAGATATTTGCTGAAGTAAGTCTTGTTTAGAAAAAAATCAGATAAACAATCTCTTATAGGTATATCTGAAAACCGATTAGTTCAAAAAACAGATTTGCCGATTTCTTACTTGAAAATAAAACGTAATGAAATATTTTTTACACTTAAAAATAAAGAATATGCCAGTAATTGAATGGTTTACCTTTATCGTATTTCATCCACCACTGTACAAATGAGCTGTAACATTACAGTCTTAATTTACAGCACCCAGTTTGAATATTTCAATGGTTCACTGCGGAGAAATTACCATTCCTTAACAATCGACTTAATGGTCTACCCTATGTATGGTACCTTTATTGCCATCCAGAAAATCGAAAAATTCTGAATTCCCAAAATTCAGATCTTGGAAGGGCCCAAACTGCCATGCTCGTTATGCTCCTTATCAAAGACGTTTCACGGAATAGCAATTCTCTGATTACAACCAGGAGTACAAGATTATTTACTTAAGACTTTATGCTGCCACAGCGTTGGTCATGTAGTATCAAAGGGTTTTTATTCTTACTTTTACAACGTCACGTAAGTACGTGATTTTTTTTTTTAATGATAGGAAGTAAAATAGTGGAGACTGAACTAGACAAAACAAAATTTTAAAAAAGAGAAGACAAAAGAAAGTATACGACAGCAACAATCAAAACCACTCTGGAAAAACGTTGGGGCTTCAAAGCAACAAACAAAGCTCTCAGTATATGTCAGAAATAAATAACTAGCGTATACTAAGAAAACGGAGACAACACAACAGAGAAAAGATTGTCGAACGCGCCCAATAATTCTACCAAGAACTCTACTTTTCAAGACATGGACAACTAACAGGATACTCATGATGCGGACAATCAATTCGAAGACTTCCCAGGAGTCACATCATGCGAGGTAAAACAAGCCATCAAACAAGCAAAAAGGGAAAAGTCCCAGGACCAGATAACATCACCATCGATTCACTCAAAAAAGCTGGTAAGATTATCAATAAAAAGACCTCAACGACTACTGACCTATAAGCCTACTCAACTGCATCAACAAACTTTTCACAGAAATCATCACCAACTGGCCACTAAAACATTACATTGAAACCAACCACGAGAACAGGCTAGATTTGGAAGGTACTCGACCATGGACCATCATCATCATCATCATCAGTCTTTTAGCGTCCGTCGTTGGACATAGACCTTCCCCAGGATTTGTCACACTTCCCTATCATGGGCGTCACAGAGCCAGTACTTCCTGAACCTATCTAGCTCGTCTCTCCATCTAATATTTTGCCGGGCTCAGTTGCACATGTGGTCTCGGGGGGATCCATGTCGTGAGTCGCGATGTCCATCGATTGTCTGCCATTCTTGCAACATGGCCAGCCCACCGCCATTTGAGATTTTTAATGGATTCTATGATGTCACTAACTCTTGTCTTTTCTCGGATGTACTGTACTGTCTTGTGGTCTCTCCATGTGAGACCCAGCATTATCCTTTCATGTGCACGTTGCATGGTTCTCAATTTACGGGTCTGTCTCTTGGTTAGGTTCCATGTTTCAGCTCCATAAGTGACTATTGGGAGGATGCATTGGTTATACACCCTTCTCTTTAGGATTAATGGGATCTTCTTGTATTTAAAGGTTGAGCTTGCTCAGCCAAAGGCTTGCCATCCTAGTGTGATTCTTCGCTTGATTTCTTCTTCTTTTGAGGGTCTCATGGAGATTCGTTGTCCTAGGTAGATGAAGTGGTCTACTTCCTCCTGTTGTGTGTCCTCGATTTTGATCTTAGTGTTTTTATCCCCGATGTGGTTGTTGCACATGATCTTCGTCCTGCTGGAGTTCATGTGTAGGCCGACTTTCTTGCTCTCTTCATTTAGTTCATCTATCATTAGTTGGAGGTCGTGTAGGTTCTCTGCGAAAAAGGCAATGTCGTCTGCAAATCTGAGGTTGCTCAGATACTCGCCGTCTATTTTAATTCCTTTATTCTCCCAGTCTAGCCTTCTGAAGATCATCTCAAGGCAGGCTGTAAAGAGTTTAGATGAGTTGGTATCACCTTGTCTTACTCCTTTCTGGAGCTGAAAGGGGTCCGAGTCTTTATGTAGCCTGATAAAGGAGCTGCCGTGATTGTATATATGTTTCAATACTTCAACATATACTGGATCTACACCTTGCCGACTGATGGCTTCCATGACCTTCGGGATTTCTACTGAGTCGAATGCCTTTTCGAAGCTGATAAATGCTACGGCGAGTGGTAGTTTATGTTCTGCTACTTTTTATTTCAGCTGATTTATCGAATGCAGGTGGTCCATGGTCGAGTAGCTTCTTCTAAAACCAGCTTGTTCACGTGGCTGGTTTTCATCGAGTGTCTCTGTGATTCGGTTGGTGATAATTTTTGTGGAAAGTTTGTATACACAGTTGAGTAGGCTTATAGGACTATAGTTGTTGGGGTCTTTGGGGCTTTCTTTTTTTATATAAAAGCATTATGATAGCAGTGTTCCAATCGTCAGGGACTTTACTATGTTTTAGACACAAGTTGAAGAGGACGGTCAGTTTCCTAGTGATGATTTTACCCACTTTTCGGAGTAGGTCGATGGTGCTGTTGTCTGGTCCAGGGGCAGTTCCTTTCTTCGTCTGTTTAATGGCTTCTTTCACCTCCCATGGGGTTACTTTTGGGAAGTCCTCGAGTTGATGGCTTACGTCTTGCGTATCTCGCTCATTGTTTTGTAGTCCTTGTTTGGACGAATAAAGTTTTTGGTAGAATTCTTTGGCACGTTTGACAATCCTATCTCTGTCCGTTGTTAGGCTTCCATTTTACGCCTAACAACATGGACCATCTCCATTCAATAAATGAGCTGAAAGAAGAGCAGCAGAAGACAAAATGCCACTCGCTATTTTTAGACTCAATAAGTGCATTCGACTCAGGAAATTTCCATGGTCATGAAGGCCATCACTCCACAAGGAATAGACCCGGTATACGTCAGAGTATTGCAACAAATATACAGCCACAGCAGATCCTTTATCAGGATATATAAAGACTCTGAACCCTTCCAGCTCTAAAAAGAAGTAAGACAAGGTGATCTCAGCACACCCAAACCCTTTACAGCCTGCTTCGAGATGATCTTCCGAAACCTTGAGTAGGAGAATGAAGGAATAAAAATAAACGGCGAATATCTGAGCAACCTCAGATTCGCAGACGACATCGTCCTTTTTGCAGAGAACCTACACGACCTCCAACTGATGCTAGATCAACTAAACAAAGAAGACAAGAAAGTCAGCCCTAACATGAACTTCTGTAAAACGAAAATCATGCGTAACAACGACACTGAGACAGTAGAAAGTAGACCACTGCATCCAACTTGAAAGTAGACCACTACATCCAGCTCTATGAAGCCCACAAAAGAAAAAAAGAACCACTCTAGGATAGTAGGCCATTGACAGAACAAGCTCAACTTCCAAAAAGAAGAAGATCCCAATAATCCAAAAAAGAAGAGTACACGAGCAAAGTATACTCCTGATAGTCATTTGCTGAGCTGAAACATGGAATCTAACCAAGAGTCAGACCCACAACCTGGGAAGTATGCAATGTGCGCATGAGAGAATTATGCCCAACCTCACATGGAGAGATCAGAAGACTGCATAGTATATCACAGAAAAAGGGGAGTCAGATATATTATAGATTCTTCTAAAAAGCCTAAATGGCAATTGGTCAGTCATGTTGCGAGAAAGTCAAGCGAACAAATTATATCACAACTCAAAATTTGGATCCCCAGAGATCGCATGCACAACCAAAGCCAGCAGAAACACTAGATGGAGAGATGAACTAGACAAATTCGGTGATATATGGGCTCCGCAACGCCAATGATAGAATAATATGGCGGATGCATGGAGAAAGTCAATGTCCAACGACGGACGATAAAAAAAACTATGATGATGATGAATACCAGCAGCCCCCTCACCCATCGTACACCCTTATTAAACTAACTTTTTGATTCTTTCAATCTCCTATCTTGTCTGCCAAAATCATAATCAACTGATCCAGTTGACCTACATTCAGATGGCTCAAAAGAAAGCCTTGTCAATTAAAGCAGAACAGCTTCCTTGATCCGATATCCATATTCAACATGTACATAAATACATATACAGGTACATATGCATATATACAAAAACATACATACATACATGTATGCATACATATATATACACACATATATGTATACAAATCTACAGTGTAGCTACAGACTATCCAGCGTCCATTGAAGTACATGTATATGAACATAAATACATATATATATATATATACAAAAAAATATATGAATACGTAGATGTATGTAGAAGTATATATATATATATATATATATATATATATATATCTCAATACTTTCACACATATACATAAACGTCAATACTTATACACATGCATACATACGTACACGTATATACATATATATATATATATATATACGTATACATACGTGAATATATTTATACAAATATACATACATGCAAGATATTATTCATGCATATCCATATGTATATATAAACTTATAAATATGTATACAGACACATACATATATAAAACATATTTATACATATATATATACATGTATACTGTATACATACATATGCAGATATATATATATTCATATATATGTATATATATGTACATATCGATATATATAAATGCAAATATATATGTATATGCACATATATATATACACACACATATATAAACGCATTTATATACAATATATATACCTACATATGCACATACATGTATGAATATACATATATATATATAAATCTATATGTACATATATGCATGTATATATGTATATACATATATGTATGTACATTTATATATACATGCATATACATATATATAAATATATATACATACATGTATGTATATGCACATAAATATACACATATATAAACCTGTATATATATGTATACAGATATATATACATATATACACACATACTTATGTATATATATATATATATATATATATATATATATATAACTGTAACAGGTCTAGACAATTTATAGAAAAAAGCATCAACGGATAAATAAACCTGATTTTAAAACACTTTATGTCCGTCCTACACTGTACAGTTCATGATATATATATATATATATATATATATATATATATATGTGTGTGTGTGTGTGTGTGTGTACATATATGTACACATTTATATATAGATATATTCATATATCTCTGAATTTTCGAGATGAGATATTATTATTTTTATTATTATTCGAACCATTCTCGGACCATTGATCAGGAAGAACACTGGAAGATTTGAAATTTGAAAGAGTTGGCCCATATGATACCCAAGAAAAACTGCCTCAGTAATCCTAGCTTTGAAATGGATACCATATGGGAACATTTAATAATGAAAGACGGAAAACAATAACATCAAATACCAAAAATAAAATGTTACCTGAGGTTTAAAGACACATATTGAAGTGGTTACAGAATCAGACAAAATAAGTAATTTGCAAGTAATCTGATGGTTCTACGTCGAATCCCAGTGTGAGAAAATAATAATACTACTAATGCTCAGAGTGGAGTGCAGTCAAAAAACCCCCGTCGGTTGAATAAAGGGTTCAGTTCGTTACTTCCCCACACCTAACAGATAATACCTGCTGAAGGCTGTAGAGTACAACGGCTGAAACGTTATATAAAAAACAACCAAGATGAGGATGGTTGGAAACGTATATACATATATATATATACATATATGTATACATATATACATATATGTATACATATATGCATATATATACATATATACATATATGTATACATATATGCATATATATACATATATACATATATGTATATATATATACACATATATGTATACATATGTACATATATGTATGCATATATACACATATAAGTATACATATGTACATATGTATATATATATACATATATGTATACGTATATGCATATATATATATATGTATATATATACTTATATTTACATGTATCTATACGCATATACATATATATATATATACATATACTTATATTTACATATATGTATACGTATATACATATATATATATATATATATATATACATGTACTTATATTTACATATATGTATACTTATATACATATATATATATATATATATATATACATGTACTTATATTTACATATATGTATACTTATATACATATATATATATATATATATATATACATATACTTATATTTACATATATGTATACTTATATACACATATATATATATACATATACTTATATTCACATATATGTATTCGTATATACATATATATATATAAACATATACTTATATTTACATATATGCATACGTATATACATATATATATACATATACTTATATTTGCATATATGTATACGTATATACATGTATATATATATATACTTATATTTACATATATGTATACGTATATACATATATATATATATACATATACTTATATTTACATATATATATTTATATATATATATATATACATATACTTATACTTAAACATATATATATACATACTTATATTTAAACATATATATATATACTTATATTTAAACATATATATATATATATACTTATATTTAAACATATATATATATATATATATACTTATATTTAAACATATATATATATACTTATATTTAAACATATATATATATATATACCTATAAAACCATATTTATATACTTATATTTAAACATATATATATATATACTTATATTTAAACATATATATATATACTTATATTTAAACATATATATATATACTTATATTTAAACATATATATATATACTTACATTTTAACATATATATATATACTTATATTTAAACATATATATATATACTTATATTTAAACATATATATATATATATATACGTATATTTAAACATATATATATATACTTATATTTGAACATATATATATATATATACTTATATTTGAACATATATATATATACTTATATTTGAACATATATATATATATATATTCATATTTAAACATATATATATATACTTATATCTAAACATATATATATATATATATATACTTATATTCAAACATATATATATATACTTATATTTGAACATATATATATATATATATATTTATACTTATATTCAAACATATATATATATACTTATATTTAAACATATATATATATATACTTATATTTAAACATATATATATATATATATATACTTGTATTTAAACATATATATATATATATATATTTATATTTAAACATATATATATATATACATTCATATTTGAACATACATATATATATATATATATATTCATATTTAAACATATATATATATATATATATTCATATTTAAACATATATATATATATATTCATATTTAAACATATATATATATATATTCATATTTAAACATATATATATATATATTCATATCTAAACATATATATATATATTCATATTTAAACATATATATATATATATATATATTCATATTTAAACATATATATATATATATTCATATTTAAACATATATATATATATATTCATATTTAAACATATATATATATATATATATTCATATTTAAACATATATATATATATATATATTCATATTTAAACATATATATATATATATATTCATATTTAAACATATATATATATATATATTCATATTTAAACATATATATATATATATATATATATTCATATTTAAACATATATATATATATATATATATTCATATTTAAACATATATATATATATATTCATATTTAAACATATATATATATATATATTCATATTTAAACATATATATATATATATATATATTCATATTTAAACATATATATATATATATATTCATATTTAAACATATATATATATATATATTCATATTTAAACATATATATATATATATATTCATATTTAAACATATATATATATATATATATATTCATATTTAAACATATATATATATATATATTCATATTTAAACATATATATATATATATATATATTCATATTTAAACATATATATATATATATATATTCATATTTAAACATATATATATATATATATATATATATTCATATTTAAACATATATATATATATATATTCATATTTAAACATATATATATATATATATTCATATTTAAACATATATATATATATATATTCATATTTAAACATATATATATATATATATTCATATTTAAACATATATATATATATATATTCATATTTAAACATATATATATATATATATATATATATATATATATATATATATATATATATATATATATATAATCACTGCAGCTCCTTTATCACGGTACATTTAGACCCGGACCCCTTTCAGCTCCAGAAAGCCTTCTTTGAGATTATTTCCAGAAGACTAGACTGGGATAGCACAGGAATGAGAGTTGACGACAAGTACCTTAGTTACCTCGTTTTTACAGACAACATTCCTTTCTTGCTTAAAATTTGCACAACTTCTAACTAACGCTAGATCAACTAAATAAAGAGAGCAAGAAAGTCAGCCTATACATGAAATTTGGGAAGATGAAGGTCATGTGCCATAACTTTGTTGGAAATGAGATCACTATGATCTTAATCTTGGACATATAACTGGAGAAGGTAGACCACTATATCTATCTACAACAACGAATCCCCATGAGACCTTCAAAAGAAAGTAAAATCAAGTAAAAAATCACATGAGGATAGCAAGCCTTCGGCAGAGCCAGTGGAAACTTTAAAATCACAAGATTGCATTATTCCTGAAAAGGAGAGTATACATCAAATGCAATCCCCCCTAATAGTTATTTATGGAGCTGAGACATCGACACTAACCATGAAACATACCCACAAATTAAGAAGCCTGCAATGTACACATGGAAGAATTATGCACAACTTTGCATGAAGGGACTCCAAAGAATTCATTGATAACTGAAAAGGCAAAAGCCAAGCGAAGAACAAACAACCGATGGATATCATGATTCACAACATGGATCTCCAGACATTACAAGCACAATGTAAACTGGGAGAAAATCAAATGGAGAGACGTGTGATACAAATTAAAAGAGCGCTGACTATAGAAAAATTTGGTGAATCTTGGGGAAAGCCTATGTCCAAAGACAGACATTAAATTACTGATGATGTTTATTTGTATAAGCAAATATATATATACATGTACTTATTAATATATATTCGGATACATATCGACATACAATGAGATACATGTCCATATATTCATACTCATATATTCAAATATACGATTATATGTATATATATATATATATATATATATATATATATATATATATATATATATATAGTTATATGTAATTTTATTTGCACAATATTGTTTATTTACATACAAATTTATATAGTCATTATTTATATAAATATATACATAAGATATATATATATAAACACATATCATATCTCATATGTATATATATATATATATATATATATATATATATATGTATTCATAAATATATATTGTCTCTATTGATACACGTATATATATGTGTATATATATAATCTATCTATGTATAGATCATCTATTTATCTATATATATTATCCATGTCTATCTCTCTCTATATATATATGTATATATATTATGTAATATATACAAATATCTCTCCGTATGTAAATACATATATCATCTATCAATTTTTGTATATGTTTATAGAATATCTATTAATATTCATCATCTATCTGTATATATTATCGACCTCTCTAAATTATCACTCTATCTACCTATACATGTATATAGATATGTATATATGTTATCAATATGTTTTATCTATCTGTACATATATATATATAGGTACATATATATACGTATTTTATCTAAATATGTATGTTATCACTCTATACATTATCAATATATATATGTATATATATATATATATATATATATATAAATATATATATATGTATATTTTTATCCATACATAGATATCATGTATGAATATGTATATTATATAAAGATCTGCATATATATATATATATATATAGATGCATATATTTTTATGTTTTTTTAAATATCTTTATATACATGCAAATATTTATATACAAAAAAGAATGTACATATATATATATATATATATATATATATATATACATACATACACAAATATTTATATACATATATATATATATTTGTACGCATATATATACACAAAGAGTAATACATAGATTTATATTGTAATTTAGTTGCAGAACATCAAGCCCTATTAATCTGGGAATTTTGATTTAAAAAAATAAATTTTAAAAAAAGTCGATGATGGGGGAATAAGTTGAGAAGCGTGAAAATGATAATGACTTACCCCTAACAAATTTGTTGGATGGTGTGCTTACAGCATCAACAAAAAGCACATGTGGAGAAAATGACCTCTGAGCCTTTATTCCAGGTGGATGATGTGGTATCATACTTCGACAGACGCTTTTAGGGGCACCTGACGGATAAGTGTTTAAGGTGGGGATAAACATAATCCCAATCCAGAGGAAAACAATCGATAGATCCGGCATCATCAGAGTCAAAAAATTAATGGATTTTTTTTTTCCAGGGTGAACAAGTGGATGAGAAATTTTGTTTTTGTGCGAAAAATCAGACAATGACAGGTGAAAGGAAATGGGGTTGGAAAGAACTGCTGTCGTGGTTATCAAGGGTAATCAACTAACCCAGTGTTTGTGGAAGATCCTCTCAAGCAGAATTTGAACACACAATGACAACCAAGTGACAACAACAAAACAAACTTGTCATCAGGGTGAATGCAACCCAGACCACTTCAACTAAACTGACCGAGAATAGGACTGAGAAAAATGGACACTTATAGGGACAGGTTTCTTCATTATGTCATGTGTGCAAAAATTCCAAACAACAATAACAGAGTATCAATTCTCCACTCTTCTCAAAGAAGTCTTTTTCAAACATATATACGTACAATTATACACACAAATATAGATTCATGTAGACATAGATATATCTAAGATAATGCATATATATATACGTAAATACTTATCATAATATATATATACATATATTATATCTCAAATAAATATATATTTTTAAATATGTCTGTGATGACTTAAAGATTTATAATATATTTATGCATACATATAAATTTATAATAATATACATAGAGATGTATATGTATTCATGAAATATACATATACATTTATAATAATAATACATACATGTATATGTATATTTATAATAATAACACGTGCATATATATATATATAAATACATATGTATGTATAATTATCTATATATATATGCATAAATATATATACATAAACATATATTTATGGTAGTATATATATATATATATATATATATATGAATACGTATAATAATATATGGATATATATATACACATTCATGTTATATACATATATATATATATATATATATACATATATATATATATGATTATATATATATATGAATAATTATATATGTATATAGAGGATAGAATGTGTATCTATGTATATATGTATACATATCTATGTATGTATGTGTGCATATATATGTGTAGATATATATATGTATATCACTATGTAAGTTAATTTATGTGAATATACGTGACTGCACATTTATATATCTAAGTGTATGCAAAATTGGGTACATATATATATATAAATACATACAGATATATTCGTATGTATATATATATATATGCGTGCATATGTGTATATATATATATATATATATATATATATATATATATATGTATACCCATATATATATATATATATATATATACATATATTTCGATACATATATTCATATCCATATGCGTATGTATATGTATGTATATATACGAATATATATATACATATATATATATGCATAGACATACGCGTAAATATATGAATATATATATACATATACATACGTATACACATATATATATACATATGCATATGTATATACATATATATACTTATACATATATATATCTATAGTTACATATAAGTATATATATATATAAATTTACATATACATATATATATATAGAGATACATATATAAATACATATACATATATGTATATATAGATACATATACATACAGAAACATATACATGTACATAGAGAGAGAGATACATGAACATGTACATATATATAAATACATATGCATATATATATTCATATACATATATATATAGATACATGTACATATATATAGAGAGAGAGATACATATACATGTACATATATATATAGATACATATGCATGCATATATATATAGATACATATACATGTACATATATATATTTAGATACATATACATGTACATATATATATTTAGATACATATACATGTTTATATATATATATATATATATATATATAGATAGATAGATAGATACATTTACGTGTACATATATATGTACATGTACATATATGTATAGATACATATATACATGTACATATATGTATAGATACATATACATGTACATATATAAATGTAGATACATATACATGTACATATATATAGATACATATACACATACATATATATAGATACATATACACATACATATATATAGATACATATACACATACATATATATAGATACATATACACATACATATATATATATGTATATATAGATAGATAGATACATATACATATAGATACATATACATATATATATAGATACATATACATATACATACATATAGATACATATACATATATATACATATACATAGATACATATACATAGATACATATATATATATATATACATATATTTAGATACATATACATACATATATATAGATACATATACATACATATATATAGATACATATATATATATATATTGATATATATATAGATACATATACATATATATAGATACGTATACATATATATACGTATACATATATATACATACATATTATTGTGTCATCCACTGACGGCTGTTT
>OY735211.1:57090809-57250809 GCA_963457665.1 Thysanoteuthis rhombus
GATATGTCGAAGTGCTGAAAAATATATACATTCACAGCAGCTCCCTTCATCAGGTTATATAAAGACTCAGACCCCTTTCAGTTCCTGCCTGGAGATGATCTTCAGGAAACTAGACTGGGCGAGTACAGAAATAAGAATAGACGGTGAGTATCTGAGCAACTTTAGATTTGCGGACAACATTGTCCTTTTCGCAAAGAACCTACATGACCTCCAACTAATGATAGCAAAAAAAAAAAAAAAAAAAAAAAAAACGGCCTATACATACATACATACATACATACATACATACATACATATATATATAAATGCACACTTATATACACAGATGAATGGGCTCAGCAATCCAAGTTCAATCTCTGGCTGGGGTAGTTTGCATTCACCCCGCACTAATGCCCTTGGGAAAAGGCATGAATCCATACATCTCTTCAGGGGTAAACAACATGAAGTGTAGTGAGAGATGCCACTTCAAGAGCTTGTCATCTCAGAGTTTATTTCCTACATTAAGATGGCTGGATAAAACAAAGAATAAATTGTTCAACAATTTTATCACTTTCTCTTTTATCACTTTCAGAAATAGACCCTCAAGATCACCTTTCTCTCCAGGATTAATCATTTTTGTAGCTACGAGAAGGGGGGGGGTTTACAAAACTGGTCTTTTGCTACATCCATTCGATTCTATTCATAGAATATTCTATTCTAAAAAAAAAAAAAAAAAGAAAGAAAGAATGGCTAGAATCCTGGCTATTATAGATTTTAATCGATTACATCAGCAATTCCCAAAGTGTGTGGGGTACCATTGGATATTGGATAATTTAAATTCCAGGAAAATGTAAATCAATGTGTTGATGCAGTCACAATGATTGGATGCAATCTTCAACTTGTGTCCATCTAGGGTCGAACATCATCATTTCCAAACTAGATGGCGATAGGTCAACAAGGTTAACATTCTGAATCATTCAAGAACTGTGTCAGATATCTTCTGTAAATTGTAGTTGCATATAAATAACAAGATTCTCGGTAGCCTCATTGAATCGACTGAATGATTCATTATTTTTTTTTTACTCAACTCACCTAACCACATGAACGTAAATGCATTAGTTCAGTATTTTCTGACTTGAGGTGCTGTGAAAAAACTCTTTAAACACTAAGGACGCCAATAGAAAGAAATCAGCCAGATCAAGCCAAAAAATGGCCTATTTGGCAACCCTGAATAATTATGAGCCATCCCTGAAAATGCATCAATATTGCTTTGCTAGTTGAAAGAGGAGAAGGAAGCTATCAGTAATTGGGAATTCCATCTTCTCAGATTTATCCTTCAACTTCAAACAAGGTTTTGAATAGAGTTTCTACTCGGAGACTCAACACAAACTAATGCATGTCAATTAAGGATCATTACATTATGACATATAAGAAAGGGGGGAAAAAAAAAAATCTCTTTAAAACTATTTTTTAGAAACAAATGAAAAAATAAGATATGCAGGTATCTGTGTGATTTCAATCAAAAGAAATTATTAGAAACAAACCTATATCTGGTATACTAATGTTTTTCTATTTAAATGGAACAGCAGCGATTTGAACTCCAATGTAGTAGCCTGATAACATACAAATATGCCAAGGGTACACAGATGACACTGCATTCAGCATTAAACATGTCAGACATATTGGATACATTTGGGGATAGGGGACAATACATCAAGGGAACTAATGGCCCAGCCGGGTAGAATTATAAAAACAAATGAAGATAAAAAACACAGATACACCAGCCATTATTATAATTGTTGTTGTAGCAATCGTGTACACATACCAAAGCTATGGTTCTCGCCTATGACTTGATCATTCATGTGCAATAGTGAATAAAAACAGATGGACAAAATAACGCAATCATCATCTCCAGTTCCCCACAATATCTTGAGTACAAGTGATTAAAAGGAACTGAGTGTAGAGGACAATATGCCAAACAGGGACTACACATTGATCAATAAACAAAAGATACAACAAAATGGGATGTGTTCTATTCTTTTCTCAATTCACATTTCATGTGTAACAGCCAAATTGTGTTGGACACAGGTTCTTGTATGATCATTAAAGTAAAGCAATGCCAAGTCTGGTCAGTACCTAGATGGGTGACTGGAAATACTATGTATCATAAGCAGCTGGAGAGCCTGTGGCAGTTCCGTTAATCCTCCTAAGGAGGAGACTGATCTCTATGCGCAATAACATAACCCTACCCATCCCAGGACCCTCTGTCTAGCCTGGCTGTGATCAACAAGAAAATCAATGACTGAACATTTCATTAACTTTTGTGAATTCAATCAGCTTCATTTCACTAATTACTTTGTTCAGTAACTCAAAGATGTGGCCTTCAACATTTTCAAATTGTTTTTTCTGGCTTTAATCAAATCTTATCAGGGTCTGATAGTGCTGTATACAGTAATGTATGGAAGGCTGAGGCAAATGCAGAAATATAGTTCTAAGTTATTATCTATTGCAGCAGTTATACATAACACTTGCTGCTTGGACAAAACATCACATATTCATAATCATAATGATCATAATAAGTAGCAAAACTAGCAGTAGACCATCCAATAAATGTACTGACTCGGTATCACTAAGCACTGCAATATCAGTATCAAAAGGAGAAAAAAAAAAATGTGTAAAATGAGTTCAGGCGATGCTGCACCCTGATCTCTGGCAGCAGAGTGTACGGCAGATGCTACGCCCTTATCTTAGGCAATGAAGCAACACTTTGATCCTATGCAGAATGCACAGATACTTTGATTCCATGAATATCATCCAGCCATCTTTACAGGTGCTGCTATTTTTTCAATTATACAGTTCGAGGGAGGAAAAAAAATAAAAAAAACTTTAAATTGTTTACAGTAACTGCTGCTTGGCCACAGATCGGAAGACGAAGAACCAAGATAGAAAACTGCTGAAATGTTTTTTAGCCTAAAATGACCGAGAAAAAGTTTCAACGAAAACAAAACGTCACAGCTAAAGAATGTCATATTACACTTCCGCACGGATGAGCATGTACTCCAGTTTACCTTTCTCCACCCAACCACTCCTACATTATTCAGGCTTGACTGACATTCTATATCAAAGTAAGATTTTAGTAAATAAAATGCATGTCCCTAACAATAAATGACCAGAATGAATAAAAATTATTTTAGATCGAAGATAGCGAGTTTATAGCGATATCATCTGATTTGTAAGAGTTTCTCAAAACAATCTTCCGTTTATCTTAATTAAAGAAACATAATCTTTCCTCTTTTTTCCAGCTTTCATTTCATTGTTTGTTTAGAGAGGGAAACTCTTCACATAAGTCTGAGTGAGTTGAGGGAATAATATTTTTAATTTCCAGCATTCAGTGAGGTTTGTTAGAAATACAATAGGTGAATTACTATTGATAAACCTTTTGGAGTCTCCCTTCCCTTCATTGTGACCGGTCAGTTTTCAAATAGCCCTTCAGCTACATTGCCTCTGATTATCCTTATTTTGATCATTTCACACCACTGGACCAACCCAAGTCCTTATGAGGCCTTAAATAGAATATGATTTGGGCCCCCTTCACCGTTCTGGGGGTCCTGTCTGGTGGCCATGGCTCTAACACAGTACATTAAGGACGGGTTAGTATAAAACATGGAAATAGAATAAGTCAGTGGCTAATAATATTGGTCACACTGACATAAAACATACCAAATGGAAAAGCTTTTTTATTCCATATAGCTAACAGAACAGACTGACAGCAGAGGCAATGTACTTGAAATAGATACGGCTTTAAAATTAATGGTCATGTTAACAATGTTACAATGAAATGCTTAGCACCAAGTTGTTGGTTAAGAGCTAACAGATCAGAACTGATAATAATCGATTGTATTTGCTCTTTTGATTCAGTTAAACAAAAGAAAAAAAATTCACGAGAGGAAAGTTCACATTTATTTGATTAAGGAGAAGAAAAAAAGTGCTCACTAACAAACACACCAACAGAAATATGACTGGTGTCCGTTGCAAAAATATAGAATTCACAAAAAATAGACTTCCTCTGTACCACGGACATTAAATTATATTAGATATTCAATACAATAAAATCATGCTATACGCTAAGGGGCCTGTGGTATGTAATTGAGTATCATTTTCAATTTTAAATCGGTTACTGTTACAACAAGAGTACACTCGCGTTATTGCATCAATTTACAGAAGCTTCTTTTTATTTCGGTCTTAATAATCGTGAACACTTATAACAGAAATGGACCCCACTCCAACAGCCGCAAGGTAATCAGGGACTTGATGACCACAATTTAAAAGAAATCAACTTGAGAAATACAGAGAAAACTAAGCCAAGTAAATTAAGAGAAATGATTGAAAAGGTGTTGACGAACCCCATCATTCTGCTTATTCGTATGTACGCCAGTTACGCTTGCAGACAGAGAAGCTACAGGAGCACTAAAAGTCATCTAATTGAATGCTGTTGTGATTCGATCCCACAACCTGGAGATAGCCAAATGGATGTCATTTGCCAGCTTATCGTTCCACAGCTTGAATGAAGGGTGAAATTGATAATGAAATACAAGCTTATGGCTCTGTTAGTTCTCATGATTGAAATTAGCAGAATTATTCACTTTTGTTACTTCTTTTCTTAATGAAATTGAAGAGATAAACTCATTTGAAACAGCGAAAACTAAACTTAACATTTTCTTTGAATTTTTATTCAAAGGTTTGAATACTAGTGGTGATTATTTCATAAGAATAGTCTTGAATTATTGCTAAATTCATAAGATGGAGAGGAAGACAAATTGTCACAAAGCCGTAGTAGAGGAAAGAGAGAAACTAACTTTCAGATAGACGTACTAACAGCATGGTGTAGTGAGAAAACTAACACTAACACTGTTGTTGTCACAAGAAAAGTGGAGTGTATTGAATACATTTTGTACCATAAATTGATCCATGTTCTTTCTCTCGGCCAGCCGCAGCTACGCAGACCCCCAATCCCCTACCTACCACTATCTTTTGTACACTAGGATATTATGAGCACCAAAATTCAACAATCAGCTTCCCCTCCCCACCAGCAGCAAGTGAAATAATGTGGTCACTAAGAACGTCAAGCGAAAAGCCACACATTACCACCAACCCCGGCTGTTCGAGTACATACGAGAGAGATATCTGCCAGTAAAATGCCATGAACGAGAAAAAAACTTTCAGATCATATTCATGAAATTTTAAAATACTGTGTTCAAAGGTTGAGGTATCTATGGAAAGAGCGCTCCGTGTCTGAGATAGAGTATCTACACAAACAGGACACAAATAAAAACTTGTTATTGTCACTTATAATTTCACTATCATCAAGGCCTGATAATAGTGTACCAAAAACCAGCCAGTCCCCTGAACACTTTATTTAAAGCGATTACAATAAGCGGCTATCCTTCGCATGATGTTATCAGTAATTGATTTAAAAGAGGATTCGGGCAGCACCGGGTAACCATACATTCCCGCTTTTTTAAGGGGTCATCAGTATAAACAATTACAGGTCATTTAAATGAAATCATACCATATTACAAAAGGAAATGGAAAAACAAAAAATAACATAAGGTGGACGGGGAATTTTAATGTGAATTCATATATTTGCTGTGAAATGTTACATTTCCACTGACAGACAGCTGATATCTATATCTGGCCAAGAAGCGAACATACTTATTTGAGGAGGAGGACAGACTATTATTCATTCATGTAAGCCGATCTAACTCATTGATGATCGTAGTTGTTGTTTTTAATGAATTAACGAATAAAAATAGAGTTGAAAAAAAAAAAAGAAGACAAAGACAAGCAGCCTTCAAGCCAGGGGTTTTCTTCTGCAGCATTGATTTTATTTTGATACAACAAAACCGGAAAAGGGGAAGAAAAAAAAATGCTCTCTTAGGAGAGAGAGGATTCTCGTGGTTTAACGTCCCAAATTATCACCTTGCTATCAAATACATTCGGTTAGTTACAAAATACTATTCAAACAAATAAATCAAATCTAATGAAATAAAACTCTCCAGCTGTTTTAGGGGTTCTGATTTAAATTTTACCATATACTCGGGGGGTGGGGTCACAAGGCTGTATGTTTCCTTCCGAAATCGTATGAATAAAAATACATACAAGCAGTCCAGTAACATATGTTGAAAAAAAAAATCATGCTTGGGGGAGGGGGATATGGCTGGTCACTTTCATTGCAGAAGTCCTGTTTGATGTATCAAAATTGACAATCGTTTTCTATTTTACAGTGACTTGTAAAACAATTGAGTTCACATTAAACTAGACGGTAATTATCAGATTTACCAATTTTAGGGTCTGCTGAGAATAAGGAAATATCCACTTGGCCCAATTATAAAAACAGACGAAACTTGGAATACTTTTTTTCTTAATTACAAACAAATGTGTTATTTTCATTGCTAGTTTTGTACTCTCCTAAATTAGCTAATGATCACGTGTCTAAACACTTCTAGTGCCGCATTACTAAGTATAAGAACTTAAATATTTAAGATGACAAGTTTTGCTACGAACTGATAAAACAGATGGTACAATCACGAAGGCGATTTTCAGTTTCTTTTTTTTTTATGAAAAATTAACAGAGGTCGAAGTCTAATTAAAGAGCAGTTATGTCCGTAATTGTAGTCCAAAAGAAATTGCTCGTATCAATTAAAGTTTGTTTTTAATGTTTAATTAGAATGTTAAATCAATGTGAACAGGCTTCTCTCCGATGTACAAATAAGATGATAATCAACAAAAATGATAAGCACAGACCCTGAGTGGGGGGGGGGGATGTTTTTTTTTCCTCCCACTGTGCTTTATACTGCAGTTCATGCCATATCAAAAACTTTCAGTTTTAATTCAATTCCCTCGTGGTCTTCTGTCTGATAATTTGTTACTAATATTGACAACTTACTACAAAAAAGATGCCTCAACCAAATTAGATTTGCAAACAGCGGCGAAGAAATTTCGTTAACGTTTCTTTAAAATCCCCCTACTTTCCTTATAACATGTAATGCAGATAAAATCATTTCAAAATGGAATGGAAATAATTAATATAGTACGTACTGATTGACACTGTAGCCAAAGATGAAACCATTCAAAAATAAATAACTGCTTTTTATTTTCAACTAAAATCCAAGATTGACATCCTTTACTAACTCTAGTTGAAGAAATAAATAAGCCTTCCTTTCTGTTCAAAAAAAGATAAAGTCAAATTAAAATCGGAATTCGCAATTTAAATTACGAACATAGTCATTATTAGTTTTCTCCAAAATCATTTGCAAACAACGAAGAAAAAGAATCAAACATTGCATCGAAAAGGAGAAATAGCACAATAAAAACAATCGCTTTAAAAACAATAGAGGGGTCACAAAAGGGGGGATCAATTTACAATCCACCTTGCTCTATAAACTGATCCCCCACTTTATATCCACCCTGTCAGTTCGTGTATACATTTCAAAACTAAGAAAAAAGGAAAGAGAGTGAAAAAAAGAGGAGAAGGATAAGGAAAACAAAGAGAGGGAAAAAAAACGTGTTGTTCTTAATTGATCGCACTCACCTAACAACATACTGATCGTAGCATAGAGCATGCATTTTGGAGTTGGTCTTGGACATTCGGTAAACATCACCCATAGGCAAATAAGACAAAATCCGTAATAATAACGGATCTGAAATTTGCAGCAGGGTTAGACTGGGCGCAGCCATCTTGTGAGCGACCTGAGCACACACCTTTACTGTGCTTCACACACTGGAGAGCTCTGGTCTTCTCTTTTCAATCAAACCAGCACCTGCTTCTTTTCCTCTTCCTCTTTTTGCCTCTCTCCTTGCTTTCTTCTTGGTTGTTGTAATAGTCGGGATGGTATTGCTGGTGGTATGGTAGATAGCCTACTGCTTTTACATCAACTCCCTTCTCTTCAGCATTGCTTTTCTCCCTTTCTCTTTCTCTCTCTCTCTCTCTCTCTCTGTCTCTCCCTGTCCCTCTCTCTCTCCAGCTGGTCCCCACTGTCTTTCTATCTTTCACTCTGTATTTTCAATTTGTCTTTTAAGGGATTCTTCATGTATCGCTTCCCCTCTCTGTCTCTGTCTGGGCCTTTCTCTCTTTTCCTTATCTTTTTGTCACTCTGTATTCTGAAGTTCTTTTAATGCTACCTTCTCTTTCAACCACTTCGGCTTTTGTCTCAGTATTCTCCACTTATTTTCAAGTAGCTCTCTCTCTCTATCTCTCTCTATCTCTCTTTCTCTCTGTCTCTCCCTCTCGCTCTCTATTTTCGTTTTTCTTTTCTTTCTTTTTTGTTGTGCGGTAATTTTTGCAGATTCTCCTTCCCCTTCCTCTCTTCTTTTTGTTGTTTTCTTTGCGTTTTCTTCACTCCTCAACTCTCTCTTTATTCTCCTGTCACCTCATTTTCGAGAAATTTGTTTTTGCTTCTTCTTTCTCATTATATTTCTGACACTTACCCCCTCATCTCTCTCTCTCTCTCTCTCTCTCTGTTCTATTTTGTACTCTCTTTCCATCTCTTAGTCCCTTTTTTTCGTCTCTTTGTCTTTGCTCCCCATATCCCACCTTCTTTCTGCATTCAGTTATTCTTCTTCTTTTTCCTTCTCGTTCGCTTTCTTTCAGATTTCTTTATTATTATTTATTTTCTTTCTTTCTTCTCAACTATATTTCTCTATTTCTTGCTTTCTTTCTCAAGAAGAACTCTTTCTCCCGAGAACCAAACATTTCTCTTTCACTTTCTGTCCTATCTATTAAATAGCGTCGTCACTCATCGCCCCCCCCCCCTATCCACCGCTCATCATCAGGAGAGTGTTGTCTAAATACATCTATATTTCTCCACAGCTCCACGCCCCGGTCTCATTCTCAGAATTGTAACTTTCTTCCCTACTCACCCAAAACTATTTCTCTTTTCTTTCCGTCTCAAAACCTACTTCTCCTACTCTGATTCTATTTTCATAAGTCAATCCCCACCCTCTCCCCTCGTTACAAGCTCCCCACCGCCCAGTCTCTTCACCCTCACTAATCCACCCCTCACCATCGCTACATCTTTATATCACCCCCTCTTACTTTTCTACATCACCCCTTCTTACTCCTTTTGCTTTTATGAAGCCAGTGCTCTAGCGACGGGCACCTGACACATACAACTGTGCACGCTTGTTATTATTACTTGCTCAGCAGCTCCACTTGGCTTAAAACATGTGCGTCTCTTACATATGTTTAGCTCTTTCTGTATTTTCTCGATTTCATTTGTACGAGTGCTATTATTACAAATATCTCGGTGATCTCCCGTACATTTTTCTACCATGTTCTTACCCGTATTGTTGCAAATAGAGCTTCCGTATTTATACTGTTTGAGCAGTCACCTCTCTCTCTCTCTCTCTCTCTCTCTCTCTCTCTCTCTCTCTCTCTCTCTCTCTCTCTCTCTCTCTCTGCTGGTGTCATGTACTTGAAATATAATGTATTGCACGCTTTCTTGCCTCCTCGGCACTGTTTTCGTACATATCATTTCCTCCCTATGTGTGTCAGATCGTTGGTGGGCATTTCTTGCGCGTTTCAGATATCATACACTTTCTGTTTACGTGTACTACTATGTATTTATTTGTTTATTAGCTTTTAGTGCAGTGGTTCTTAACCTTTTCATCACCATTCCCCTTCCCTTTAGTAGTAGACCCTGCCTACACATCCCTCTCACACATTATAACAAATATTTGTTTGAAATGGACTCCGCATATATTTGAAAAACATTTATCATGTTCATCACAATATCGAGCAAACGCTTATTCAGAAGAATTTCCCGGTACAGCGTAGGGAGAGTGGTCCTGATTGTAAAGTTTCATATCATCTCATACTCAATATTAGAAAACGGTGCACAAATAAAAACAATTTAATCTATTCAATGTAATAACAATATAGTTCTATGTTTGTTCTTGTTTTCCTTAATTAATTCTCTAATTTCTATTTATTTGTGCGCCGTTTTTAACATCGTGGGTGCAAGGGTGTGAAACTTTACAATTGGGACCATCTTCCCAGCATTGTGTTGGATTCCAAAATTTTTTAGAAACTCTTGCTTTTTCCATACAGACTCACGTCAATCTTGAAATTACGCTCCCTCAAATGGGGGCACGCCCCCAGGTTAAGAAGCATCGTTTTAATGGAGGCAATATCTCCCCCCATTCCATAAAAGAAAGTGGAAGGTTTTCTCATCAATTAGACAAGGCAAACTCAGCAATAACCATTAACTCCTCCTACCACTCTTACCCTCGTCGTTTACTTTCAAGTTTCGATCGATTTTATTTCCGAACATCATCAAGCGTCATAACGTAGATATTTGTGCTCTGCAGATATTTCAATGATCTGATTGACCTTTAAACCGAAGAACTCAAGTCTAGTGGTCGTTTTTTGTTTGAAATCAGAGTTTTTCTTCTCCTGGGTGCATGTAATGTAAGTGACAATTCAGTTGTAGATTCATGTGGTGGGTCAACCCTAATCCATCGAACGGAGTACAATCTTTTTTTCTTTATGAATACCATGTAGATTTTTAAAAAATTGTAATCCCAGTAATCATAAATTAAACGTGAAAAGATTTTTCTATTTAGACACTACCCAGCTTCAAATCTTGGATCCGACCTGTATGTCCCTAGCAACAGTTAAAATAACCTCTCATGCTTTTGTCCTATGCTATAACCACTGAACCATATCGCTAAAAATGAATGGTGTCATCGTACAAGGTGATTCATTGATGAGTAATTCAGTTCAGCAACACATGTTTCTTATTTCCTACCGTAAAAATAGGCAACTATACGTCAAATTGATGATCATGATTCGAAACAAAATAAATTTGGCGAAAGGAAGACAGATCAGTGAAAAAAGTGCCAATTGCTAAAAAAGAAATAAAATCTTCACGAAATACCAAACGATGTGAAAAGCTCTTTGGCACGTTTTAATACGAAATACCTAAAAACGAATTAGGAAAACAGTTTGGAAAATCGATAAAGCCGTTAATCAGAAGCCATAAATATCACATGCAAATATCATTATACAATCATTGACTGTGATTTGCTCTTTGTGTTTAGTAATATCTTATAACGTTTGGATTGTAAGATCGTGGAACTAGAAGTTTCGTGAAATCCCTAGGAATTATATGACATCTCGGAGCATTTCAGTTATCTCAGAAATTCTTAGTTTCTCAGTGGAGAAATGGTTAACAAGCTTGGGATGTTGACCATTATTACTGTAATGAGTTTGATCCTCATTGCTGTTGCCTTGCGTCAAAGTCATATTTAGTAGATATCAAGTAAATTCAAGGATCGAACTCATTACACTGGTAATGATCAACATCACAAGCTTGTTAACTATTACTGCAGTGATGGAGAATCTTGGGAAATCATTAGTTCCACAATTGCATTGTAACAGGCAAATCATACTGCAACAATTGACTGCCATTTACTCCTTGGGTTTAACTAAAGAGTAAAGGTAGCAGCTAGTGCGGGGACCAGCATTTTAAAATGCCCCGCGCTAAATGTTAAAAAGCTACCAATTAAGATTCGGTGATTCTGCGCTTGCTCTATTAATATAGTAGTATACTGCCCTCAACTCGACTCAAAATGACTCGGTGTTTAAGGTTGGCAATTTTACCCAATTATCACCTTTAATTGGAGTTATTTCAATACAGTAATTAAGGAGAGTGTGGTATGTATGGGATAAAATATTCGACACATAAATACAGGTATTTGAAACTGAAGTCACAGCTGTTGAACAAAATCAAAACCAAAATGATGTAATACTGTTAATGAAATGTTATATATATATATATATATATATATATATATATATATATATATATATATATATATATATTTGTTGTATTATCTGGCTGTAGAGCAAATGGAAAGATAATTACTTTGCAAGTATGAAGTGTATGCGTCTTACTATTTGTGTGTATTTCCTTTATTTTGACCCCTTTTATAACAGATATTACGGGGCCTGCACTAGCTCAATCTGACCCTGATCTTATATCCACTTTGGCCGATTATTTAATATTGCATATGGATTTCAATGGTTTCTATTTTAAAATCTAGCTTAAACGTTATCTCTCAGTGATTGATTGATTGACTGAGTGTTGTGGGCGTTGTCGTCTCTGCTTTTACATGATATCTTCATTCCTTTCAAGTCTAAGCCTTTGTTGAGAAGAGATATTATAGAATGATTTGGGAGAACACCAACTAACAGCATTATTCTCTCTAAGATAACTGAAGCCGAAGCACAATTGATGTTTTATCAGAGTCAATAAAGGCAAATCATTGGAGTACAATGATTGCATAAATATCGCTATCACCGCCAACCTTCTTCTTCTTCTTCTTCTTCTTCTTCTTCTTCTTCTTCTTCTTCTTCTTCTTCTTCTTCTTTACCTAAGTGTGGTGATTTCCCAGCCTCGTCCGCCTATTTCTTGATACAACCCAATTGCTGAACTTAAGTAACGTCCAGCAAGATGAATGACCAACTGTACATACGACGTACTGCAAGTAGTTATGGACCATGTGGAGAGAGACCCCCTACTCCCAGTGGCAATCCTGTTAATTCTCCTCGGGAGACCGATCTCTAAGTAACGATTAATGACGCAGAAAGCCACCCCTCCTACTGCCCAACCCCTACGAATCCTCGGATTGACCTGATTGCAAGCGACAATAAATAAATGAATGATTATTCTCCCCCTTCCCAGTTTGGTGTCTTCTTCTCCCTTTTGGAATCCCCTTCCAATTTAGACAAAAGTGGGAAGGGGTCATTTGCAATGTTAGTTCATGCTAAATTGATCTTTTAGTTTGTGTTCGACAGCATTCACGCGTGTTTTTTGTTGTTGTCTTTTTTTAAATCGGACTTTTTTATTGATCACAGCCCAGCAAAAGGTGAAACAGATAACGTATTGAATGATCACTCTTTCTTCCATTTTTTTAATTGATCATCCAAACACCACAAGCCACTAAAGATATTGATCACGTAACGGTGTCTTCTGGACGAGTAACCGGACCAGTATCTTTTTCTTCCCATATTCATCGTATTGCTTGTTTTTCTGTCTCCTTCTTTCGGTCTTCGTCTTTCCGTTTGCTTTCAGTCTACTTCTTTACGTTTTCTTCTTTCCGTTTATTTCTTTTTGTCTTCTTCTTTCCGTCTTTTTCCCTCTGTCTTCTTTTACCGTCTTCATCTTTATGTCTTCTCTCTGTCTACATCTTTTTAACTTCTTTTTTCTGTCTTCTTCTTCCCATCTTCTTTCAGTCTTTTCCAATACGTCTTCTTTCTTACACTTTCTTTCCGTTTTTTTCTTTTTGTCTTTTTCTTTTTCTTTCTGTCTTCTTCTTTCTGTCTTCTTTCAGTCTTCTTCATTACGTTTTCTTCTTTTAGATTTTGTTCTTTCTGTTTTCTTCTTTCTGTTTTTTTTTCTGTCTTCTTCTTTCCGTCTCCATCTTCATGTCTTTTTTCTGTCTTCATCTTTCTGATTTTTCTTTTTCTTTCTGTCTTCTTCTTTCTGTCTTTTTCTTTATGTCTTCTTCTTTCTGCCTTCTCTCAGTCATTTTCATTACGTCTTCTTCTTTCTGTCTTTTCGTTTTTGTCGTTTTCTTTCCGTCTTCATCTTCTTTCCCCTTCTTTCTGTCATCTTCATTACATCTTCTTCTTTCTGTCTTCATCTTTACGTCTTCTTTCTGTCTTCGTCTTCCTAACTTTCTCTTTTTCTTACTGTCTTTTTCTTTTTGTTTTCTTCTTTCCGTCTTCTTTCAGTCTTCTTCATTACGTGTTCTTCTTTCTGTCTTCTTCTTTCTGCCTTTTCTCAGTCATTTTCATTACGTCTTCTTCTTTTTGTCTTTTCGTTTTTGTCGTCTTCTTTCCGTCTTCCTCATATGTCTTCTTTCTGTTTTTATCTTTCTGCCTTTTTCTTTTTCCTTTCTGTCGTTTTCTTTCAGTCTTCTTCTTTTCGTCTTTTTCTTTCTCTTTTCTTGTTTCTATTTCCATCTTTACATTTTCTTTCTGTCTTCATCTTTCTGACTGTTTCTTTCTCTTTCGGTATTCTTCTTCGCCTTCTTTCTGTCCTCTTCATTACATCCTCTTCTTTCCGTCTTCATCTTTATGTCTTCTTTCTGTCTTCATCTTCCTGACTTTTCCTTTTTCTTCCTGTCTTTTTTTTTCTGTCTTCTTCTTTCCGTCTCATTTCAATCTTCTTCATTACGTCTTCTTTTTTTCTGACTTCCGTTTTCTTCTTTCTGTCTTCTTCCTGTCTTTTTCATCACGTTTTGTTTGTTCTGTCTTTTTCTTCCTGTCTTCTTCTTTCCATCTTTTTCTTTCTGTCTTTTTTTTTTCTGTTTTCATCTTTACATCTTCTTTCCGTCTTCATCTTTCTGACTTTTCTTTTTCTCTTTGTCTTATTCTTTCTGTCTTTTTTCAGTCTTTTTCATTACGTCTTCTTCTTTCTGTCTGTCATTTTCTGTCTGTCTTTTTCTTTCCCTCTTTTCTTTCTCTCTTATTCTTTCTGTCCTCATCTTTACGCCTTTTTCTGCATTCATTGTTCTGACTTTTTCTTTTTCTTTTGTCTTCTTCTTTCTTTTTTTTTCTTTCTGTCTTCTTTTTTCTGTCTTTTTTCTTTCTTCCTTCTTTTCGTCTTTTTCTTTCCGTCTTCATCTTCACTTCTTTTTTCTGTCTTCTTCTTTCCGTCTTCTTACAGTCTTCTTCATTATGTCTTCCTCTTTCTGTCTTTTCCTTTCTGTCTTCTTTCTTGTGTCTTTTCATTACGTCTTCTTTTTTATGTCTTCTTGTTGTCTTCTTCTTGTTGTCTTCTCTCTGTCTTGTTCTCCACGTATTCTTTCAACATCTTATTTCTGTCATCATCTTTTTATGATTTGTCTTCTTTCTTCTCTTTATTCTTTTTGTCCCTTTTTTCTCTTCGTCTATGTAGTCCTATTTAAAAATGTAATTAAAATAGACCAGTTTACTGCATGTACAATTGACCATTGGTGACCGATTGACCGGCGATGAATTGACAAGCGACCAGTTTACTGTTGGCAATTTTACCGGCGCCGAATTGTCCTAACAACCTCTAGAGTTTTTCAATCTATCCGTCTTTTTTTCATGTATATTTTTCTTTTACCTTTTTTTTATTTCAAATCTTCAGTATTCTTTACCACTGAAATGCCATAGATTATCAAGCATGTGCATAATAGCCATGAGAATATTCAGAAACCCATTCTTTTTTTTTTTTTACTCCTTTTCGTCATGATTTTCAATTACGTCATTGCTCATCGAATAACAACAGAACAAATCGAACTATCAAGTTTGTAGTCTATCGGAGCAATCGCTCCTCTCGCAAACAGAGCTGGCACCAGGGTATTCAATGCCTCCGGAATGACTTTTTGCAGCTCTCTCTTGCTGCACTTACCCCCTTGGTCTTTCTGGTAATCGTTCCGACATCCATTTATTCAGTCGCTGGATGTATATATATATATATATATATATATATATGTATATATATATATAAAAATATATATATATATATATATATATATATATATATATATATATATATATATATATCGAAGTACCACTATTTCAGCCACCATTCTGAATTTAAAAAAACTGTTTTCTTTGCTCATTTAGGGGAGTGTGAGAGTGCAAAATCCCAATTTTTTTATTGGGAACGATTAAGGCTAGTTTGTTGCACATAAAAACCACTTCGGAGAAACCTATAAAATAAAGAATTAGAACATTCTGAAGTTTATTGTTTCAATAAGTAACAATGATGAATTTTGCACTGTTAATCCTCGATAACAGTGAAGGTTTATGAGTCCAAGAGTAGGAGAGTAATAATGATGATGATGATACAAATAAGATGTTGTACTAGTCGCCAGAGAACAAAGGAGTCTATTTGTTGAACTTACCGCCAAATGACGTCACGACGAGGAGTTTGAGAAGACGAAAATCAATATTCTACCATGGCAGTTCCAGTTGTAAAGATTACGGTACGATGTTGTCTTTTTTAGAAGCACGTGCAGCAATTTTAAATGTATGGACACGAGCTATCCGAAAGAGAATTCATGCACTGAGGAATGAAAAGAGTTGAAAATGTTTAGATGAATAATAGAAAGTACATTAAATGAATTGACAAATAAAACGTTCAATGTTGTACGTACATTTCAACTGAAAGGATCGTTTTTATAGCAGGTCTGATTACAAAAATTGATGTTTATGGAAGAGATGTGATTTTAAGGTAGGATGAAGCTTGTGGCCCTTTAGAAGAGAAGTTAGATATGCTAGAAGTAAGCGCTTGAACGAATAGATTTCAGATAGATTTAGTATAGAAGCTATTCTTGTATGAATGCAGTGGAAAACGAAAGAATACTGAAGTGATTGCATCTCGGTAGAGTTGGCCGGCAACTGCCCAGGTGTTACCGAAAGACGGACTATCAGCAGAGAGAAATAATTACAAAGCGCTCAAGGTAAATAACCCATCAAATAAATGCTGAGGCTAAAAAATAAAAATCCACCGTGGGAGCTCTCATAACAAGACCACACACACCCAAAATATTCGCTGTGAGTGATAGCACAGAAATGAGATGGCAGACAATGAAGAGAATCAGAAAAATCTCACGCTAGAGAGAATGACAGCAAGTCATTTATGCTAGGCAAGTCATAGTAAGTAAATGGTAGCAAGCATGGTCCGATCGAATCCGTGCGTATGACCAGGAGAAACCAAGAAAGAGAAGGCAACCGGCTTGTAACCAGGACAAATAGAGCGATAATCAACGGAATTTAATGTTGTTAATTACAGAAGCTAAAGGAAGTGGCGTCATCAGATATGAGGCTAGCTTTGAAGTTTCGTAGTTAAAGCTATGTACTTATTCGTAATTATTTTCATACCTTATTTTAACTTACCATTCGAATTTCTTCCATCTTATCTGTTACTTTATATCGCAACTCTCAAGTCAATTTTACAGTTATTGAACAGAGAATAGCATGAGATTCCACGTATATGATACTATTCGAATTCCCTTGATGAAGTATTGTCAATTATTTTAAATTCTTGACCGGTAATTCAACCATTCTATTATGATTATGATAATGATGACAACAACGATAATGAAATTAGGATTAAATCGAGTTGGTTACACCAGTTCTCGTAAAATCACCGAAGATAAACTACGTCGAGCTCGGTCATTACTTAGATGAGTAACCATCTGGGAATATCAGGTGCTGTAAGAAACCGGTTGCAATTTTTCAATGGCCAAGTCGGACCAACTACCAAAAAATGGTATTTGATGCCTCTCTGCTAAAGAGTTAAATTGAGCGTAGGTGGTTGTCGAACTAGCGGTAGGAGTCGCACCCATCCCTAAAGAAAGGGCTTGTAGCGACCATCAATGATAATGATAATGATGATGTTTACAATCGGAAAGATTCAGAAAATAATTAGTATTTTATTGTTATAACATGTCCAGCTCTACAAGATGTGTCCTGCATAATTAACACTAATATATAATTGTAAACCTGTTCTCATAGAGTCAAAATTGAAGAAAATACATTTGTGAAGAAGGCAAAGAAATAAAATACGCAAAATAACATATAGAAATGAGATAACAAGGCATATTCTTGTGCACTTATTTCTATGATAGATGATACAACACACACACATACACATATATGTGTGTGTGTGTTGGTATATATGTATTTATATAGCTACTATTATGTATAAAAGTGTTTTCAGGAAATATTTACGTAATATCTTTTATATATATTCAAATACAATAGACTTTCAATGTTAACTGAAGAACCCACCAAAATTAAAGACAGCCGCATGATAATGTGTAGATTCTCACTTTACCCCAATAACGGCGGCTATGTGGCGTGGCATGGAGTCTACGAGGTGCTAGAGTCGTCGTATGGGTGTATCTGATCAAGGCCTCTCCATTACTCGGTCGTGTCTATTGGATGTGCCTTCAAGGAATGTGGTGGGACTATTTCAATAGCATCTATGCAGACATGCATGTGTTGAAAGAATTTGTCTCAATTTTTAATGAAGACTGTTTATTCCTTCTAAAGGCTCGGTTCTTTGCGTGTTGGTAAAAGAAAATAGCACCCCGAAAAAATACCAGCGAGAGAGATAGACTGAACTTCGGAGAGAGAGATAAAAAGTCTATTTGCATAGCGTTAGTATATATCTTCCCTTTTCTTTCGGCACGTTTAATTTCATTTCCCAGCGCTTTTCTCTTTCTCTTCCACCTGTGTGTATGGGCGCTCCCACACCAAAAAGCATGCACCAAATCCAATATTTCCAGCTGTCCGGCTATCAACTTCGGACCCAGACTCTTAGGCATCAAAGTGACTAATCAGGGAACAAGGGATTTAAGCCCCACTTCTTTTCGGACTGAGAAATCCCTAAAATATCCATTCGAACAATCTTTCATTCCTGCATACATATAACCATATACATGTAAACACATACACACGCTTTTAATGTCTTTTTTGCCTGTGGGAACCTCAACCTCGCATACACACACACACACACACACACTTAGATTCGTAGTGTACCATCCGCACACATATCCACAACACATGTAAACATAGATATCCTTCTAATGTCCCTCATATCTTTATGCATGTACATATATATATATATATATATATATATATATATATATATATATCTCTTATGTATGCACACACGCACATACCACTTTAAATATTCCAAGAGATATTCACGTTTTCTAAAGAAGAATTTCAATGTGGTTGAACATGTACAAAAAAATTCAGAGTGCTCCAATTTATGGTCCCAATGATCAATGTGCGGTTAAACGGTGTTAAATCCTGCCCGCCACAACTACACTACCTCAGCTAGACTATTTTCTTACTTTTTTGAATGTTATCCGGCTAAGTCTATTTCGATTGAGGGAGGGCCTAACCACCCACTTTTTTGCATTTCAGTTTATCATGTACCATACATATGTATAGCACTTACATACATTGGCTAATGGATAGGTGCGACATCTGTCCAGAAAGTATCAAGCCATTTTCATTAATTCGAAAATCGGCTGCTTACTGCACACGCATAAAAAAAGACACTCTCCGGTAGGGTTATCCAGTCAGCAGTGAGACGCCACTAGGTAAGTTTGTGTACTGCGTGACCATTGCATTCACAATAACATATTGTGCAGTGCTTTTTCAGCAAAACATCTCAGGTCTGTTAACACCAGTCCAGATTAGGCTCCCTGAAACTTCTAGCTTTTCCCAAAGTGCTTCCGAAGCGTGGACGAGATTAAGGAGAATACAATGAGGATGCTGATGGGAATCCCGAACGAGAATTTCGGAAACTCTTCGAAAAGTGGAACAGGTGCCGGGATATGTGCATGAGCTTCGAGGTTTAGTAAATATGCTCACTCAATGACGCCTCATTTCCAGTGATATTAGATGGCTAAATACTTTCCAGACAGTCTTAGTATAAATATATTCGTCATTATGTTGCTATTTCCCAGTACATAATCTAAATTTGTATTCAGTAATAGAAGCATATGAAAGGAAACCAGCTTGGTATTATCCTCTTATTCTTAAAAAAAAAGAATATCTTACTGAAAGAAAAAAGGGCAGGTCGAGTAAAACCAACCAGGGTTTTGTTTCTCCTGAATTTTTATTTGTTGGATTTGATGAAGACTCTGGCGACAAAGATATAATGAATTTTGCATGGCAGGGAATGATCAAGTTTTGCCTAAACCATTTGTGAGAAGCAAGTTCCGAAAACGTCCAGAAACACAGATTCCATTCACTAGGGGTGCGCGTATGCACACACATACCCACACGTCTTACACATATTTGTACATATTTTAGGACAGGGCTGTTTACGTTCACTTTGCACCTATTCTTTATTTAGGAAAGGCGTAAATCCCTCACCAGCTATGAGTATATAGTAAGGTAGTTGGGACCCTTTAGTCTTGTAAAACAGACCATCTTGGACATGGGGCAAGCAACTCCATCCTGTAAAATTTATTTGCTACTGAAACCGCAATGTGACCCTTTGCTCCACAAGGAGTTTCCAGAAAAATATTTTCATGTATCATGTAAATCCTTGTATCATGAATCATGTGAATCCTTGTATCATGTAGTGGTTTCATCAAACATGTTACACAATTCGGGAAGTAGTTTTCTGTACACAAAACGTGACAGCCATCTATCTATCTATCTATCAATATATATATATATATATATATATATATATATATAGTGATCAAAATACTTCGGAGTTGATGAACGGAAAGAGAGGGTCCTGTTGAACAGTATATATATATCGTAAATGGAACCATCGCCAAGAGTTAGATTTCTTGAATGTCGTATTTTAGAAAAAAGAATTCTTCAATATAGTTCATTTTAACGAAAATACTTGAAAGAGGAGAATGAAAAATTCCTGGATCAACACTCAAATTCAAGCAATTCTTCCTCAGCCAATTGCCCAACCCACTAAAGTTTATTGAGAAATTTTAGAGATATTGGAACTAGACCCCCAAATAAAATGTCTCATCATGGTGTCGTTATAAGTTCCTTGATGGCAGCAGTCCAGTAGATCCTGGTGGAAGCTTATCCGAATACACTTCAATGTCTTCCCCAAGTTAATCAAAATGAGTGTGAAGCTTATGGAGAGGACAGCTCGCAGTCCATTTTACCGTTGTTCTTATCAGTAGTCTCAAACAGCTCTATTTAGTTTTGTGATTACTCTGGAAGTTTCGAACCACCGTGACAAAGTCAAGCGGCATTTTCCTTCCTTGTGAGCTTCATGTCGTATGTTCTTTGTCTGTGGTCTAATGAAGACACCGGCTTTGACCATTGCTTTAGACGGTACTCCGTGGCAGCCAAGATGTACGAGGCATACAACGTATATTTCGGTATGCCTATCTAGAATCAAGAAAAATCATGGGCATCTCATTTAATCTGCAATACAACTATATCAAGACGCCTTACAGTATGAGTACAGCTGAGAGGTTACCGGAGACTTCAAAATGTTAGTATTACTCATCGGTCTCCAAGGAGGTTTTATGAAGTTTCCCTGCATTCTTTGTTCTTAGGACACCTTACCACCCAAATTTCATGCGGGAGTTAACAACGTCAAGTGGGAGCTACTGTTTAACTGCAGGAAGGTGTTAATGCCATAGATTCAGGCCTTATGGAACAATTAGTCGGCACTTGATAAGGAGTTTGAATATTTCAATTATCTTCCCCAACATATCTCAGGCAAAATTGGTTATTCAGAAATTAGCATTGTTCTGATCACTGAAACGAAGTTTAAAGGGAATAAAAGACATTTTCCACACTTAATCGGCAAAATAAATCATGAAATAACATTTATTACCGAGGAACAAAAAAGTGAAAAAAACTGCATAATGTGATACTTCTTGTTTTGTTTTTTTATTCGTATAGTTTTCATAACAAAGAGGGGTTGTACATGTCGATTTAAACAAAAATAAGCAGATAATGTATTATTCATATATATATATATATATATATATATATATATATATATATATGTGTGTGTGTGTGTGTGTTTGAGCGCGTGTGTGCGTGTTTGAATGCGTGTGTGTGCTTGTGTGTGTGTGTTCAGTTCATATAGAGCTACGATACTGCGTAAGTAACTGATTTGATTTTCCTGACTATTGTCTTAATATATGGAGAAATATCTCAATCAAGAAAAAAATTCTGGATCTGGCCCCTATATATATCTATACTTCATTATTGCATAAATGTCTTTGCCTTTCGTCAAGCTTTCTATGAAATGTCTTTTGTTCGTCATCAGGCTTTACAATGCGTGGATTTGTCAAGGTACGACGGATGTAGTACATCTGGCGTGATTTAATAACAAAAGACAGCCTTGTAATTCCATTATTGCAGTAATTTGTGATTAATATATTGTTTAATCATACTTTTTTGATCATTTTTCAACTCTATTTACCTTTCGTGCTTTTGAATACTCTTGAACACAGCTATAGTTTTGTGTACGTTAGAGTAAAGATTACCCAACAAATAAATGAATAAACCAAAACGGAAATAACATAAAAGCAAGTAAAAACTAAGCAATAATGATTTAAAAAAAAAACAGCATTTCATGAGAAATTATGAATCACCGCCACCCATATATGCTCATTTTTTCACGTGAATTTAGCATAACCTTTTATTGTAAAGTGAAGCCTCTACTGAAATCTCTGGAAGGAGAGGGGTTAAATACAAAAACAAACCGATTTCACTACTCATTGAGGAGAGAGAGAGAGAGAAAGAGAGTGTGTGTGTGTGTGTGTGTGTGTGTGCAGAATTTAAAGAGTCTACTCTGATTCTATATACACATAGATAAATACATATATTTATAATTGCCAGAACACATGAATAGCTTAGACACAGCAAAAGTGTTTAAACCAGTTAGTTGTGGGCAGTGATGATTTTTAACTGTTAAAATCATAACATTTACATGCACAACATGTGAGACATATATTCTGGGGTGGGGGGGTTTCCTCATTGAAGAAATTGTGGGAAATTTTGTTTCTTCCATGGATGATACGGCTGGACCTGGTTCAAATACAAACATACATATCTATATATGATTGCTCGTAACCACTACCTTCTCTATATTATTACTGTATCCTGTAGAATCCATTAAAAATCTCAAATGATAGTGGGCTGGCCATGTTGCAAGAATGGCGGACAACTGCTGGACGACAGGACTCACGACATGGATCTCCCGAGATCACATGTACAACCGTGGTCGGCAGAATATGTCATAATTATGTAATTATAGAATATGTTTTTTTCTGGTCAAATTCTTGGAAAGATTTTTCTTTGCATCATTTTATATTCTGAGGACACTATTTTTGATATTTTTTTAAGTTAGAAGTTTTTTAGTGAATCATTTTCTAGAACACGAAATATTTGTTAGTTTGATAAGAGTGAAGGATGAGAGAAGAGGAAGGGGAATCAAGTAGTTTATCGAGTTGATAAGAAATATTGACATATGAACCTTATCCAAGCATAGATATAAACATATATAACAATTAGATAAAATCATAGATCGGCAACAACGATTGAAGGGATAAGGAAGACAATAAGACGATACAGACATAGGTTGAAAGGGACACAAAGGCATAAGATGAATAAGCTAAACCCAGCAAGAGTGTTTAAACCGGTCTGTTGTCGGCAGTGGGGTTTAATAAGAGTTACAACAATAACAGTTACACGCGTAACAGCTGAGATGTATGTGAAAAGGACTTTTTTTAGCCTCCTGGTGACAAATGTCTTTTGGTAGCATGTGGTGTTAGGCTGACTGATTACATAATTGAAAAAAAGGGTCATCAATAGAGAAATAACTTCTGTTGCATTTTGTTTGGCACTAAAATACCAAAATTTTAACAAAATATAAGTTGATGCAAACCAAGGGACCAATTTAGCATAAACACGCATTGGAAAATTGACCCACTACTACAACCTCGTTTTGCGGGTAGAATTACAAAAACATTCCCCTACTCTATAAGGAGAGTGTGTGTACAAAATTTCAAGTTTCTACAATGAACAGTGGATGAATTCCGGATACATAGATGCTTAGTTACATCTAAATATCAGGTCACATGAGTCACCTAAACCCAACACAGTATCTAAAGTAATGTTGCACGTAGCAGGGATTAATTCAATGAATTGTGTATGACTTTAAAAAGTCCAATTATTATTCCAGTTTTTGTTGTTTTCTTCCAAAGTTGATGATAGCAACTTGAAAAAGAAAACACTCGAGCGCCATAAAACAATAAATAATTTTATAGTTCTTGTGAATAATAAATTATCGAATTGAACTACACAGAAGTAAATTAATTCACTGAAATAATCCAACTCAAAAATAATTTTGATTCTTGTACCTCAATAAATTGTTTCAATTCCATAGTTTATCTTGTTGGTCCTTCTTGTGCTGAGAAGGCGCTCAGTTAATCTCGTGCAAAGCGGTCGCGCGCGAAAAAATCGGCGTTCAAATGTCAATGAAAAGTAGACGTGCGCGGGGGAGTCGCATTTCATTATATTGTTCTCGCTTATAAAGTTTCAAAGCTTTAAACACAAATTATGTGGAGTAATTTTCCAAAATTTATGTCATTTCAGTTAATTATTTCCAATTATCTGTTAATGTTATTAATGTAAGCTTTTCAAATGCTTTTATGTTTTACACAGAATTTGATATTTTGGTACTCCGTATGATTTTTTCTTGTTGGGATCATCAAATGTCTTCCAACAAAACAGAACAGTTACATTGACATGGTTCCCCAGCAGGGTTAATCAAACACCACCTCCCTTTCAACTATGATTTTAATCTTTAGGTTCGTTTTATCATTTTTAGGATTGTGATATATTGTATAGTTTGTAATTTTATCTAGTGTATTATCATTAAGAATTATATATTGATTTCATCTTATACTATACATCATTTAATTTTCTTATAAATACACGGCTTACTTACGTAAGTTACACCATAAACGTATTTGACACTGAGGGATTAGTAAGTATAACAACGGATGTGACTCGATGGGTTATTTGCGATTATATATATATATATATATATATATATATATATATATATATATATATATATATATATATATATATATTGAACAGGAAGTAAGAGCCTAGTTTTACATTATAAATGCATTCAGAATAGTCTCTAAAACATTTTTAAAAGTCTATTGAGTTGGCTTGCCAAATTTGGTTGGGCTACAAGCAAGCACACGAACAGATACCTCTCACCAACATATTCAATATATTACACTGCAATCATAATGCTTATATAAAAATGGAAACCCATAATACATCAACAACTACAGACCAATAAGACTGCTCAACTGCATCTACAAATTATTCACAAAAATCATCACCAATCGAATCATAAAAACACTTGATGCAAACCATCCTCGGACGCAAGCTGGCTTTAGAAGAAGCTACTCAACCATGGATAACCTGCATTCGATAAATCAACTGCTAGAAAAAGCAGCAGAATACAAAATGCCACTTGCTGTAGCAATAATCGATTTCAGGAAGGCCTTCGATTCTATGGAAATTCCCATGGTCATGAAGGCTATCACACTAGAAGTTGTAGACCCCGTATATGTCAGAGTATTTGCAACATATATACAGTCACAGCAGCTCCTTTATCAGGCAACATAAAGACTCTGAACCCTTTCAGCTCCTAAAAGGAGTGAGACAAGGTATCACCAGCTTACACAAAACTTTTCTGAGCCTGCCTCAAGATGATCTTTAGAAACCTTGACTGGGAAAACAATGGAGAGACGAACTAGAAAGTATTGGCTTCGCGACACTCACGATAGAGAATTGTGGCGAGATTAGTGGGAAGATCTAGGTCCAATGACGGACGTCAATAGATGGATTATGATGATAATGATGATGATAATGATGATCATCATCATCAGCCACATAAGGTCCACCTTGTGCTTGTTTGTTTTCTTTTTCTACAGTGTTTAGTGTCTCAAGGGCACCAATTAGTTTGCCTTCTGCTCTATCTTCACCCCTTTTTGTCAAGTGCCCCGCCCATCTCATTTTTGTTGTCTATTTGTTTGTATAATATCCTTCACTTAAGTCTTTCCCCTGATCCATGTTGATCTTTTTGTATCCCTTTTCCGTAGCATTGCTATTTCCAAGGCTCTCTGTGCAGTTCCGAGTTGCTTCTCACTTAGTTTTTGTTACTATATGTGTGTGTCTTGCTTTTTAACAGTTTGCTTAACACAACTATCCCGATTATAAGATTAAAAGCGAAAATAGGACAAGCTTTTGTTTTGTAGTGAATCGTTATAGAGGCAGCACACACCCGTCTCTTCTCTGTCCTACGCCCCTGTCACCTGTACCTCCGACCATACTCAAATTCTGATGCCTAACATAAAAACAACATTTTTGAGTCTGAGAACACACAATAATTTCCCATTTAAATTAATAGTAACTATGTGATTGTAGGCGTACGAAATGTTTTTCCATAAATGTACTTTTCTTTCATACAGATCGCCCTCTCTCCCTTTTGTATTGTGAGTGAAAAAAATATCCAATAAATTTCAAAAAGTTCATTTATTATGTAACATTCTTGTGCGGCTTCTAAACTGACAGAATTTGGACCGAAGATTTCTGATTTCTGTACACGACTTTCTTGTTCCAATATTCGTGCTTTTAATCTTTGGCCCGATTTCTGTCAATTTTGAGGCTGTACAAAGATATTAAAATTAACTTTTTGAAATGTATCAGATAATTTTTGTACTCAATGTGTATATATATATATATATATATATATATATATATATATATATATATATATATATATATATATATATATATATATATATATATATATATATATATATATATATATATATATATATATATATATATATATATATAGGTAAAGTATATACTGCAAGTTATACATATTAATCTTAGCATAACTGACGGCTGTTTAGCTCAATAGTAAGAGCATTGCAACGTTGAATTGGCTACCTTAACGGTGGCAGGTTCGATTCCTGCTGCGGCTACATTTTCTTTAATTGTTTATTCTATTTACGTTGTCCAAATTGAGCGATATCTCAACTGTGTAACGACGGGAAATCATTTCAGATAAGTTTCTGTATAATATAACGCAATTTATAATTCATATATTAATCTGAATTTTTTTTTTATTACAACAAGCACTTGAAAATAGTAGATTTGTAAAATACAAGAAATTAATAATGAAATTTTAAAAAATTGGAAAAATTCCAAAACTTAAAAGAGATGGAGAAAAAAAATATTATTTGATTTACCCCACCCTTCGATATGCAGGTAATAACAAGCGTTGGTGAAATCTTCTTGAGTCTAATTAAAACATACTTCCCACTAAACAACAGATTACACCGGATTTTCAACTCAATACAATAAAATTATCGTACAGCTGCATGCATAACATGCAAAGAATAATCTGTAATCACAATTGTAAAATTTTATATCCAATGAATAATGAAAATTCGAGTTGAAATCTAAATAAAAAATATAATAGTAGATAACCCGAAAAATGCGTACTACAAAACAATTGCAAAACAACTCCAAAGATAACAGACAGATAAAAGTGATTCTAAACTCTGTATAAGAGTCTCTAAATTATATTTCAAGAATAGATTAGCTGACCATAATACCTCCTTTAATCTTGAAAAGCACAAAAACGACACCACACTATTTGTTAATTTCTGCAAACTCAGGGATAAAGGAAAAAATACAAGGATAGAGCGGAAAATTTGAAGAAAAGAAAAATCGTGGTGCAATGTCAGAGCTTGATGTCAAATGTCATCACAGGAAGAAGTTTGCTCTAAAATAAACTTTAAAATCTAAAAGAATATACGTGTGATAACCATCCAGAAAAGCTTGCAAAACCCTCAGAAAGATTAGCGTTCCAAATTATCGTGAGGGTACTTGGTCAGTTACAATAAATACTTACTATCAAATCAAATTTTTAAAAAATTATCATTATTTTTCCGACGATATACACGTATGTTACTTTTTTTATTCATACAATTTCGAAAATACACATCTTTCATCGTTTCAAATCTAAAAAAAAGGTTTTGCTCTCGACACCGATAAGATAAAAGGCTGGTGTTCAATGTCTACGAAAAAACATTACTGTATACCCAGTTCCTAAAGCTAATCTTAACTGTATACCTAATTCTCATTTTCCTGGGTTTTTGCATGTTCAATGTCTAGAATTGGAAACATTACCGTATACCTGGTTCCAAAAGCCAATTCTGACTGTATACCTAGATCTCAAAATCCATTTCCATCACTGGATTTGATGTCTGTTTGATAAGTATTGGTTCTGACTTGGTGGCTTCATGACAAGTGACGCACCCATTCGGGACGCCCCAATCAATCTGTAATTACCCAATTAAAAACTGACTTCTTGGTGTTATGTTATGTACTCATTCGTTCATTTCCTGTGGCTAGCAGCAAGGCCAGTAAGAGAAGTTCGAGGGTCCATTTGGCTTGCTTTATTGGGCATATTTCAGGAGGATTAACGGGATATCTCTCCATGAGCCCAGCTGTTTTTACTGCCTGGTATAACAAGATGATTGCCCCTCTAGACTCTGACCAGTCTCGGCGTGGCTTAACTTTGGTGATCTAACGAGGAGCAGTGTATCTAACGTGATTTGGCCACACTCATAGTCTTTATATCACGAGGTTGGATGATACGACAAATAAATTTCTATTAAACAACTGATATTGTGTCCATTTCTGTATCCATGATGCAATGCAAACAATTTTTGCATCCGCAGTGAATAACAAATTTTCAATAATACAACCTCTCCAGCTTCTAGAATTAATTAGTTCCCTTTCAACAACAGCGATAACAGAGTCAAGTGTCAATGATTTTACAACATTTGCTTTAGTTGTTGCTGGTGACACTTGAATTGTATTCCACAAGGTATAGTTGGAAATAAATTTTCTTAGAAGCAAACCGTCATCTTCGTGCTGTCGGTGTGGTGCCTGACAGGCTGATGACTGCTTGCTGCTTCAACACAAGTGTCACAGGATTAACGGAACTTGACAAAAACAACCCGAACAAAATGATAAGAAAAAGAAAAATTACAGACATGTTTTTTAATATTTCTTCTTTTGATCCATGGAACAGGCGGGTGGATGCCGCATTTATCAAAATCAATAAACCTGGGGTGACCCAGGATCTGTCCCATGGATCCCTAAAGTGAGCCATGTCCAGTCCTTGATAACATCTACCAATTAGACTAAAAGGAGAATATCGTAGACCGCCCTGATCGCCTTCTCCTAATAGCAGTAAATGACGAGGACTACTGGACAATTTTGTCCATGCTCATTATTGCCCTTGTGTACATGTGTGAACCCCCATGTCAAACCAAACTTTTGTCAAATTTGTTCACGTTGGGAAGCAACCAGCAAATAAATTCGAAACTGAAACCGAGAAGAGAGGGAGAGAGAGAGAGAGAGAGATTGAAAAGATTGATGAATTATCAACTCTAAATGAATCAATGATCTGCCTTACAATACATAGACGTTATTATATAAATCACAAGAAGATTAAATGATTGAGAGAAGGGGAAAGTGATAAGGACGACCACGACGACCACGACGACCAGTGCAGCGGTGTTGGACTTGGCTGCTGCCTGCATTTGTGTTATAACACCGGGAAGAAATGAATGAGAATATTTAATGGAGAAATTGTATAGAGAATGTGATCCACCGATTAGAGAGAGAAGGGTGCAGCACCAGGAAGGAAGAAAAGAAAGAAAGTCAGACTGAAAGAGAGAAAAGAAGAGGACATTGAGAGAAGAAAACGAGGATAAATTAAGACAGAAAGGAAAAACAGAAGAAAGAAAAAGAGATAGAAAGAGAGGAGAAAATGGTGCTGGAACAAAGAAAAAGATTTTTTTAAAGAAAGGGATGAAGAGAAAGACAGACAGAAAAGAAAGGAGAAAGATTCTGCATGACTGTGCGAACGCTCGCAATTTCATGACTATGATACAGTACTATGCGTATGTGCTAGTTTTATTCTCTTAGCTTAGCTATTATGTGTAAAAAGCTGGGATTCGATGGCAAATCTAGGCGGAGGTGAAGATGGGAAGAGTGAAAGAAAACCAGTGCTCTATAAATAAAGCATTATTGGAGACAAGAACCGCTGATGAGGAAATACAGTAGAATATCTGTGCAATAAAATAGCACAGCACCGAGCGATGTGGTCGGGACGGGGGTGGAGGTAAAATTCAGACAACAGCGATAAATAGATAATCGTGTGTTGTCAGAAATGAACATAGGGTGGGACTGGAAGAATCGGTGAGAAATCATTTAATGTAGAAATGAAGAAGGGGAGAATAAAAACTAGAACAATTTTCTTTGACGATGTTTGTAAATTGAAGTCAACCTGTCAGTCTATCTACATCTTCATATTTTTTATGATACAGAGGAAGCCGCTTATTATTATCATAGATGATGTCAAAACACTCTTATTGTTATCAGATCAAAACCCTTTATATAAAGTAATCACGATAAGCAGCTTCCTCCATATCGGCTATTGTTATCTGAACGACCCTGTTCCAAAGTGATGTCAATAAGCGACCTTCTCTGTATCCCAATCTGTTTATCCAGATTTGTTTATCTCTCTCCCGACTCACCCTCTCTCACAAGCACACGCTCACTCTCACTTTCTTGAAAGATCCCCAAATCTATCTACATAATTTGATTATATCTATAACTATATCACAGTGTCTTAATATCTATGCATCGAACGATACTAGGCTAAGTTTAGTCTGCAAGAGCGGGACACCAATGAGGATCGAACTCATTCCACTACCAAATAGTCAACTGAGTGCCCCAAGATATATAGATATATGCTACGTGCTACGCTTTAGTACATGCATGCACACACACACACACACACACACACACACACACACACACACGTATATATAATCTCTCTCTCCACTCTCTATCTATGTATTAATATATATATATATATATATATATATATATATATATATATATATATATATATATATATATATATATATCACACTTAACTCAGTGTCTCTCACACTTCCAAAAACAGTTTGCAAAGTCTTCTTTCGGAATCGCCATCAGTTGTCTCATTAATCTTGTTTACGATCTGAAATCCCTTTGAGAAAACTAAGTTGGACGGAGTCATATCTGGATGGTGACTGACGAGTGATGCAATCTTTTGTCAAAAACACCTGCACGAGACGTGAAGGGGCAATAGGCAAAGTCATTTTGAATGCCACGGTCACGAAGTACACAATCTCACTCATATTTTCAGGGTCGGATTAACTATGTAGAAAACGTAACATATGCTATGGGCTCTGCGTTTTCAAGGACATCCCCGCTAAATGCTTATATGTATAGGTAGATAGACATTTACAATTTTGACAAGCAAATTTTTAATGTTTCCCTTCAAACTTACGATCTATTTTGAAATATTGAGCTTTATAACCACAGATAAAACCTCTTAGAACAGTAAATATATATGTGTGTGGGTGTGTGGGTGTGATTGCGTGCGATAAATAAACACTATATCTGTACCTAATCATGACTTTCTACGTATTGAGAGAGAGGAAGAGAGAGAGAGAGAGAGAATTTCAGATGTATACTTATGGACACATAACTCGATATAAACGTTCGGTAAGAAGAGAAAGCACAAATAGTTCTCACTAATAGCTGAACTGTTGGAGAGAGAGAAATGAAATCAATTTGGAAAGTGCTTGTTGTAAAAGTGGGGGAAATTTGATTCATAAACATAAAAGAGTCTCTCTCTCTCTCTCTCTCTTTCTCTCTCTCTCTCTCTCTCTCTCTCTCTCTCTCTCTCTCTCTCTCTCTCTCTCTCTCTCTCGTTGACGGCACATTTCTGACTCACTTGGATAATGGGTTGCTTTTAATTGGACCAGAAAGAATTTAGTCTCCCCTCACAGAGGGCGAGAAACATGTTAGCGAATTTCACACTAATTAAATGTTTCTTTTCCATAGTAGAAAACAAGAAAGTGACGTTGCTGAAGATGGCTTAAAATCTGGAGGCCATGGAACCCCTTTGGGCCCCCTCTAACATTTAGTGTGATTTGATGAAAGAGGAAAACTTACAATAATAGTTATGCAATTTCACTTAATTGGTGGAAAACAACCACAAAGGCTGAATTATTGTTTATGCAATTCATCTTTGTACAAATACTGTCATTGTATAATGTCAGTAGAAATGTAGTAGGTGAACTACTATTCCTAAGGCATTCGCACCCCTCGATTGCGCCCCAAGGAGTTTCAAATAGCCCCTCTCTTTCAGCTACACCTTTAGAGGGGAAAATCGAGCATTGAAATGGATTCATGGGCGTAGAAATAAGCACCTGAATTTCAAATTACCCTTGAATTTATTTGGTAAATAGATGTGAATAGAAAAAGAGTGCACGCTCCGTGGGGAAGCCAATGAGAGAGCGAGAGAGAGAGAGAGAGAGAGAGAGAGAGAGAGAGATGTGATGCACCTTGGCAACAAATCTGAGATTAAGAAGACCACATCAATGCAGCTGATGGTAATCCTGAAAGAGGGTTTTGCAGTCATTTTTGTAAATTAGAAGGAATACTGAGATACTTTTTCAGGGGGGAGTACTCTGCAAGAGGATGAGAAACAAAGAGAAAATCAGAATTTCTCAGGAGTGGAAGAAAGAAAGAAGGAAAGACAGTGAGACAGAAAGATGTCGCACTCACACAAGAGAAATAGAGAGAGGGAGAAGCAGAAAAAGACGAAAATAGAAAATGCTGCTTAAGAAAGTGATAGGCAGAGAGAATGTGAAAGAAGGAATGAGTGAATGAGAGAGGAAAGAGTGAGAAATAAATTGTAAAAAGGAAAAGAAAGAGTTCTCTGGAGAGAAAGAACGAAAGAAAGAAACAAACAAACAAAGGAACGTCTGGTTATTCATTGAATAGAAATCGTCATGTGACCAACGTCTTTTGGCAGCGTTTCGTATTGGGGTGATTAAAGAAATTGAAGAGTGTGATCAATGAATGAATTACTTCTCTCACCTTTTGTTGGGCAGCGATCATTAAAGATGCGTGAATTTTCAGAAAATCAGTACACAAATAAGGGATTAACGTAACATAAATCTACATTGTAGATTGAACCTCCACTAAAAACTTTAGTTTTTCCTTGTCATAATAAGGAGTGAATACTAAAATTTCTAGCCCTCTAGCTCCATTGGTGTGGTCTGTGCGCTTGAAATATACATATATATACAGGTAGTGGAGCAGTTAGTCGGATCAAGTGAAATAAACTTCTTTTGGCAGTTTTGGTGACAGTTTTGGGTGACGGTTTCTAACAAAGAAAGAAGAAGTGAAATGAACAAAGATGGAAAGAAACAAAAAAGGGAAGAAATTAAGAAGCAAAAAACCAATGAATGAAGCAAAGAAACAAAGAAATAAACAAAGAAAAGATAATTAAAATAGAACAAGGAAGAAATATATATTTTCAAACAATTGCTTCGTCCGGAACTGATTAGCAGACTCGTCGTTCCTTTTTCTACTAGTCGGTCAGGTAATCTCTTATTTTCAGCACCCGATCAACTACGTAACAAAGGTAACATATGCTACGGGCCCCGCATTTTCAATGGCCCCACGTTAAATACTTGCAAACTATCAATACCGATTCAGTGATTCTGCACTTGCTTTATTGCTATAGAATTATACAGCCTTCAACTTTCAATTTTAAGGTGTTTCAGTCAATTATCACAAATTGGAGACATTAATTTGATACAGTGATTAATGGAAGACTGGTATTTATGTAATACATGTACCATGCATATACGAAGGTATTTGAAACTGGAATCATAGCCATTGCATAAAACCCAAAACGAAAAAGTTATACTATAACTGGAAGTATCAAACATATATGTCGTGCTATCTTACTGTATATGTGTTCTAATATCTATATGCATTCATCTTTCTTAATTCATAACATATGCTAAAAGTCCGGCACTTGCTTGACTCGGCTCTGTACCTCATCGCCCATTTTGACATGAAACACGTCAACCGATGACTAGCGTTTCTTTTGCAAAGTTTGGCTGCATTACACCCTGCAAATAAATCGCTTCTTCATTTGAATTCGGCTAAATAAGCCCGTGGATCGAACATAAATCAGAGCACAGGCACATGGGTATGCATGACATATCTAGCGAACTGCAGGATCGGATTTAGCTAATGCACGACCTATAGTAGATACTCTAAAGGGGCCCTAAATATTAAAAAGAAATAAAAATCAGATAAACATTAGAACACATCATTTTCTTTTACTTGCACTGTAAGTAGATTTTCTTTATCTGCTATATTCCCAGATAATACTACGGAAATATCTGACATTTCGATGAAACCTAACCCAGAGACAGACCTGCAAACTGAGAAGCATGCAACGCACACATGAGAAAATCATGCTCCACCTCACGTGGAGAGATCACAAGACAGCACAGTATATCAGGGAGAAAACAGGAGTTCGAGACAGCACAGAATATATTAGAAAACTCAAATAGCAATGGGCAGGTCATGTTGCAAAAATGGCAGACAACCGATGGACATCACGACTCACAACGTGGATCCCCAGAGATCAGATGCGAAACCAAGGCCGACATAATATATAATCGAGAGATAGAATAGATAAATTTAGAAAATACTGGCTCCGCGATGCCCATGATAGAGAAATGTGGCGGATCCTTTGGAAGGTCTATGTCCAACGACAGACGTTAAAAGACTGATGATGATTTAGTTTTCATTTTAACAATGGCTATGACTTCAGTTTCAAATACCTACGTATTTACGGGCTGAATATGTATGACAAATAACTAAATTAAAATGATAACACGAATTGAAGGTGATGATTATGTCTTTCATGAAAGTTAAGAGGGCGGTAAAGTAATAGAGCTCTGAATCGGAATTGATAACTTGCAAGCATTTAGCGCAGGGAGCTTGAAATAGCCGTAGCGTATGCTATTTTTCGTTCAATCCAGTTAATCTGGTTGTGCTTAACAAGCCCGTTGATCTATAATATAGATCAGTGCATAACAACAACACAGGCACTGCTGAGTACCACATGGGTGCACACACGCTCAAACACAGATTGGCGAACACACGTACATAGGAGGTGGTTGGCGCATGTGTTCTGACTTCAATTTAACTCTGCACTCAACTGACATCAGTCTTATTTATCGATGTTAAAAAGACTTCAATGTACGATTCTCTACTTTTTTATGCAGAAAATGATAGAATTTTATGGATTTTTCAACCTTTAGAATTTCATTCAAGACTTTTTAATACATTGTGTTCACAACTTTACTCATCTTGATTCTTTCCCTTTCCTTATTTCCTTCTTTCTTTTCTTCTGTCTTCCTATCTTCCTTTTTTTCATTTCAGTCTTTCCATCTTCCCTTCTTTCTTTCTTTCTTTCTTCATTCCTATCTTTCTTTCAATGTCCTTCCTTGTTCTCATTCTTCACATAGTTTCCTTTCTATTATTCATTAATTACCTTTTGCCTATCTTTTCTCTGAGTTCCTTTATCCGTTTTCTTGATTTTCTCCTTCACTCCAGTTTATTCTACCATAGAGATCCCCCACTCATCGGCCCTCATCACTTATTATCATAATAGCATCATCTTCAGTTTTCCCTTCTCATACCACCAACCCAAGACCTTCATTTCAACATGATATTTACGTCTAACAAGTCTTTTTCTTCTTCTTCTTCTTCTTCTTCTTCTTCTTCTTCTTCTTCTTCTTCTTCTTCTTCTTCTTCTTCTCATTATTATTATTATTATTATTATTATTATTATTATTATTATTATTATTTCTTCTTTCTTTTCTTCTTCTATGGCACACACTTAACAAAGATGTGTATTCCTCATATTTGTCTGCCGTGAACCGCCCTCCTTGCATTGAAGGAAGAATCATGGTGACGACAATAACGACGAGGTCAATGTCATTGTCCTTTCACAGATCGATAGAGATGTCATCCATTGGTGCCAGATATAAAGATGAACGCGTTGCTGTGAGTGTTGTCCATTTTTGGAGTATAAATCCTTTCATGGCAGGAGTGGGTGTCTGGACCCTCTCCCTGTTTGGGCAAAGCACTATTTAAAAACGTGCCCACTATTGTGCCTTGTGTCAAACTGAGCTGTATATACATATAAATGTACTTGATATTTACCAAGTACAGCTTAATTCGACACAAAGCCATAGTGGTGAGCATACCCACTGAGGATCGAAATCATTGCAGTAGTAATGGTCTGTATTACAAGCTTGTTACGGAAAAATTGGTCAAATTTGGGGACAAATCTAGAAATATTTTCCGATTGAGATATATTTTTTATACATTGAGACGATAAACTGAAATATGGAATATCTCCCCAGCATGGTATCTATCAAATGAATTTCACTCTGTGTTTAATGGCAATGGCGTTGGCAAAAGTATTTCTAGTTTCTTTTTTTCTTTTTTTGCTTCCGTCTCCCCTTCTTCTCCTTCTTCTGCTTTACCCTTCTTCTTCTTCTTCTCCTTCTTCTCCTTCTTCTGCTTTCCCCTTCTTCTTCTTCTCCTCCTCCTCCTCCTTCTTCTTCTTCTTCTTCTTCTTCTTCTTCACTCTCTTTGAACTTTCTCCTCTTTTCATCCTCGATCGATTCTTTACTTTGCAATGGTAGATGGATTCAACAAATTTTCGGTGCATGACTCTGACCATGTCTAACCATGTCCGGCCAAGTCTAGTTCGGTCCGGTCGATGATGAATCGTTGTTGCAGAATGTTATTGATGTTGGCAAGAAGTAACAGATCAAATGGATTAATCGATTAAGATTCCTCTTCTTTAGATCCAACGCCCAGCAAAGAACTCTCTGCATTGATTATTCAAAAATGACATTGCAAGATATGTATCTCTTCTTTTGATTTTTTTTTTCTCATTTCTTATCTTATTTCTCAAGAACATTGATCCCCAATCACCAGCATACACGACCACAAACATGTGCTGCCGGATCGCAAGGAAATTATATGATTTGGTGATATTCCTTTGTAAAATAAAAACAAATCAATTTCCTTGGATTTTAATATTCAGAAACAAAATTGAGTATACTAACCACTAATAAATATCTCTTAGTTGACATCGCCTATTATCAAATCGGCCAGTCTGCAAGAATTTTGTTATTATTAAATCGGTCAGCGGAAAAGATTGGGGATCCCTGCTTTCAAACAGTGCTACTCAAAGTGTGGTACGCAGACCGTTAGCTGCTGGTACGCAGGTCGTTTTCACATCATTGCTGACGCTATAAAGTATGTATATCACTAGATGACTTTCTTGGCAACCATTGGGCATTATTTGACACGAGAGAAACTATATAAAGCTTCTCAGTCATGAGTGCCATCAAGACAAAATACAAACATACAATGTATATCCATTTTCAATTGCATGTGTCGTTGTCTTCAATAGAATCTAAATTAAATAAGATGAGAAAAAGAAGCAGGCTCATCTTCCACATTAGAAATATATCTATGTTAATTATTGTTTTTAAATCTAATTTACTCATATAAACGTATTTTTCTAAAAATTTTGCTAGAAGGTTTCCTTTTCTATCATTTGTTTTTATTTATTTTCCAACGATCATTACTTGTTTACAAAATAAACATAAATTTTAAGATATTGATAACTAGATATATTCATTATATTTTCCCAATAAAGATTAACATTACCATGATTGTTCAATCGATATTTTATTGGTCATGTACGAATTATAATCTGGCACAGATATGTTACTGGTCGGTGACACATTAGAAACCATGCCGACTCGTGTGATTAAATGTTTGAGTGACGCTATTTTCAAATGCTCGCTTTTTATTACACAGTAGTCACAGCCACTTTGATTAAGTCTCAGCTATTGGGGCGGTCTTCATTTCAAGAGAAAATCTTTACTTAATAAGTGATCAAACTACTAGATCCCCACGAATGTTATCGATCTTAATCTCGAGGATTTGGCTGTGAAGAAGGAAAGCGATTGGCTGGTGAAACAATTTATGTACATCGTAGTCAGATGGACAGGAAATGTAAAGAACACTTATCGTCTGTCAATGTAGCAGAAAAGGTTGAAAGATAGATCCTCAGTATTCATAGAACATTCTTATAAGGAACTTTCGCAAGCCGAGATGCTATAAAGCAAAGTAAAATCACCATCAAAATGAAAATGATTTTGAGCATTTCGAACCCCCCAAATTGTGATGCTGTCGGACCAAGTCGTCATGAATTGGGATGGTGGGAAGCACAGGAGACTGGAGAGTATGAGAGAGATGTAGGGTGTATGCAATGATTCTATAAGCGCTCGATGCAAATCAAGCGTGAAACGCTACTTTCGCTCAAATAGAGAGAGAGGGGGGGAGAGAGAGAAAGGTGAAGAGGGAGATGAATTTCTCATCGGCAGATATGCAGCCAGGAATTCCCAAACACAACCATTGCACGTACAAGGCTAGTCAAAAAAAGGAAACGTCTCGAGGATCAATGTTGTTTTCAAAGGAGCCATCTTTTTTGGCTTGCGTATTTTGCCTTTCATTTGTCTATTTTCAACACTAGGTCAATTTCCAACGTTAGACTTGAATTCTTCTCTTGGAGGCTTTAACGACTGATTCTGTCTGGAGGTGTTGATTGATTATTTCTTGTCAGACAGCAGATCAATGAAATTATTCGGGGTAATTGCAGCCAAGTGGTGTCTCGTCAAGAGAACGATAGAATATTAGTGTGTAGTTTTCTTGCCTTGAACGTGGGCTGTGTAGCCCCGTTTACAGTTAGGAAGGACAGCGATTTATTATATTCTACGGAAACTGCAATATAACATCAATCCAAGTACAGTCCCCCCCCCCACACACACACACACACTTTTCTTGAAAGTTCGCTTTACGCCACTTTTTTGATTTTATGGAAAAGGGCAATTGAAATTAATGTTCAGTTCTTGTTTTGCTGCGAGACACCAACGAGCTTCTCTATCTCCTTACATCCTTTCGGCCATGTTGGATAATGCATTTATTTACATTGTACGCGCACTGCAGCTGCATCAAGGGGAAGAACTCATGTCGGGATTCAAAGTCGAACTTCTGTTTTTTTTCTCTCCTTCGGACGACCGAAAATGCACAGAAAGTCTTTACTGGAACACCCAACAAAATTTTCAGTAGTGGGAAAGGAAGAGAGAGGGGTTAATCGGTCCTTCTATCGCCAGTGGCTAGGGGACAACAGCCTGTAGACCTTCCGTAATCACCGACTACTCTACTCTTCTGCACTCCTACTTCTGCTGACAAACTTTTGGTCCCTTAACTTATAGGCAAGAGTCCTTTTTCTATTCCGCTATCTCTCATAATTGCCTTATACCCTCTTCTTTTACCTGATACCGGCACTAGATTATCATCTACCCTTTTATCTTCTATTTTCCTCCTACTTTCTTTCGTTTCTCACGCCACTAAACTTATTGTCTATTCTACTTTCGCCGCTAGAATGAAGAAAGAATAAGAAAAAAAGGAAATTTGTTGAGATGGTTGGAAATACAAAAACAAAAAAAAAGACAGGGTTGCTGAATAGAAATAATGGAAAAATAAGGAAATTTGTTGAGATGATGAGAAATACAGGGTCCACACTTTGTATTTTTTGGAGATTTCCACTGAATCAAAGGTCAAAAGTCAACAACTGCTACGGATAGTGTTTTTTTCCGCTACTTTTACCTTTAGTTGGTACACTGAATTGAGATGCTTGATTGTTGAGTAGTTTTTCTGAAGCCAGTTTGTTCTTGTGGTTTGTTTTCTAGTAGCTCTTTGGTGAATTGGCTGGTGATCACTTTGTTGAGAAGTTTGTAGATGCAGTTGAGTTGGTTTGGTGGCCTGAGTTTTTCGAAGTCCATAGGGTTTCCTTTTTTATATAATACCACTATGATTGGGGTGTTCAAATCATCTGGGACTCTATTTTGTTTGAGGCATAAGTAGAATAGAATGGTTAGTTTTCCAATGATGACTCATCTAGTCTATTCTACTGGGACACCCGGTAGTAATGGTCAGAACCTCAAGCTTGTTAATCATTGGGAATTGACGAAATCACCTTTTAATTTTACAGCAATATTCACACGACTTGTGTATCTTGCACCTAAGATTCCTAAATACATAAACGAAGATAGGTAAATTGATCTGGCCGGCCATTAGCGAATCCGATCTTAATGTGTGCCTTACTGTTAGGGCCCTTTGCCAGACAATGTTCGGGTTAGTAATCATATAAAGGAAATTTCGACGTTGTGTTATGATTAGCGGTCTAGTCTCACAGGCCATCAGTAAAGGGTAAGGTGTTCATTCCCCAATGGTGTCCCAAGATGATATCCTTGTAAGCTAAGTTTAGTAATTATATATAAAAAGGTATCCTTGAGGTCAGAAATATATATATATGTGTGTGTGTGTGTGTGTGAATAGAGAGATGGACAGGTAGACAGACACAGAGAAATAAAAAAAGGGTGACGGAGATTGTGGTATTCAAAATCCTGGCTTTTATCCAGACAACGACTACTTACATTAGGGTCAAAATTAATTCACATGATGATGATCATCAGTTTCTTAACGTTCTCGGTTGGACATAGACCTTCCCAAGGATTCGTCACACTTCCCTATCATAGGCGTTGTGGAGTCAGTACTTCCTGAATTTGTCTACTTTGTCTCTCAATCTAATACTTTGCCAGCCTCGGTTGCCCATGTGATCTGGATATCCATATTGTGTGCCCATAGATTGTCTGCCATTCTTGCAACATGGCCGGCCAATGCTATTTGAGGTTTTCAATGGATGTCCCTGACTCCTGTCTTCTCCCGGATGTGTTGTGCTGTCTTATGAGCTCTCCATGTGATTCTGCCATGTGCACGTTGTATGTCTCCCAATTTGCGGATCTGTCTTTTGGTTAGGTTCCACGTTTCAGCTCCATAAGTGACTACTGAGAGGATGCATTGGTTGTATACTCGTCTTTTCAGGATTAATGGGATCTTCTTGCTTTTGAAGATTGAGCTTGCTCTGCCAAAGGCTTACCATCCTAGAGTGATTCTTCGCCTGATTTCTTCTTTTTTTAGGGTTTCATGGAGATCCGTCGTCCTAAGCAGATGTAGTGGTCTACTTTCTCCACTTCTGCGTCTTCGATTTTGATCTTTATGCTCTTATTTCGGGTGTGATTTTTGCACATGATCTTTGTCTTGCTGATTTTCATATGTAAGCTAACTTACTTACTTTCTTCATTTAGTTCATCTGGCATTAGTTGGAGGTCGCGTAGGGTCTCTGCAAAAACAGCAGTCTTGTCTGAGATTGTTCAGATATTTGCCGTCTATGTTGATTCTTTTATTTTGCCTGTGTTGGTTTCAGAAGATCATCTCGAGGTAGGCTGTTTGGGTGAGCTTGTATTACCTTGTCTTGCCTCTTTTTGGTGCTGAAAGGGCTCCAAATCTTTTTGTTGCCTGATAAAGGAGCTGCTGTGATTGTATCTATGCTGCAGTACTCTGACGTATACGAGGTCTATACCTTGTAGAGTGATGGCTTTCATGACTGTTAGGATTTCCACTACGAAGGCCTTTTTGAAGATAAATGCTACAGCAAGAGATGGCTTGTATTCTGCTGCTTCTCCTTTCAGCTGATTTATCAAATGTAAGTGATCCATGGTTGAGTAGTTTCTTCTAAAGCCAGCTTGCTACCATGACTGGTTTTGATCTAGTATTTCTGTGATTCGGTTGGTGATGATTTTTATGAAAAATTTGTAGATACAGTTGAGTAGGCTTATAGGCCTGTTGAGGTTTTTTCAGTTTCCCTTTCTATATAAAAGCATTATGATTGCAGTATCCCAATCTTCCAGAACATTACTTTGTTATAGGCATAAGTTGAATAGAATAGCCAGTTTCCTAGTGATAATCTTATCTGCTTTCTCGAGTAGATAAATGGTAATATTGGGACCTTTCTTTCCTTTGTTTGATGGCTTGTTTCACATACCTCGGGGTTACTTCTAAGAAACCCTTGAGTTTCGAGTTGATTGCTCGCATCATGCGTATCCTGTTCATTGTTTTGTAATCCTTGTTTGGATGAAGAAAGTTTTTGGTAGAATTCTTTGACTCGTCCGACGATCCTGTCACTGTTGTTAGGACTCCATTTCCCTTGAGTATACTGGTTATTTGCTTTTATACTGAATTGGGGCCTTTGTTTATAGCTTTGAAGCTCTGACCTTTTTCGAAAGTCAATTCGATGACTTCTGTCGTGTATCTTCTGTCTTCTCTTCATTTCTTGATTCTCTTCAATTTTCTCTCTTGTTGCTATCGGTAACTTGAGGTTTCAGATTTTTTCCATGAGATTCCAGGTTTCATCTGAGATTTTATTGATGGTTTGTATGCTCGTTGGTTTAAATATTGTGGCAACTTCTATCATAGAGTCTGTTATTTTGTTGTTGAGTTCGTTGATGTTGGTGTCGTTTTCTTCTTCAATAAGAACTGTAAGGCTGTTTCTCAGTTTAAGCTTGAAAGATCGAGTGTGTTCTTTAGGAATGATTAATGTTTGACTTCTGGTGTGGAACACTTTTCAGCGTTCTTTGTAGGTGTTTACTTGCGTTTAACATCTTACCATTCTGTGGTTGCATCCTACGCTGACTTGATTTAGGACTTGTGTGTCCTTGAAGGTGTCACTTTTGTCCATTAGGATGTAGTCTGTTTCATTCTCTGTTTCGTTGTCGGGGCCTTTCCAAATCCATTTCCTATTGGGTCCCTTCTTGAAGACATTTTTTGTGATTTTGAACCCATTAGCCGTTGCGAAGTTTAAATCTCTCTCTCTCTCTCCGTAATCTCCTTAAATTAGATCTAGCTCATAATCTACAAAGGTGAATTTTCTTGGTTCTCTGTCCGTAACAATGGAATCTTCCATTGAAAGCTATCAAGGTTGCTCATAAAAATATATAAAACAAATATTTCAAACAATGGACACTTCCATTGAAACAAACCTTTTGTTTCTCTCCCAAGAAAAATAATGTTATGGAATTAAAAAATAAGTTGTTGGAAATTCGCTTTACGCCACTTTTTCGGCTTTTCACCTTTTTCCAAAAAAGGAAAAGGCTGAATAGCCAAAAAAGTGTTCAGTGTTTCTGTCATTATAGACGCAGCTGATATCCTCTCTCCTTTCTTCTACATCCCAGTCTCCTGCACCTCCAACACTTCCACGCGGCCAGTGTGAAATGCCATCCCAACCATTCTTAGACCTGGGAACGTTTGATAATTTCTCCCATACTGATTAATGGCAATTGCTTCTTCACTTTACGCCATTTTGACTTGAGAAAAGCCCTTAGGAACGCTTCACTTTTGGATAGCGGGGTAAACCGGCATATCGATGATTTTTTTAATCATTTGTGTCTCTATATATTATACGAACTTTGCCTTCATCTTTGTTGTTATCCACAAAATGCTTTGATTGATATATGCTTCAGCCTTCCTGATATTTCATGAAAAAATTTATTAGTGGATTAGTTATCATAACACTTTTAAAAGATATATTGAACAGCGGCCACGTTGCTGCATGACAGCATCCGTCTCCATATTGTGAATACAAACGAGCAAATAATCATGGAGCTAGGGTGGGAAGTTCTTCAACGTGTGTCGTATTCCACAGATTTGTCATCATCAGACACTTACTTGCTTCACTTCATGCACCATTATCCAATGTATGGTAAGAGGTTTCATTTTGAAGTTATCAAAAAATTTCCCCAGATTTGTTCTTTTATGATAGAAAACACAATTTTACTAAAAGGCAGCTTAAGGTCATATAAGGCTTGGGAAACTACTTTAATGACTGAATAATCATGCTACGATTTTATAAGAATAAAAGAATTTATCACAAAAACGCTGGAAATTTTAGTAATAGTTTGCTTCATATATCATATATTTTATGCCTGATTCATGCTGTCTGAAGCGAATTTGAGCGGTACAGAGGTTAGTTTAAGCTTGATTTGAGGCAACGGTTGCCGTTTCTATGCAGAGAGAGAGAGAGAGGGGGGGAGAAAGATTAACGAGTTTTACTGTTAAAATTGGGTTTTCCCTGCGAATTGATTGAATCGCTATCTCCAGCTTAAGAAACGGTGAAGGGCACTTGGTTCTCAGGGGAGGAATTTTAGATAGGGAAGGAGCATCGAAGTGTCCTGTGAAAGGAGGAACGCCACCTGGTACTCTGAGAAGCACTCACTTATGCGAAATATAAAAACGAGTGATTTGTAACCTGAAACCCAGACGATAGGCAACATTAAATGATGTTCACTAACAAGTGTGACAAACGAAAGCTTTTAAAATCTATCTCTAGTGGTATTGATGGGGTACAAGTTCAATAGTCCATGAATGTTCACTCTTTGTTTTATTGTGCACTGTTTTGTAGAGTTTCAATTATTCATTTTCCAAGTACAACAAACATCAATACATACGGGTACGTACCTATCACATGCACGACCTGGGGAGTCTGGGAATGATGTATCCAAGATTGGCTAAAATTGTCTATCAGAGCATCATCAGATACTGATATTAAGTTGAAGCCCGTTTAATACATGTTCCTAACATTTTGATTGGAAATCTAAACCAAATTGATAAATCTAACACTTTTTATAGAATGCGTGAGAATTTTCCTTTTATGAATGTATCAAAATGTGTGCGGCTCACGCTAAATGCGTGAGACATGCAAGGTCTTCAGGCGTCTTATCAAAAACAGAAAAATACACAATGTATTCGTCATTATCCTCGTTCTTTCATCGTCGATCGTTGTTCATAAACTTTCCCAAGGATTCACCAGATCTCTGTATCATGGGAAGGCATTAGGTCGGGCTAAAAGTTAGGAACTGCGAAGTGAATAGGTTTCTTCTTTCAGTCTGAGTAAACTGCTTGCCACACATCCTGGCGATGCAGCTGCTGATAGTGACGATCGACTCCCTACGATTTTTGTTTCGATAGGAAAAACTAGTAGCCTTGACTTCCACTCACAGACAAGCAACTATTCAAAGTATTCTGTTTAGGCGCATACCATTCGCCGCTTCTTGTTAGTCAGGGGAGACCGGAATAAGTAGAGTTTGTAGAGACGTATATGAAAAGCGCTGTCACTGCTATTTTATATATGGAGATGATATAACAGCATTCAGCACATGTGGAGGGGAAAATATCTTTCCTCTCTCTCTCTCTCTCTCTCTCTCTCTCTCATTTTGGTAGGTATGTTGGTTTGCACACTAGGCTACTGTTTGCGAAGAAATATAGAATACCAGGAGGTGAAGATGATATCGAATTGTTATTATTAACTAAAAAGCGGGAAATGTTTCGTTGAAGAAGTGAACAGTTTAATACATATATATATATAGAGAGAGAGAGAGAGAGAGAGATAAATTGTGTTATATTATCGTGAGACTCTATTTGAAATGATCTCCCGTTATCACATGATAAATGTATCATTTGGCCTAGATAACATAAACAGAATAAACAATTAAAGAAAATGGGAATACTGCAAGAATCGAACCTCTGACCGATAGGATCGCCGATCCGATGTTGCGCTGCTCTTACCATTGAGCTAGGTTGGATTTCTCAAAATCTTTACGGTACCGAGTTTATATTGTTTACACAAATCATTTTTTATATGGGAATCTCTGTACTTTGAACTTATGTCGGTGTTAAGCGGAAAAAGTTTCTCATCAGTCCCCATTCGTTTTCAAATTAAACGTTCTTCATTTCATGTATTTTATTTGATTTATTTATGAACACACACATCCGCTTTGGTTACATTGTTATTTTTGTAATAACATTAAAAACTCAGAGGACGTTTTCAAATCTTCGTTCAATTAATTGTATAGTTAGAGTCAAGTTTCATTTCATTTAGTTTTATTAGCAATTAGAGATAGGTGATTTCAAAATAATCGTGAAACAATCTCAAGTTTACATTTGCACAAGCATTCAGTGCGCACCAGCTTTTGTCACAGGAATAAAAATGTAAGTTTTTGTCCACACTACTAAATATTAGAAGGTATATTGGATACATAGTTTTAACTCTAAGTAATGGCAAGTTCTGTCTCTAACCCCACTCCAAAAATTAAAGATTAGAGGGTACATTGAATATGAAGTTTCGGCTGTAAGTAATGGCTAGTTCTGCTCCCAACATCACACCAAATTAGAAATTGGAGAGTATGATTTCAACTCTTAATGATTGCAGATACTGCCCCCAATCCCACTCCAAATTTTGGTGAATTTTCTTGAAAGATACTAGCACGAAATTTATCCGAAATGTTTGACCTGGCTTTAAAACTATTTTGTTATTTCCTTTTTCAATTGAGAGATCAGATCTGATCCGTCAAAAGATTTCATAGATAATATGAACAGATTGAACTGTTTTGCAATGCATACGCGAAACAGCGTAAACAACTTGCTCTATTCAATGTGATTAATTATGAGCCAATAAAAGGGGAGAATAACACAGAATCAATTTTTAATACAAAGCTTTTTTCAGATTGGCCACATGAAGTAATTTGGTTAGATCTGTTTATGGTGGACGCATAATTAATTTTACAAGCTGGAACACTGGCAAAATGGTGAGGAATATGAACAATAAGTGCTTGTCAAACAATTCTATTCTCTAATAGAAGGTTATTGTAGTGTATGTATACGAAGTCTGAATTTCTCAGGAACTGGTTGTGTAGCCTTGATGTAACTCAGCAACGTGTGTACATGAACAGTTAGGTTTTTTTCTCATTAATATTGAATTGTTGGATACTTTCCGGACGGACCTCGAAATTTACGTAGATGTGTTGGTGGAGAGATACTGCCAAATGGCTGAGATAGTTGCATATAGGGTTTCAAATGATTTACGAGACTGGTGAAACATAATCTTCCCAACCGTATTTTCCCTCGTTATGTCCTGCACTGGGCTAAACTCAACTTATTGAATATCTATGCCAATGATGGATAAGTGGCTCCATATATATATATATGTATATATATATATATATATATATATATATATATATATATATATATATATATATATAATCTGGGAAGCTTTGCAGCTTTAAGCACTAAATAGGTTGCTGAAAAATGTATTCTCTTATTAGTATATGGAGTTTTTCAGTCTTTAAGTATTCAACATGTTACGGCATAAATTGTAACTTAGAATCTTACGTAAAGAATATTTTGTATCCATCTATTAGATAAAATCATTTATGTTTTGCAAATTAATCATTTGCTAAAAACTGTTGATCAGGAAATGTTCAAAGCGATTTCTTTTTTACATAGAATTTGATCTTATAGAATTATAATGGGTATTTTCTTTTAATGACCATCAGTTGTTTCGCAGAAAAAAAACTGTTAAAAACAGTTTTTTTTTACCATGGACCCCGGCATCTATCTCCCTCTCTCTCAATATATATATATATATATATATATATATATATATAGAGAGAGAGAGAGAGAGAGATAGAGAGAGAGAGAGAGAGAGAATGTGTGTGTGAGAGAGAGAGGGGAAAGAGAGATAAATAAATGTCTTTCGTTTTGGGGGTCCGTTACATCATCTATAAATGATCCTTATCATGCATTTAAAGTCATTTCCATGGTGTGCCAGTTCATTTCGCTATTGAACGCCCCAGTGCCAAAACATCCTGATGATAGAGCCAACCCAATGGAGCAGCCGATGTTGGTCGAACTCAATTCAACAACAATGGTGTTGCACCTTCTTGAACTTGAATAATCCCAAGAGAGTCGATGGCATCCCAATTATTTTTGGAATGTTACGATCGGTCATACGTGTGTGTGCGTATGTGTGTGTTTGTTTCTTAAAAATTTAAACGTTTTCTTATTCAAATGTCCCTCGTGAAGCAATTAAAGGCTTTAACTCATGTCTTACGCTTTGGTTAACATATGAAATTCTAGACAAGTTTAAAAATTATAAATATTTAGCACAAGTTTTTTCACTCAACCTGAAATGTTTTTTTTTAAAGCAAATGCATTAGTTTAGCATTTGACTTTCGGTCCAAGATAATTAAAACATTAATTTCAGGCTTACTTCAAAAATCAAGTAATATGAACCAATTGTCATTATTATCAATGTTCTGCTTCTTATCGCAACTTGACTTGGGCCATCGACCTACCACAGTGAGAGAAATAACGAATAAGCACTCAGTGAGATTTGAACACCTTTTTTGCTTAGGGGAGCCTAATTAACACCCAGTTACTCTTAACCACCTGAACTCCGAGATCTCTGCGATTTTACAATACTTTAGCTTATTAGGATAATGAATCAATTACGATTTACGACTTGGCGAATAAAATCGATGAAAAGAGTTCGAATCCCAATGCCGACTGCTGACATCAGGTTTTACCGAACATAGTTACATTGCCAGTCATATGGAGTCATATAGCTGGCAATTAAACATGGAAAGAGAGACGGGATCGAATTCATTAAAAACCAAATCCTACTGAAATTACACGACTGTGCATTACTTTTAGCAAATGTCTCTGCGTCCATTGTCAACTAAAAATCAGAGAAATCACATGGCTCTGTCAACGTAGTACACTAACTCAATCGAAGAAATTCCTGGATTCAGGAGAACTTTCGGAAATATCGTGTGGGCTATCATGAGTGAATAGATAAATGCTTGAAAAATGGAAAAATATTTCTCAATCGAGAAGAAAATCTTTGATCCACCATGCAATGGCTTCTTTCTTTGCCTATGGTCCACCCTTCCGGAAAATTTCATTGAAATTCATTGATAACCTTCCGAGATATCGAGCAGACGGAAAGACGAAAGAGAAGACGCATACTAATACATTATACTTCTACAATTTTGTTGGTGGAGGTAAATTATCAAGAACAAGGATCCAAAATTAAACTAGTTCAGGCTTGAAGTAATAACAAATCAAGGCCGTATCATGTTTTAAAGTTACTCTGCAGATGTATTTTTTGCTTAAATAATTAGTAACATCCCGATATATTTTTATCTGATGGAACATTGTTCACCGTAAATGATTTTTGACAAAGATTTTCTTTCATCTTCAATTGCTCTTTATCACCACATTCTAAGACCGTCTGTCTACGGTAATGAGTTAACAACACAGATCGGAAATGAAGAATGAGGAATTAGCCTTATGCAAAGATTGCATTGGAGATCTTTTTACTCCAGAAACCTGTCTTCATTCGGCAACTGCTCTAATCGACAGAGCGACTAGAGCTCTTACGACTGACGGAAAATCAAATCGAACCCTTGCATTTATTCCTCATCTAATTGGTAAGAAATGCATTAAATAAAGAAAAAAGCATGGTCAATGGTCAGTTATTCAAACAAGCGTTACTGACAGACAGGGCTATTATATATATAATAATACCAATTAGAATTCATTATCTAATGGCCTATTACATTTCTGACGACCCTTCTTGCTCTTTTGGCATAACCTCTCGCATTTTAACATTCTGTGATTGAAATTTCAGCCATGAAGCGAATCGATAAGTTTCCTACTCTAAGAAAATAGACGGATTTGAAAGTGACATCTTTGGAACACTTGATATTAAATACATTAAACTCGTCTTACTTGATTCTAGCTCTCATTGAAATCATCACTATAAAAAGAATCAATACAGATGCACACACACACACACACATTACTGATCTTAACATTCCTAAAATAATTAAGATTAATATATATATATATATATATATATATATAGAGAGAGAGAGAGAGAGAGAGGGGGGGGAGATAAACAAATGTCTTTCAGATAAAAATGTTTTGCCCTCCCTCCCCTAAATTGATGAATAAAATTCTATTTAACATTAAAAAAATTGAGGGGTTTTATTTCTTAGGTTTGACGTAACAAGAAATACCATTTCTACAAATAAAAACTCATCAATAATTCTCCAAGGATAAATGTCATCATCACTATCATAAGGATTATAACTACTATTGTCATCATCAGTGTCATTATAAGAATCGACATCATCATCGTCACTATAAGCATTATAATTGTAAACGAACTTGTTACAAGTGGATCTTTTTAATTCCAGCTTTGTTACTTGAGCCGACGAGAATTGTTAAGGCTACAACAGCGTAATTGTATTGAGAAGGATTTATCTTTTGCAAGGTTGTGCGAGGTGGCTGCGCGGTTAAAGGCATGGCGAATGGACTTAGCTGAAACAGATTGTACACTTGGACATGAATCCATTTCTATCCCAGCTACGGGGAGAATAATGCAGACGGAAGCAAGTGTCGCCACTTCAGGTGTTTGTCCCCCTCTAAGTGTAACTGACAAATAATAAATGAGTAAGTACTAATGTTACATGTAAAGACTAAGCAGTAGCAACCAGAGCCGTAGCCAATGTAATGGCACAACTTACTCGAAAAACAAAACTCATCTACAAGGAAATTAAGTGCCTTAGCGACGAACGTTTATTCATTTCCCTTCCCTGTAACTAATAGATACGTTGACGTGTTACAAGTTAACAAGCATCGAAGCGACTTTCTGCGTTGACACCAAAAGAGAAAAAAAAGGAATTGAAGAAAGTGGGAGCCATGTAATATGTAGACGTGCCATCACTACACAGACTGACAAGCTGACCATTTCTATGTGGCTGAGATGACTCTTCTAGACATCTCGAGATGCTTTGCATTAGGTTTGCAATCTCAACTACATTTTACATTAGCGTATTTGATGTCAAGTAAAGTCGGCCTACACGTGAACTTCAGCAAGACGAAGATCATGAGCAACAACCACATCGGAGATAAAAACACTGAGATCAAAATCGAGGACACAGAACTGGAAAAAGTTGATCACTACATCTACCTTGGACAACAAATCTCCATGAGACCCTCAAAAGAAGAAGAAATCAAACAAAAAATCACACTTGGATGGCAAGCCTTTGGCAAGCCTTTAAAAATAAGAAGATCCCATTAATCCTAAAAAGAACGGTGTATAGCTAATGCATCCTCCCGATAGTCACTTATGGAGCCGAAACATGGAACCCAACCAAGAGACAGATCCGCAAATTGAGAACCATACAACGTGCACATGAAAGAATTATGCATGGAGAGACCACAAGACAGCACAGTACATCTGAGAAAAGACAAGAGTCAGGGACATCATAGAATCTATTAAAAATCTCAAATGGCGGTGGGCTGGCCATATTGTAAGAATGGCGGACAATCGATGGACATTACGACTCACGACATGGATCCCCAGAGATCACATGCGCAACCGAGGCTGGCAGAATATTAGATGGAGAGACGAGCTAGACAAGTTCAGAAAGTACTGGCTCTGCGACGCCCATGATAGAGAAGTGCGGCGAATCCTGGGGAAGGTCTATGTCCAACGACGGACGTTAAAAGACTGATGATGATGAAAACGCCCCACGCACACACGCATACTTATTTCAGCTGGGAATATGATCACTTTCAGTACTCTTCTAGGTCACAACTGCTGAATTGGAAGATCTTCGTTTTCCTCAAAATACTTCAAATACTTCCCTGATGTGAATATATGTAACTATACGAAGGGATTAAGATACACGTCTGTTGTTCATACATATTTTTTTCATAACACAACATTCGTTGTAAAATCTCAGTCAGAACTAAATCTTCATTATTAATTATAATTTGGTCAATTTTGGTGTTGAAAACATCCAAATGACAAACCCAGTGAAATGTAGAAAAATAAAACAATGACAGATAAGCTATAGAGGAGGCTGCAGTGTTTTGACCAGAATTTACAGAAAGATTCAGTTTCCTCGTTTCACGCATCCATTTATGAGGTCATTGAAAGTTCAAAAGTCAAAAAAAAACACTGGCGCTTGTCACTACTAAAAACAAAGGCGCTTTATATCGTCACTGTCTAAAAATATACTGATACGTGTAATAGAGTCAATTGAGAAATATGGGAAAGTACGCTTTCCTTTTCACAGGCAAATCCTTTTCATCTAATTTACATACTTCACTCTCTTGAAACTATGCTTTACATCATACATATGTGTATGTCTCTGTGTGTGTGTGTGTGTGTGTGTGTGTGTGTGTGTGTGTGAAAGCACATAACAACCTATGTGTCTGTGTTCGCGTCTACGTTGTTACTACTTCAACTTCTACAACTACTCTACTTTTATTTGCTTGAGTTGGATGGCAAATTATTCCTGTTAGCGGGTATGCAGTCTTTGTATCGGCGGAAGTTTTTAGATACATGTCTTTCTGGAGGGTAGATGTCTTGCAATCGTTGGAGGCAGGATATTGTACCGTAGCACCACCGTTTGTAAGATGTCGGTGACTTTGCAGAGATTTGCAATGCTATTTGTCCGTGAAGAATGTTATTTAGGTGTGGGGGGGTCTTTCACACACTCAGCCTCTAAAGTTCGTTTCTAGTGGTATGATGAGACGCTTTTTTGCCAGAAAGGAGGTAGGTTTTAATACCAGTCTGCTTAAGGTTGTTTTGCCTTATTTTTCTGTCACTTGAACTCCCTTACTGAGCTGAAGGGATATAGCTGCCCTGCTATTTACTCGTAGCCTAGGGGAGAAGTGGCAAAAATTCGAACTCGGTTTTCAGCGACGTAACCGATACGCCAACGGACACCTGACATTATCTCCAAACGAAGTTGCCTACTTCTCTACCATTGTGCCATTCCAATGGTCACTTATGAAATATGAAGTGGCAAATGAAAAGTCGGCTTTGTTTCAACCTACGACCAGCCTGGCTTGACCATTAGGTATAGCAAGGATTCTTTTGGTTCAACGTGACGTTTTTCTCTTTTTCTTCTTGCTTGATATGTTGAGAGCAATTTTACAAAGCATTGACAGCGCTTTTTCTTAACAAGCTTGAAAGTTGCTAGTTCTTTTCTTGTATGAACATCTAGCAAGGACAGTGTTACCAAATAGTTTACATTCAAAATGTAGTCGAAAAACACCGGAAAAACCCTAGAAACATCTAGATTATCCAGATAGTTATCGAAAATCTAAGAAAAATATTCCATAATAATCTAAATATGAATTTAATCTTCAACAATTATTTCATGGAAATATTACTTGATTCATTAAAAACATTACTTATCTTATAACTATGAACTGATAAAAATATTATTTCATAAAAAGATATTTAAATAGCAAATTCTGACATCTACCCTGAGCAAAGATATCTAGATTCAGATGTAAAACATCTAAATTGGCAACACTGAGCAAGGACCGTAATTAACTTTCCTACATATCAGTGACAGTAATTGATTCTAGAGCATCTAAAATCGATGTATAAAAAAGATGTAAGTAAATCCGATGTTTGTACATAATCAATATTTCACGGAGAAAAAAAGTTCTGGACTGATCCGAAATTTTTTTTCTTTCTCTCTACTCACAACTGATTTTATCCGCGTGTAAGTTGACGCTGTGTAAACTTACCTAAGCTATATTACTTAAGGCCTGAACTTTCAACAGGGTATAAAAAGCCGAACTCATTTTGATTTTTATTGAATCATTTTTTTCCGTATTTCAAAGAGCCAAAATTACGATGGGATACATTTGCCCCAGTACACATATATTTCTGGATAGATGAGAAAAACGGAATTCGCAGAACACTTCGCCAATGCAGTTCCTTGGTTTAGTTATATTCTGGAGCTATGATGCAGTTCTAAGAGCCGGGAAAACCTCATTACTTCATCATTAGCGACACAAACGTACCAATTGATCTCTAAACAAGGACTACCTGGTAGATATAGCATCCAGTACATTCTAAAAATTTCATTCTAACGTACTCATAAATCTTCAAAATTGATAGAACTTGGACCAAAGATTTCTGTTTTTTGCAGATAACTTTTCAATGTTCAATATTGTTTCAAGATTTTTGATTTGGGGATTTTACAATCTTTGTTTCAAATCCTGTCAACTTTGAAGCTATGTAAGGATACTTTTGAAATGTATCGGATACTTTTTGCACAATGTATATCCCAGCAGTATTGGAAACCTCGGGATACTTCCCAGGAGTCTCGAAAGGATAAAAAAATTGATTTACTGAGTGACAAGTTAATCATCGTGAAACTCTTCTAAAATGGCGTCGCTTATCATCCCATCAGTTGGTTCTAGAGGCGTAGCAGTGGGGGAATATCAAAACGTCCAAGACAAGAGCTTTAGAAACAGTTGTTCACCTATTGAATTTCTTTTGACATTATACGATAACGAATCTCACTGAATGTTGGAGGAGGCTCTTCAAGGATCTAGCTATACCTCTACTCCAAACTTTGCTTCATCTATGCTTTGCAATTCTCTCCTCTGCCTCCCTCTGACATTGTTCTAATTGATTTTATTTGATTCTATTTTATTAGCTATTTATTTCCGTCTTTTTCCTTTTTCTGCACAGAAATGAATCGGCGAAAATTGTCGTCTCCATTCTTTATGAACATCAAAAAATTAACATTTTACAACAATATTATCTGTGGGGTGTCTTCTAATTATTTCCACCACTCTGGATGGATAGATAGATAGATAGAATCATTGACATTAAACCTCATCAGTTGGCGTTTGATTTTGATTCACTGATGCCGTACCGGTGATTATCATCCAACCCTACTCTATCTACCCTTCCTTACCCACCTACTTACCTAATATCAGGTTTTAATAAAAAGTTCTGACTGTTCTTTGATACCGATAGTTTCCATAAATTCTTCTGTTTCGATCAGGGAACTTGGCAAACAATTCTATGTTAGCCATATGACGTCATATGACGGTTCACCTCATTATGAGGAAAATAGAAAAAGTGTCAAATGTCAGAAAATGGTTCCCATATGATAAACCTCACTCCAACTAGCTATCATTTGTTGAGGAGTTTGAAAAACCATTTTGATTGACAAAATCATTGTCTATTATTTCAGATCAAAATCGAACGGATTTCACAAATCTGATATCGAAAAACGTGTTGATAGAATGAATAAGGTAAATGCATCTCTGAACGTTTCTTGTAGACATTCGAATGCGTTGACAAGACTCATCACAATAGCTATCATGGCCGTCATGCGCCAGCGATATGTGTCATAATATGGAAAATCAGTTTCCTTTTTCTCTATTGTATTTGGCCAAATTATGGCAAATTCTTGTGTTTCTGGCCAATGCTTAGCTATTGCCACGGGAATTGAATGATAAATGATCATAAAAAGACAACATTCCGCAAGAATGATGAGCTGCTGGTCAGAACGTTTCAATCAAGTAGAAAATTGCGATCGAGAAAAAAAACATTCAAATATTGGATGTCTCAAATGAATAATGTTCTGCTTAGAGATTGCAAATTACAATTATTTTGGACTCGTTGAACTTTTACACGTACTGAAGGTAAGATGGCATGATGAGCTTGATAAATTCAGAAAGTACTGGTTCCACGATGCCCATGATAGAGAGGTCTGGCGAATCTTGGGAAGGCCCATATCCAAGGATGATAATGATGCTGATACAGTTTCAGAATCGAAAGAATTTGGATCAAAGATTAAAAATATGAAAATAAAAAAGTATTGAAACAAAATAAAATATTGGAAAATTCTGGACGAAAATCAGAAATATTTGCTCCGATTCAGTAAATTCATTCAGAATGCTGAAATAAACTTTTTTCAACTGTTTTGGATACTTTTTGCACTCACTGCATCACGGAATCAACTTATAACACGCGGTGTAAGAGCGACAATCTTGGTACCCATTGCCCTACTGTAAGAGTTTTTATATATTTACTCATCTGACCACGGTCTGGCACCCATTGAGCATCGTTTTCACTGTCCTGGGTAATGGAGATCAACTGAAAGCAAGTCTTCTCAATACTATGTCTAGGATATATACATAAATGTATCATTAATAAATTAAATTCAGCTAAAAAGTAAGGATGATAGACACGGTAAATAGCCCAACCATCTATGCAACTGCTCAACCTAACTTTTTTAAAGATGAAATTAATACTTGGGGCCATGAGAATCAATCAATTTAAGATCAAAAAACATTTGAGAAATAATTAGGTCACGTGATTGATGACCTAATCAACAATACCTAAGAACATTTCGTATAAATTTGAAAATTGGTCAATCTGCATACATATGTATCCCTCGCCAGTGGCAGTGTGCTCTGTTATGATTACCACTTGGAGTTTTAAACCCACTCCCGGTCCTACCATCTTAGCTTGGAATGAAAATATTCTTTTTAAGTGCTACAAAGCAACCCTGGTGAAGTGTGCAAAGTGTATGCTATGCTCTGGCTTCTCGAGTTGGTGGAATATTTTCAAGACTTCTTGACTTTTTTGTGAATGATTCCTATCTAACGCCGTTGACTCTTTCTACGTTGCTTGTTCTATCATAAAGTATAATAATCTTTCCAAAACAAGCATGCATTCGCAATTACGTCCAGCAACAACATCAATGTTGTTAATACCCTTGTGAGATTAGAATTAACCTCCCACGCATTCCAAGCCGACTCTTTACTTTTTTCCATTGAATCCCTATGTCATATCCTGTGGAGGCACGAAACACAGGTAAAACTCTGGCTTTCTAATGGAAAATAGCATTAGCGAATTCATGGATTGGAATGAATTTTGTTTTTTTCCCAGTTCCATGGCCAAGCCAAAATGAATCGGCTTGTAACAACATAAAATAGCCGCAACGCCACTGTCGTTTGATTCTATCATAATTTTCATGTGCCTGCACAGATCATCATCCAAAGCATTAGGTGGTCGTCCGCTTTTTCGTGGTTACATAGATCTATATTCTCTAATACTCCACAGGCTGATGACAGGCTATATTCAAGTATAACAAATTTCATTCCCATTTTCTACAGAAGTTAGAAAGTGCTCAGCAATAAGACATCATAGTTCTGTTTTGTTCACGTCAACTTCTCGTCAAGAAAATTATTCCGGTGGAACGAGATACGTGTAATCAGACATACTTTACATCGCTGCCTTATGCCTCACTTTTCTTCATGTAAATCGTTGTTTTAACATATTCCTCAAATGTGTTTACTGTTCCAGGTTACAACGTTTGAATAATTACTGCCCCGTCAAAAATGATCACTTCTACTGGTGGAACAACACCTTTTGCTGCACTGAACCTGGTCAGACTTTTGATCTCTCCTACTCTCATCGGCATGTGCAGATGACGGTGGCCATGGCTGATTCTCATTGTAGAAACCTATTCTAAGTTTGTGTCCTTACTTTGGCATGCGATTTAAAGTCGAGAAAAGAGGGCACAATCACTTTTCAAACAAACAACTTTTCTTTAGAGACAGTATTCTTTCTCTGGCTATTTAGTAAAGGAAGATTATTTTTCCCTGTAGTGTTGTTGAGTAACCCTACTCTTTCTATGAATAGCTTTTAGACGAATCTACCATTTCGCATTGGACCTTTTGACCTGTAACCCAATATATGACACACAGAGCAACTCATTTGAAGCCCACCTATCAAATAAATAACTATTTAGTAAGACGACAGAAAATTGTTAATTCACTTTTATCGAACTTACCAGATTTAATTGACAATCGTTGATTTTTATAGGGAAAATTGGAAAAAGAATCATCCATATCTAACTGGGATTGATTAATTTGGTAATCCTACTTGATTTTTCCATGTGTTTTTGTTGCCTGTCATCTCAGGCACATTCTCTATCCCAAAAGGTCACTGAAACCAAGAATTTCCAAATAGTTCATAATATCTATTTTCCTAGTTTCTGTTTTGATTTTCTTGTTATTTTTGAAGATAGTCGCTAACTAACAGTATCTTGAGGCAATTAGTGAGAAAAAATACGTAAGTATCTGCTCAAATATCAAGCCTCTCCACCTCCCAAATATAGCTCCATATCCAAAAAATTTTCCCCGACCAGTGTTACTTACCATGCAAAGTTTCATGCTTGTATCACAAAAGTGAACAATTCGCTTGTTTTTAGCAGCTGGACAAGGGATACACGTAGCAAGATTACGCTATGTTTGTCCAAGTTAGGAGAATACTACTACACTGTGATTTACCTGCCCAGACGACAAAACAAAAAAGCAGATTCTTTGTCACGTTAAAGTTCCAATTGCTAAGTAACAACAATGAATATTCCGAGGATATTCTTGATGGAAACGTCCATGCCATTAACACAAATGACCAACGATTTAAGGATAGTATTATCACTGACCAAGATAACGATCAAATGATTGGTCAAGCAAAACGTTTTTTTGCGAGTGATGGTGATATTACAAGTCGTAGACTTAAACGTATTTCCAATCAAGTTCGTATAAAAAAATTACGTTCTCACAAAATCGAGTCGTGCATCTATGAGATGATTGATTGTTTTCAAGCTACACTACATAGGATATTTAGGCACAAACAAGATTTATTTACACCTTTAAGGAGAGATTTTACATGTTCACTCACACACTGAAATTCATCCGAGCCTGTGACGTATGTCAACGTACAAAAAAAGATAATCAATCACTTAAAGCCCTATCTATTGCCACTTGTATCTATGGACATAGCTTCGTTACCAGAGTATCATCCAGGGTGCAAGTATATTCTACTTACAGGGGACGTATTCACAAAATCTATCCAGAAAGTTCGCTTCAAGATCAAACTGCAGAGACATTAGCAGATGCAGTTTTTCAAACATGGATGTTCAAGTACGGATGTCCTTCACATTAACCGTCTGATCAGTGATCAAATGTCCATGGACAAATCATCCATGAGATTTGTGGTGCCTTTAATATAGCATAGATACTATTGTATCTACATATCTTGGAAATTCACTAGTTATAGGTATGATCGTTCCGATATTGTGTGTGAGAGAGAATAGTAATAGCTGTTGGTTGTGTGAGGACAAAAATTTTGTTTCCACGTGGTTTTGTTAGAGCCATACGCCAACGTCGCTGGAAATGTTGAAGGAGGAAAGGGTTTGTATAGTTGGCATGACAGCATGGAGAGTATGCACACCGAGTATTATTTTGAACGCAGGGGTTAAACAAAGTAGAGAAGACACGTAGAAGTATTTAGTACAAATGAAACATAATTTAACGCATCACATTTATGACAAAACAAGACTTTCGCCGTTGCTTTTGAGACTTTAGTTGATGAAAGGTTTGAAAGAAGTCATTTATCAGCTTCAGCTTTCGTCGTTAATCTTTAGTTCACATAATATCTTAAAGAAGGCATTTCAGCTTCAACCTTTGTCGTTGATTTTGTGTCATCGGTCGACAAAAGATCTTGAAATACATTTCTGCATCTGCTTTTTTCATTGTTTTTTAACATTGAGTTATAAAAATGTCTTAAAAGAGGTATTTCAGCTTCAGCCCTTGTCGTTGCGTTTGAGGCTTTGGTTGACAAAGGTCTTAAAGAAGTTATTTCTAAGCTTCAACATTTGTCGTTGTTTTTGAGTCTTTAGTTGACATAGGTCATTAAGAATTCCAATTTCAGCTTCAGCCTTTGTCATTGTGTTTGAGTTGACGAAATGCCTTAATGGGGGCATTTCAACTTTAGCTTTTTCTGTTGCTCTTGAGTCTTTAGTTGACGAAAATCTTAAAGAGATAATTTTTCAGCTCCAGCCTTTGTCAATTCTTCCGAAAATTTACCAGAGAAAAGGTCTTGAAAGATTCCGTTTTTAGCTTCAGCCTCTGTTGTTGCTTTTGAGTAATGAAGATTTCAGTTTCAGCATTTAGATTTCAGCCTCACCGTTCGGAATTGTTTTTAAATCCTCATTTGACAAAATGTCTTTAAACAGGCATTTCAAATACAGCCTTTGCAGTTGCTTTTAAGACTTTAGTTTTAAAAAAGTTTTAAAGGAGGTATATCATCTTCAGCCTTACAATGGTATTTTAGCTTCAGTCTTTCTCGTTGCTTTTGAGTTTTTACTGGTCGAAGTTCTTAAAAAAGTAATTTTCTGCTCCATCCTTTGTCCTATTTTGAAGAAATTTGAGTCTGATAGTTTGAATCAACTGCTGAATAGAGATTGCTAATGCTGAATGGTCTGTTATAAAATATTTGTGAACTGACGAGGATTTCCCACTGCCAATACTTCTTCCTAAACTCTCTTCGAAACTTGGATGACCCTGGCGTCATCGAAAATGCAAATGAACGTCTTGTACAATATCTTGCATAATTTTGGGTGGTTGAAAAGGTGAATCTGGTTCCACATATCCCTCTCAGGCGAAATGTAGCTCTATGTTTAATTTCCATTCTTGACCAGCCATGCTTTGTGTTTTTATATCTTAATAAAATATGGGGTGGGTGTATTTGTGCAGCATATTTGTAACTCCCTTGCTGTCATTCTATGAATGATGACCAGATCCATTACTGCTTTCTTTGAACTGAGCTTTCTTGTGATGTGGGTTTCCTAATTACTTACTAGTGACTAAATTCTTCATTGTGGGAATTTAATGTAGCATTATCATACTCACTCTTCTTGGCAAAAACATGCATATCATAGTAGATGGCATTGCATAGACTCTGCTGTGATCTGCAGTCAGATCAGTTCAGATTTAAAGGCAATTTTTCTTGCATTCAGTTCAACTATGCAACTGTCATCAAAACATTCTAGCGAACGATCTAAAAAAATCATTACCCCTCAAGCCACAGCATGGCAGAGCAGCAATTATTTACAAGGATTCACATCAACTGCATGCACCAATAGGTATTTCCTAACCAAGGACAAGTTACAGATAACTGGAATTTTTGTATTACTTTTCTTCTTTAATGTAGATATGTGCTCAATGACTGACATTAACAACCGCTGATTATTGCTTATGTTCTTTACATCTTCTAAACGCCCATTAAGAAAGAAAGCAGACTTGCCATGTATAATTCAGACTCTTACTTAGTAAAGAAAAGCTCGCGGAACGTCTTGTTTTCTTGAAATATCAAGATCAGTCACAGAAAATTGCAGTTTTGCCAGTGCAAACTTTATATATTAAGACCGATGATAGAAAAGCATCAACCGCAAATATGTCGTGAGGCTGGTCGCTAAAAATAATATTCGAACGTGCTGTTGTTTAGTGAAAACTATGTGAAGGGTCATTCATGTAAATCTATTTCCTTTCTATGGGACCTACACCCTTTCGTTGTCAATGTCACGCTTGGAATTGCATATGACGTTTATCCTGCAGAACATCTACTGCTGTACATGCTCCAGTTGCTTCTGACAAAATAGGAACTTCTTTCTCAGTTTCAAAGCCATTTTGAATTTCCTGGTTGCTAATATCAATAGTGCCGTAATTTTTTCGTTGGAACCCTGTTTGATGCAAACACAGTTCGATGCTCTTTTATGAACCTCTCTTAATACCTCTGTATCTTTAATTTTCTTATAAAGTTCTTTGAAACGATATTCAATTTGAATCGTTGAATTTTTTTTATCCTTAGCCATGTTTCAGCTTCAGCTTTAAATTGTGTCCTCTCTCTCTCTCTCTCTCTCTCTCTCTCTCTCTCTCTCTCTCTCTCCCCTTTGCTTCAATAACTCCCTTACATATAATGCTGACTTTTTCAATATTACTGTTTGTAATAAAAATATTATTTTATTGCAATCTCTTTACACTTACAATTCTTTCCGATGCATAAATAGTTGATATTTTACAAAGAAACAAACAGAGAAAGCTAATAATTACTTTAAAAAACAAACACCTTTGAAGGACAGTCTGCAGAGAAATGGTAAGTTGGTAAGAAGAAAACAGAAATTCAGCCGTAGTTTGTCAAATTATACATCATTATTTCACGTTATTTCAATATGCAACTTGTATCTGATTGTTACTTATATGCCCAAAGATATCAACAATTTAAAGGAGTTCTTGGTGTTTTTGATGACGTCATCAATGATGTGACTTCTGGTTATTTCTCGAAATATTTTTATTTCACAGATCTTTCTTCGTTCTATCTTGATGTGCAATTTGTATCTGATAGTGTCCGAAAATATCGACAATTTAAAGGGAATTTCGGCAAAATTTTATCCACTGTGATGACGTCTTCATTCATGTGACTTTCATTTATTTCTTGGAATGTTGTCTGGTTGGTCTTCTTTACCCCAAATCCCAATTTCAGTTTTATAAAGTTTGGTAGTTGTTTAGATGGTTGGGCTATTTACTCTGTCTATGATGATTCCATCAACGGATAGCTTCCGGCCAAATCATGTCAGATACATTGGTTCTCGCGTGATCAACGGGGTTAAGCAACGGTGAACGTGGTCAGTACCTAGATGGGTAACCGCCCAGAAATACCAGGTGCCGTAAGCGGGAATGGTAAAGTAAGTAGTTGTCGCTTCTAAGTCTAATTCACTAATTACAAGCCGAGGCAAGCAAAACATTTTTTATAGATAGAGCCAAACAGGGACAGCTGCAGCTTAACTTATCGGAAAATCTGATGCAGAAAATCGTCAATCTATATTTATGATGACGCTGTGAAATATATTTTCAGTTTTTCTCTGTTTCATGTTGGAAACTGTTGGTAGCTGATTGATTTTGTCTAAAAAGAATAGAAGATGGCAATTATTCCCTCCAAACTTAGTTATTGTGACTGGATCATAATGATGATTTGAAATCTATTCATTTACAATAGGACAACGGACGAATTTACAAATTTCATAAAGTAATGAATGCAGCATATAAAATCAGGCCTGCTAGTCACTCAATAGAAACCTCTTCATTTTCAAGAGCATGCCGTACTGGGGGTCATCAATCAAAACAATTGAAAATAATGAAGATGATCAATGAGTAAGTTACTTCTCTAGCCTTTTTTTTTTTTTTTCTTGAAAATCCCTCCATGGGTTCTTGAAGATAAAGATTCAATTCACAATGCACATTCATGCTTATTTGGTCCCTTAGTTTGTGCCCGGTAGAAGTCGCTCTTGTTTTCGTTTGCTTTTTTTCTTCAAGATCAGGTTTTTTAGAGAATCGCCAAATGTGTAAGAAGTAACATTCATTGATCACCTCTTTTTCCATTTTTTTCAAATTGATCACCCTTAACACGGCATACTGCCAAAGACGTTTTATTCGTGACAGTTGCTTTTGTGCGACTATGTAGACCTGTTCTCTGTTTCCTGTCATTTATTCTTCCCCTTTTCAATGCATGCAATATCTCCATATGAGTCTGATCCTCCTGATTGAGGCTCACCAACCCTACTCTTTCTGTCTATTCTTCTGGGGCCAGAGTCTTGTAGGCTGGTGTCATTGATGCCAAACCACATGCATTATCCGATCCAGTTACAGCCAAAGAAAAAACATCAGCAAAAATAGAGAGAAAGAAAGAACATTGGATCATTTGCCTCACGATTACTTTCAGGCTTGTCTTACAGCACACACATTACACACAACGGAATCATTGAAGCAAGTTCGAATTCTGGCTGGATATATAAAAGCAACTAAGGCTAACAGGAATATCTCTACTTTACGCATAGAAAGTGAGAATCTGCCAAATCCGAGGAGCAGTTTCGATCAATCTTGTTTAGTTCTCACTAAGATATTAATCTTCAAAAATGTCTTTCGAAATCACGTTTTCTAAAGTTCTGATACAAAGTCCTGACATTATTCCAGGGCCTCTGAGAAGGAAGGGCAGTCGGTGAATCGTACCGATGTCCGGGCTGGGACCAATGCGAAAGTTTGATAGTCGAATATATCGTTTATCGGTGCGCTGAAATATGACCACAGGATGGCTAAAGAATAAGGGTATTTGAACAGTGTTACCGTGCACCAGATCATCCAAAGTTGAATAAATAAAGAGAATATTAGTCCGTACAACATGTATAGTGAGGAGGATAATGACTGATTCAAGATAGAATAAAGGTAACCATTTACCATAATCACAGATGATGTTATCAAACAGTTATTGTCATCAAAATCATTTGGCCCAAAACACTTTATTGGAAATAAATTGAAAATTATTCTGCATAATCACGCCATATTTCTGGTGATCATTGCTGGAGACTGAGTGACAAATCTCCAGCCCTCCAGCATTCCTGCACTCCACAGCAGTGCTGTGGTTTGCACTTTATCACCAGATGTCTGGTGGTCATCGTTGAAGGTAGGTAGGTAGGTAGGTAGGTATAAAAAAGGCATGAATTCACATTTAAAATCCATCCCTAACATATTCGAGGAGATTTCCGAAAACTGACACCCTAAAAACCTACTGTAGGGTCCCAAATTCCATTGGTCTGTGTTGTGTTTTTCTTTTATTTTTATTTATTTTTTTATTTATCTATTCTTTTTTTTTTTTTTGTAGGCTATCACATATGGACGAAGAGGTGAATTATAAGATAGATATAAATTATTTCAACTTTTATATCCTCTGCTTAATATCATCAACCGGTTATTATCTAAAAGTTCCAAAGTGATCACAATAAATTACTCTCTCCATACGCCTAATGATAACAGCCAGTTATTCAAAATTGTCTAAAATAATCTATTCCAAAATGATTACTATAAATGGATTCCTCTGTATTAAACAGAGATGAATATTTCAGTCCAAAGACTGTGTGGAATGGTCACTTATACTTTTCCTGCTTTACAATCATGAGACAATGTTTGTGATATAAAATTCATATAAAACTGCATATTTTGTTTTGTTACTCTACTTAACAGAGACGGATTACCTACATTTTGAGCCCCTGAGAGGGATTTCCCATCAACTGCCCATTCCTCTCTGTCCCCATCCTTCGTTGAATATGGTATATTGAGGTTGTCACGTTAAATAAAGTATATCATTGTTTTGTGTACGAGGTAATATCTAATTGGAAGGAAACAGGTCAAGACGATCTAATTACGCAAGTCACAGGTCACAGGTTGATGCAATCTAATTGGAAGAAGACAGGTCGAGACGATCTAACTTGGTGGACATAGGTTGGGGCAATCTGATTGCATGGTCACAGATTGAGGCGATCAAATAGGGTGGTCACGGGTCAGGAGATCTAATTGGGTCGTCAAAGACGGAAGCAATCTAATTAGGCAGTCACTGATCACAGTTCGACGTAATCTAATTGGGAGAAAACAGATCGAGGCGATATAATTTGGTGGTCACAGGTTGAGGCGATCTACTTTGGTGGTCATGGATCGAGTCGACCCAATCAAGGGGTCACAGGTCTAATTTGGTGGTCACAGGTCGAGGCGATCTAATTTGGTGGTCACAGATCGAGGCGATCTAATTTGGTGGTCACAGGCCGATGTGATCTAATTCGCTGGTCACAGGTCGAGGCGATCTGATTAAGTTGTCACGGACAGAGGCCATCTAATTGGGCGATCACGGATAGCGAAGATTTAATTGGGTCGTCACAGATTGAGGCGATCTAATTTGGTGGTCACAGGTTGAGGCGATCTAATTGAGTGCTCACGGATAGAGGTGATCCAATTGGGTGGTTACGGGTCGCAAAGATCTAATTATGTGGTTACAGGTCGAGGCAATCTAATTCAGTGATCATGTGTTACAGGTCGAGGCAATCTAATTTTGTGGTCACGGGTCGAATCGACCTAATTACGTGCTCACAGGTTGAGGCAATCTAATTGTTTGGTCACAGGTCGAGGCGACCTAATTGGGTGGTCACAGGTCAGTGTTCGAGGTGATCTAATTGAGTGGTCACCGGTCGGGGCAATCTTATTAGGTGGTTATAGGTCATAGGTTACAGGTCGAGACGACAGAACTGTGTGCGAATGAAATCATCAACTGGCAAAACGGAAAATCGGAACGAGCATTTGTCGATTCATATTTATTCATTCACGCTTACAAAGCAGAATATTGCACAACACAGATTCTAGATCTTATTAGATTTGCCTGTCTGCTTGTTTATCTGCTCTATCTATCTCTTTAAGCATCAGTCTTTATACATCTATCCGTTTGTCTATTCGTCTGAGTGTCTGTTGCATTTTCTTTTCTAGCTATCTATTTTCAGATGAAGTAATTTGCCTTTCCTGGACATTGAAGGAGTGTCCGTTTCTGAATACCTGCTGATTCACACAGACATCAATATCCCCAGGGGCTTGATATGCGTCATCGATCTTTATTCAGAGCTGAGCATCCCGCTAATATTGCCAAATGCTGTGTGGCTGGTCATTCTGTGGATACCTAATTGCACTCATATTCACAGTTCTTCTCTTATTTACAGCAATAGACGTCCCCCGCTTTTCAAAAATTCGCTTTACGTAACTTTCTTGCTTTTACAAGAAATAGCATCCGACGTTTCTTTTACGGGGAATCATAATAGAGGCAGCGCATATCCTATTCCTCTTTCTCTCATTTGCCTATGTCTCCTTTACCTCTCACCACCCAACCTCCAACGATTCAGCCTAACATACACCCATCACCGTATTTTCCTCATATAATCTAATGGTAATCGTTTCTTCCCTTTACACCCTTTCGTCTTACAAAAGTGTGCATTTAGAGTACCTATCGTAGAGCAATGTAAAAAAAAAGATAGTTCCACAGAATTTTGAACCTATATCGGTGTAATGACTATCGTGGCCCTTCACCTTAAAGTATTTATATTGTAGATAAGTGATCGGCGTTCAAGTCGACTTAAAAATGGTTTTGAATGCTGATTTTTAGGATAGGAAGATATATTGGTGCGATACATATTTGTTATGTAAAATGAAATTAATTTTAATTAGCTTGATACTTTCAGGACATACCTCGTATATACATTTACAACATTGGTCTCCTGCCGTTAAGTGAAAGCAATCAAGTCTCAGTGAAAAAACAGTGGAGCCCCTAAAGTAGATTGGTGGTACAACTCTACTGCCTACCTGGCAACTCCTGCAACTGAAAAAAGCCCTCAGTTGTGATGTAGAAGATGACCATGGCATCGTCCTTGTGCACACGACCCCACCCCTCAAAAAGCATTAACGCACAGGTTACTATTCGAATCTCCAAACAACCACAGACATCATCTGGTCAGTCAACAAATAAATACATTGTGTATCTACAAACATAGATGATATAAGATGTGTTTTGTGGTCGAAAGCCCCTGGACGTATCTCTGAGTGTGAATGGAAATTATACGAGTATGCAAGCCAGTGGGTTCCAAACTGTCACGATGAAATAGTGTGCCGCAAACTCAAGTGAGCTGCGTACATTTTTCCAATACGCAAACATATATTCTGAAGGTTGAATGTGTCTAGAATTAGTATTATGTCTGTCTTACTTTCAGTTGCCAATCAATTTAGATGTTTCATCACTAGGTTTAATGACACATTTATTTCAAGTTAAAATCACGAAAACAAATAAGTATTAGCTTTAGAATCGAAACCCTAAATTTAGTTAGATATACAAAACGTCACTTCCTCCCTGAACAGAAGTGGTCACTCGCTGATTTGCATTTCATCTCCCAGATGTCAAGGCATCTCATACTCTCAGCTACTCAATCGCGCCTTCTTTTTGTTTGGCTCAAAATGTGTATTCACGTCCAGTTCCGTGGATGAAATGGCAATGCCATTACTACACAACAGTCACATTATCTGTCTTCGGATTCGGAAGTGCGCATCGATTAAACCCTATGTGTTTTCTGTGACTTAAATAATCTGTTTGTCGTACGTTTTTCAGCGTCTGAGTCTGACAGTTGCTCATAAGCAATCACATATACGTCGCCCACAACTTGGCAGTCAGGCATATCATTGACCCTGGTCTTCACATCTATTCCATTGCCTTCTCCAAGCCATAAGGCATTCCAGTTACCACTGCTTCATTAACGCACGACAACAACTACTACTACTACTACTACTTAACACAAAGCTACTACCTTTTGCTTAGAATCTATCTTGTATTCTCCTCTTCTACTTGGCTATAATTTTACACTACCCCTTCTATCACAGATCGAATCCCCTAAACTAAACAGGCCTCTTCTCTTCACGATTGATCGTATTAATGTTTCATTACATGTATTTTTTTCAGGCTTGTATTGATATAAATGTGACTTTATCAATGTACGTTTTATTTGTTTGTCTAAACATTTGTATGTTTTCATTACAATCATTCATGATTATTAATCTCGACGTCGGCATGCGGTGGGATTAATCAACTGGAGGCAAAATCTTTGGTCCGTTACAACTTGTAATTAGTGACTTAATAACAAATATATAAACTGTATATATAAAAGAAAAGGGTTGATGGGTATGAATATCAACGTGGGGGTGTAAAATTTTCGTTCATTGAAAACTTAAATATTTGTTGTCTAATTCATTCAGTTATTATTATTCGTTGACTTACAGTAATACCTTCATTGCAATTTCACTGTTACATCAGAGTAGGGTGTGATAATCAAACGGCAAAGCATGAATTCATATTTTAATGGAGTAAATATTCGCTGTGCTGCGCAAGTAAAAATTCAAATGCGTGGTTTTACGTGTATGTGTGCGTGCAAGTGTGTGTGCTAGTGGACATCGAATAAAGAGTAAATGTCTCTGGTGATCCAAAACTTTCTATTGTCAGTCAAAACCATATACACGCAAGTGCACCTACAAAAAAAGCACTCTGATGCTCCTAAAAACAGATATTAGCATGAATTCTTACGTCTTCCATCAATGTTAAAGAATGCACGTGTATGTGAGCAAAAATCAAATGAAAAATAAAAATCCCTGATCTGAAAGTGATTATTGGTAATCACTACACTCACATATCGTATATATCGACGATGACTAGCGTCAATCTTTCATAACGACCTGTCTTTACGATCAGTCTTTATGATATGTCTTTAGAATCCTTCATTTATTATGGTCAACTACTCAGACAACATTATTTTTACAATAGCACGGAAATAGCACTTTCTTTACGATCGGTCTTTACAATCCTACATTTGTTATTATCGACTACTCAGACAACATTTTTTTTACAATAGCACTTAAATAGCACTGTCTTTACGATCTGTCTTTACAATCTGTCATTTGTTATGGTCAACTACTCAGACAACATTATTTTTACAATAGTACTTGAATAGCACTGTCTTTACGATCTAATTTTAGAATCCTTCATTTGTTATGGTCAACGACTCAGACAAAATTATTTTTACGATAGCGCTTAATAGCACGGTCTTTATGATCCGTCTTTAGAATCCTTCATTTGTTATGGTCAACTACTCAGACAAGATTATTTTTACAATAGCACTTAAATAGCACTGTCTTTACAATCTGTCTTTACAATCCTTCATTTGTTATGGTCACTACTCAGACAAGATTATTTTTACAATAGCACTTAAATAGCACTGTCTTTACAATCTGTCTTTACAATCCTTCATTTGTTATGGTCAACTACTCAGACAAGATTATTTTTACAATAACACTTCATAGCAATGTCTTTACGATCTGTCTTTATATTCCTTCATTTGTTATGGTCAACTACTCAGACAAGATTATTTTTACAATAACACTTCATAGCAATGTCTTTACGATCTGTCTTTATATTCCTTCATTTGTTATGGTCACTACTCAGACAATATTATTTTTACAATAGCGCTTAATAGCACGGTCTTTATAATCCGTCTTTAGAATCCTTCATTTGTTATGGTCAACAACTCAGACAAAATTATTTTTACGATAGCACTTAAATAGCACTGTCTTTACAATCTATCTTTAGCATCCTTCATTTGTTATGGTCAACTACTCAGACAAAATTATTTTTCCAATAGCACTTGAATAGCACTGTCTTTACAATCTGTCTTTAGAATCCTTCATTTGTTATGATCAACTACTCAGACAAGATTATTTTTACAATAGCACGGAAATAGCACTGTCTTTATGATCCGTCTTTAGAATCCTTCATTTCTTATGATCAACTACTCAGATTGGATTATTTTTACGATAGCACTCAAATAGCACTGTCTTTATGATCTTTCTTTAGAATCCTTCATTTGTTATGGTCAACTACTCAGACAAGATTATTTTTACAATAGCACTTAAATAGCAATATCTTTACGATCTGTCTCTATAATCCTTCATTTGTTATGGTCAACTAATCAGACAAGATTTTTTTACAATAGCACTTAAATAGCACTGCTTTTACGATCCATCCTTAAAATCCTTCATTTGTTACGGCCAACAACTCAGACGACATTGCTTTTTCCAATAGCACTTAAATGGCACTGTCTTTACGATCTGTTTCTATGATCCTTCATTTGTTAAGGTCAACTACTCAGACAAGATTATTTTTACAATAGCACTTAAATAGCACTGTCTTCACGATCTGTCTTTAGATTCCTTCATTTGTTATGGTCAACTTCTCAGACAAGATTATTTTTACAATTGTACTTAAATAGCACTGTCTTTACGATCTGTCTTTAGAATCCTTCATTTGTTATGGTCAACTACTCAGACAAGATTATTTTTACAATAGCACTTAGATAGAACTGTCTCTACAATCCGTCTTTAGAATCCTTCATTTGTTATGGTCAACTACTCAGACAACATTATTTTTACGATAGCACTTAAATATCACTGTCTTTACGATCTGTCTTTAGAATCCTTCATTTGTTATGGTCAACTACTCAGAAAACGTTATTTTTACAATAGCACTTAAATAGCACTGTCTTTACGATCCGTCTTTAGAATCATTTATTTGTTATGGTCAACTGCGCAGACAAAATTATTTTTACATAACACTTAATAGCAATGTCTTTACGATCCGTCTCTATAATCCCTCATTTGTTATGGTCAACTACTCAGACAAGATTATTTTTACAATAGCACTTGAATAGAACTGTCTGTAAAATCTGTCTCTATAATCCTTCATTTGTTATAGTCAACTACTCAGACAAGATTATTTTTACAATAGCACTTAAAAAGCACTGTCTTTACCATTCGTCTCTATTATCCTTCATTTGTTATGGTCAACAACTCAGACAAGATTATTTTTACAATAGCACTTAAATAGCACTGTCTTCACAATCCGTCTCTATTATCCTTCATTTGTTATGGTCAACTACTCAGACAAGATTATTTTTACAATAGCACTTGAATAGCACTGTCTTTACGATCTGTCTCTATTATCTTTCATTTGTTATCGTCAACTACTCAGACAAGATTATTTTTACAATGGCACTTAAATAAAACTGTCTTTACGATCTATCTTTAGAATTCGTCATCTGTTATGGTCAAGTACTCAGACAAGATTATTTTTACAATAGCACTTAAATAGCACTGTCTTTACGATCTGACTTTACAATCCTTCATTTGTTATGGTCATTACTCAGACAAGATTATTTTTACGATATAATTTAAATAGCACTGTCTTCACAATCTGTCTTTACAATCCTTCATTTGTTATGGTCAACTACTCAGACAAGATTATTTTTACAATAACACTTGAAAGCAATGTCTTTACGATTTGTCTCTATAATCCTTCATTTGTTATGGTCAACTACTCGGACAAGATTATTTTTACAATAGCACTTAATAGCAATGTCTTTACGATCTGTCTTTATATTCCTTCATTTGTTATGGTCACTACTCAGACAATATTATTTTTACAATAGCAATTAATAGCACGGTCTTTATGATCCGTCTTTAGAATCCTTCATTTGTTATGGTCAATTACTCAGACAAAATTATTTTTACGATAGCACTTAAATAGCACTGTCTTTACAATCTATCTTTACAATCCTTCATTTGTTATGGTCAACTACTCAGACAAGATTATTTTTCCAATAGCACTTGAATAGCACCGTCTTTACAATCCGTCCTTAGAATCCTTCATTTGTTTTGATCAACTACTCAGACAAGATTATTTTTACAATAGCACTTGAATAGCACTGTCTTTATGATCCGTCTTTAGAATCCTTCATTTCTTATGATCAACTACTCAGACAATATTATTTTTACGATAGCACTCAAATAGCACTGTCTTTATGATCTTTCTTTAGAATCCTTCAATTGTTATGGTCAACTACTCAGACAAGATTATTTTTACGATAGCACTTAAATAGCACTGTCTTTACGATCTGTCTGTATAATCTTTCATTTGTTATGGTCAACTAATCAGACAAGATTTTTTTTACAATAGCACAAAAATAGCACTGTCTTTCTGATCCGTCTTTAGAATTCTTCATTTGTTATGGTAACCTACTCGGACAAGATTATTTTTACAATAGCACTCAAATGGCACTGTATTTACGATCAGTCTTTAGGATACTTCATTCGTTATGGTCAACTACTCATACAAGATTATTTTACAATAGCACTTAAATAGCACTAGCTTTACGATCCATCCTTATAATCCTTCATTTGTTAAGGTCAACAACTCAGACAACATTGTTTTTTCCAATAGCACTTAAATGGCACTGTCTTTACGATCTGTTTCTATAATCCTTCATTTGTTATGGTCAACTACTCAGACAACATTATTTTTACAATAGCACTTAAATAGCACTGTCTTTATGATCTTTCTTTAGAATCCTTCATTTGTTATGGTCAACTCCTCAGAAAACATTTTTTTTACAATAGCACTTAAATAGCGCTGTCTTTACGATCCGTCTTCATAATCCCTTATTTGTTATGGTTAACCGTGCAGACAAGATTATTTTTACAATAACACTTAATAGCAATGTCTTTACGATCTGTCTCTATAATCCTTCATTTGTTATGGTCAACTACTCAGACAAGATTATTTTTACAATAGCACTTAAATAGCGATATCTTTATGATCCGTCTCTATTATCCTTCATTTGTTATGATCAACTACTCAGACAAGATTATTTTTACAATGGCACTTAAATAGAACTGTCTTTACGATCTATCTTTAGAATCTGTCATCTGTTATGGTCGAATACTCAGACAAGAATATTTTTACAATAGCACTTAAATAGCACTGTCTTCACAATCCGTCCTTATAATCTTTAATTTATTATGGTCAACTACTCAGACAAGATTATTTTTACAATAGCACATAAATAGCACTGTCTTTACGATCTGTCTCTATGATCCTTCATTCGTTATGGTCAACTACTCAGACAAGATTATTTTTACAATAGTACGTAAATAGCACTGTCTTCACAATCCATCCTTATAATCCTTCATTTGTTATGGTCAACTACTCAGACAATATTATTTTTACAATAGCAGTTAAATAGCACTGTCTTTACGATCCGTCTCCATAATCCTTCATTTGCTATGGTCAACTACTCAGACAAGATTATTTTTACAATAGCACTTAAATAGCAATATCTTTACGATCTTTCTTTAGAATCCTTCATTTGTTATGGTCAACAAATCAAACAACATTATTTTTACAAAAGCACTTAAATAGCACTGTCTTTACGATCTGTCTTTAGGATCCTCCATTTGTTATGGTCAAGTACTCAGACAAGATTTTTTTACAATACCACTTAATAGCAATGTTTTTACGATCCGTCTCTATAATCCTTCATTTATTATGGTCAACTACTTAGACAAGATTATTTTTACAATAGCACTTAAATAGCACTGTCTTTACGATCTATCATTAGAATCATTCATTTGTTATGGTCAGCTACTCAGACAAGATTTTTTTCACAATAGCACTTAAATAGCACTGTCTTTACGATCAGTCTTTAGATTCCTTCATTTGTTATGGTCAACTACTCAGACAAGATTATTTTTACAATAGCACTTAAATAGCACTGTCTTCACAATCCATCCTTATAATCCTTCATTTCTTATGGTCAACTACTCGGACAAGATTATTTTTACAATACTGCTTAAATAGCACTGTCTTTACGATCCGTCTCCATAATCCTTCATTTGTTATGGTTAAACTATTCAGACAAGATTATTTTTACAGTAGCACTTAAATAGCACTGTCTTTACGATCTGTCAATACAATCTTTCATTTGTTATGGTCAACTATTCAGACAAGATTATTTTTCCAATAGCACTTGAATAGCACCGTCTTTACAATCCGTCTTTAGAATCCTTCATTTGTTATGATCAACTACTCAGACAACATTATTTTTACAATAGCACTTGAATAGCAATGTCTTCATGATCCGTCTCTAGAATCCTTCATTTCTTATGATCAACTACTCAGACAAGATTATTTTTACGATAGCACTCAAATAGCACTGTCTTTATGATCTTTCTTTAGAATCCTTCAAATGTTATGGTCAACTAGTCAGACAAGATTATTTTTACGATAGCACTTAAATAACACTGTCTTTACGATCTGTCTCTATAATTTTTCATTTGTTATGGTCAACTAATCAGACAAGATTTTTTTTACAATAGCACTTAAATAGCAATATCTTTACGATCTTTCTTTAGAATCCTTCAAATGTTATGGTCAACAACTCAGACAATATTATTTTTACAATAGCATTTGAATAGCACTGTCTTTACGATCCGTCTCCATAATCCTTCATTTGCTATGGTCAGCTACTCAGACAAGATTATTTTTACAATAGCACTTGAATAGAACTGTCTTTACAATCTATCTTTAGAATCCTTTAACTGTTATGGCCAACTACTCAGACAAGATTTTTTTTACAATAACACTTAAATAAAACTGTCTTTACGATCTATCTTTAGAATCCTTCATTTATTATGGTCAACTACTCAGACAAGATTATTTTTACAATAGCACTTAAATAGCAATATCTTTACGATCTTTCTTTAGAATCCTTCATTTGTTATAGTCAACAACTCAAACAACATTTTTTTTACAAAAGCACTTAAATAGCACTGTCTTTACGATTTGTCTTTAGGATCCTCCATTTGTTATGGTCAACTACTTAGACAAGATTATTTTTACAATAGCACTTAAATAGCACTGTCTTTACGATCTATCATTAGAATCATTCATTTGTTATGGTCAGCTACTCAGACAACATTATTTTTACAATAGCACTCAAATAGCAATATCTTTACGATCTTTCTTTAAAATCCTTCATTTGTTATGGTCAACAACTCAAACAACATTATTTTTACAAAAGCACTTAAATAGCACTGTCTTTACGATTTGTCTTTAGGATCCTCCATTTGTTATGGTCAACTACTTAGACAAGATTATTTTTACAATAGCACTTGAATAGCACTGTCTTTACGATCAGTCTTTAGATTCCTTCATTTGTTATGGTCAACTACTCAGACAAGATTATTTTTACAATAGCACTTAAATAGCAATATCTTTACGATCTTTCTTTAGAATCCTTCATTTGTTATGGTCAACAACTCAAACAACATTATTTTTACAATAGCACTTAAATAGCACTGCCTTTACGATCCGTCTCTATAATCCTTCATTTATTATGGTCAACTACTTAGACAAGATTATTTTTACAATAGCACTTAAATAGCACTGTCTTTACGATCTATCATTAGAATCATTCATTTGTTATGGTCAGCTACTCAGACAAGATTTTTTTCACAATAGCACTCAAATAGCACTGTCTTTACGATCAGTCTTTAGATTCCTTCATTTGTTATGGTCAACTACTCAGACAAGATTATTTTTACAATAGCACTTAAATAGCACTGTCTTCACAATCCATCCTTATAATCCTTCATTTTTTTATGGTCAACTACTCAGACAAGATTATTTTTACAATAGCACTTAAATAGCACTGTCTTCACAATCCATCCTTATAATCCTTCATTTCTTATGGTCAACTACTCAGACAAGATTATTTTTACAATAGCACTTAAATAGCACTGTCTTCACAATCCATCCTTATAATCCTTCATTTCTTATGGTCAACTACTCGGACAAGATTATTTTTACAATACTGCTTAAATAGCACTGTCTTTACGATCCGTCTCCATAATCCTTCATTTGTAATGGTCAACTACTCAGACAAGATTATTTTAACAATAGCACTTAAATAGCACTGTCTTCACAATCCATCCTAATACTCCTTCATTTGTTATGGTCAACTACTCAGACAAGATTATTTTTACAATAGCACTTAAATAGCACTGTCTTTACGATCTGTCTTTACAATCCTTCATTTGTTATGGTCACTACTCAGACAAGATTATTTTTACAATAGCGCTTAATAGCACGGTCTTTATGATCCGTCTTTAGAATCCTTCATTTGTTATGGTCAACTACTCAGATGAGATTATTTTCACAATAGCACTTAAATAGCACTGCCTTTACGATCCATCCTTATAATCCTTCATTTGTTACGGTCAACAACTCAGACAACATCGTTTTTTCCAATAGCACTTGAATGGCACTGTCTTTACGATCTGTTTCTATAATCCTTCATTTGTCAAGGTCAACTACTCAGACAAAATTATTTTCACAATAGCACTTAAATAGCACTGTCTTCAAAATCTATGTTTAGAATCCTTCATTTGTTATGGTCAACTACTCAGACAAGATTATTTTTCCAATAGCATTTGAATAGCACTGTCATTACAATCTGTCTTTAGAATCATTCATTTGTTATGGTCAACTACTCAGACAAGATTATTTTTACAATAGCACTTAAATAGCACTGTCTTCACAATCCATCCTTATAATCCTTCATTTCTTATGGTCAACTACTTGGACAAGATTATTTTAACAATAAGCAATGTCTTTACAATCTGTCTTTATATTCCTTCATTTGGTATGGTCACTACTCAGACAATATTATTTTTACAATAGCACTTAATAGCACGGTCTCTATGATCCGTCTTTAGAATCCTTCATTTGTTATGGTCAATTATTCAGACTAGATTATTTTTACAATAGCACTTGAATAGCGCTGTCTTTACGATCTGTCTCTATAATCCTTCATTTGTTATGGTCAACTACTCAGACAAGATTATTTTTACAATAGCACTTAAATAGCACTGTCTTTATGATCTGTCTTTAGAATCCTTCATTTGACATGGTCAACTACTCAGACAAGATTATCTTTACAATAGCACTTAAATAGCACTGTCTTTACCATCCGTCTCTATTATCCTTCATTTGTTATGGTCAACTAATCAGACAATATTTTTTTTACAATAGCACTTAAATAGCACTGTCTTTACGATCTGTCTTTACAATCCTTCATTTGTTATGGTCACTACTCAGACAAGATTATTTTTACAATAGCGCTTAATAGCACGGTCTTTATGATCCGTCTTTAGAATCCTTCATTTGTTATGGTCAACTACTCAGATGAGATTATTTTCACAATAGCACTTAAATAGCACTGCCTTTACAATCCATCCTTATAATCCTTCATTTGTTACGGTCAACAACTCAGACAACATTGTTTTTTCCAATAGCACTTAAATGGCACTGTCTTTACGATCTGTTTCTATAATCCTTCATTTGTCAAGGTCAACTACTCAGACAAAATTATTTTCACAATAGCACTTAAATAGCACTGTCTTCAAAATCTATGTTTAGAATCCTTCATTTGTTATGGTCAACTACTCAGACAAGATTATTTTTACAATAGCACTTAAATAGCACTGTCTTCAAAATCCATCCTTATAATCCTTCATTTCTTATGGTCAACTACTCGGACAAGATTATTTTAACAATAAGCAATGTCTTTACAATCTGTCTTTATATTCCTTCATTTGGTATGGTCACTACTCAGACAATATTATTTTTACAATAGCACTTAATAGCACGGTCTCTATGATCCGTCTTTAGAATCCTTCATTTGTTATGGTCAATTATTCAGACTAGATTATTTTTACAATAGCACTTAAATAGCGCTGTTTTTACGATCTGTCTCTATAATCCTTCATTTGTTATGGTCAACTACTCAGACAAGATTTTTTTTACAATAGCACTTAAATAGCACTGTCTTTATGATCCGTCTTTAGAATCCTTCATTTGACATGGTCAACTACTCAGACAAGATTATTTTTACAATAGCACTTAAATAGCACTGTCTTTACCATCCGTCTCTATTATCCTTCATTTGTTATGGTCAACTAATCAGACAATATTTTTTTTACAATAGCACTTAAATAGCACTGTCTTTACGATCCGTCTCTATTATCCTTCATTTGTTATGGTCAACTACTCAGACAAGATTATTTTTACAATGGCACTTAAATAGAACTGTCTCTATGATCTATCTTTAGAATCCGTCATCTGTTATGGTCGAATACTCAGACAAGAATATTTTTACAATAGCACTTAAATAGCACTGTCTTCACAATCCGTCCTTATAGTCTTTAATTTATTATGGTCAACTACTCAGACAAGATTATTTTTACAATAGCACTTAAATAGCACTGTCTTTACGATTTTTCTTTAAAATCCTTCATTGGTTATGGTCAACCACACAGACAAAATTATTTTTACAATAGCACTTAATAGCAATGTCTTTACGATCTGTCTCTATAATCCTTCATTCGTTATGGTCAACTACTCAGACAAGATTATTTTTACAATAGCACGTAAATAGCACTGTCTTCACAATCCATCCTTATAATCCTTCATTTGTTATGGTCAAGTACTCAGACAATATTATTTTTACAATAGCAGTTAAATAGCACTGTCTTTACGATCCGTCTCCATAATCCTTCATTTGCTATGGTCAACTACTCAGACAAGATTATTTTTACAATAGCACTTGAATAGAACTGTCTTTACGATCTATCTTTAGAATCCTTTAACTGTTATGGCCAACTACTCAGACAAAATTTTTTTTACAATAACACTTAAATAAAACTGTCTTTACGATCTATCTTTAGAATCCTTCATTTATTATGGTCAACTACTCAGACAAGATTATTTTTACAATAGCACTTAAATAGCAATATCTTTACGATCTTTCTTTAGAATCCTTCATTTGTTATGGTCAACAACTCAAAAAACATTTTTTTTACAAAAGCACTTAAATAGCACTGTCTTTACGATCTGTCTTTAGGATCCTCCATTTGTTATGGGCAAGTACTCAGACAAGATTATTTTTACAATAGCACTTAAATAGCACTGCCTTTACGATCTGTCTCTATAATCCTTCATTTATTATGGTCAACTACTTAGACATGATTATTTTTACAATAGCACTTAAATAGCACTGTCTTTACGATCTATCATTAGAATCATTCATTTGTTATGGTCAGCTACTCAGACAAGATTTTTTTCACAATAGCACTTAAATAGCACTGTCTTTACGATCAGTCTTTAGATTCCTTCATTTGTTATGGTCAACTACTCAGACAAGATTATTTTTACAATAGCACTTAAATAGCACTGTCTTCACAATCCATCCTTATAATCCTTCATTTCTTATGGTCAACTACTCGGACAAGATTATTTATACAATAAGCAATGTCTTTACAATCTGTCTTTATATTCCTTCATTTGTTATGGTCACTACTCAGACAATATCATTTTTACAATAGCACTTTAATAGCACTGTCTTCACAATCCATCCTAATACTCCTTAATTTGTTATGGTCACTACTCAGACAAGATTATTTTTACAATAGCGCTTAATAGCACGGTCTTTATGATCCGTCTTTAGAATCCTTCATTTGTTATGGTCAACTACTCAGACGAGATTATTTTCACAATAGCACTTAAATAGCACTGCCTTTACGATCCATCCTTATAATCCTTCATTTGTTACGGTCAACAACTCAGACAACATTGTTTTTTCCAATAGCACTTAAATGGCACTGTCTTTACGATCTGTTTCTATAATCCTTCATTTGTCAAGGTCAACTACTCAGACAAAATTATTTTCACAATAGCACTTAAATAGCACTGTCTTCAAAATCTATGATTAGAATCCTTCATTTGTTATGGTCAACTACTCAGACAAGATTATTTTTCCAATAGCACTTGAATAGCACTGTCTTTACAATCTGTCTTTAGAATCCTTCATTTGTTATGGTCAACTACTCAGACAAGATTATTTTTACAATAGCACTTAAATAGCACTGTCTTCACAATCCATCCTTATAATCCTTCATTCCTTATGGTCAACTACTCGGACAAGATTATTTTAACAATAAGCAATGTCTTTACAATCTGTCTTTATATTCCTTCATTTGTTATGGTCACTACTCAGACAATATTATTTTTACAATAGCACTTAATAGCACAGTCTCTATGATCCGTCTTTAGAATCCTTCATTTGTTATGGTCAACTACTCAGACAAAATTATTGTTACGATAGCACTTAAATAGCACTGTCTTTACAATCTATCTTTAGAATCCTTCATTCGTTATGGTCAACTACTCAGACAAGATTATTTTTACAATAGCACTTGAATAGCACCGTCTTTACAATCCGTCTTTAGAATCCTTCATTTGTTATGAGCAACTACTCAGACAAGATTATTTTTACAATAGCACGAAAATAGCACTGTTTTTATGATATGTCTTTAGAATTCTTCATTTGTTATGGTCAACTACTCGGACAAGATTATTTTTACAATAGCACTCAAATGGCATTGTCTTTACGATCAGTCTTTAGGATACTTCCTTCATTATGGTCAACTACTCAGACAAGATTATTCTTACGATAGCACTCAAATAGCACTGTCTTTACGATTTTTCTTTAAAATCCTTCATTTGTTATGGTCAACTACTCAGTCAAGATTATTTTTACAATAGCACTTAAATCGCACTGCCTTTACGATCCATCCTTATAATCCTTCATTTGTTACGGCCAACAACTCAGATAACATTGTTTTTTCCAATAGCACTTAAATGGCACTGTCTTTAAGATCTGTTTCTATAATCCTTCATTTGTTAAGGTCAACTACTTGACAAGATTATTTTTACAATAGCTCTTAATAGCAATGTCTTTACGATCTGTCTTTATATTCCTTCATTTGTTATGGTCACTACTCAGACAAGATTATTTTTACAATAGCGCTTAATAGCACTGTTTTTATGATCTGTCTTTAGAATCCTTCATTTGTTATGGTCAACTACTCAGACAAAATTATTTTTACGATAGCACTTAAATAGCACTGTCTTTAGAATCTATCTTTAGAATCCTTCATTTGTTATGGTTAACTACTCAGACAAGATTATTTTTCCAATAGCACTTGGATAGCACCGTCTTTACAATCCGTCTTTTGAATCCTTCATTCGTTATGATCAACTACTCAGACACGATTATTTTTGCAATAGCACGAAAATAGCACTGTCTTTATGATCCGTCTTCAGAATCCTTCATTTCTTATGATCAACTACTCAGACAAGATTATTTTTACAATAGCACTTAAATAGCACTGTCTTTACTATCTGTCCTTATAATCCTTCATTTGTTATGGTCAACTACTCAGACAACATTATTTTTACAATACCACTTAATAGCAATGTTTTTACGATCCGTCTCCATAATCCTTCATTTGTTATGGTCAACTACTTAGACAAGATTATTTTTACAATAGCACTTAAATAGCACTGTCATTACGATCTATCATTAGAATCATTCATTTGTTATGGTCAACTACTCAGATGAGATTTTTTTTCACAATAGCACTTAGATAGCACTGTCTTTACGGTCCGTCTCTATTATCCTTCATTTGTTATGGTCAACTACTCAGACTAGATTATTTTTACAATAGCACGTAAATAGCACTGTCTTCACAATCCATCCTTATAATCTTTCATTTATTATGGTCAACTACTCAGACAAGATCATTTTTACAATAGCAGTTAAATAGCACTGTCTTTACAATCTGTCTTTATAATCTTTCATTTGTTATGGTCAACTACTCCGACAATATTATTTTTACAATAGCACGTAAATAGCACTGTCTTCACAATCCATCCTTATAATCCTTCATTTGTTATGGTCAACTATTCAGACAAGATTTTCTTTACAATCTTTCATTCGTCACGGTTAACAACTCAGACAAAATAATTTTTACAATAGCACTCAAATGGCACAGTCTTTACGATCTGTCTTTATAATCCTTCATTTGTTATGGTCAACTACTCAGACTAGATTATTTTTACAATAGCAGTTAAATAGCACTCTCTTTACAATCTTTCTTTACAATCCTTCATTTGTTTTAATCAACTACTCAGACATGATTATTTTTGCAATAGCACTTAATAGCACTGTCTTTACGATCTATCTTTAGAATCCTCCATTCGTTATAGTCAACTACTCAGACAATATTATTTCTACAATAGCACTTAAATCGCACTGTCTTTATAATTTTTCTTTAGAATCCTTCATTTGTTATGGTCAACTACTCAGTCAATATTTTTTTTACAATAGCACTTAAATAGCACTGTCTTTACGATCTGTCTTTACAATCCTTCATTTGTCACGGTTAACCACTCAGACAAGATTATTTTTGCAATAGCACTTAAATAGCACTGTCTTCACGTTCTGTCCTTATGTATCCGTCATTTATAATGGTCAACTACTCATACAAGATTATTTTTACAATAGCACTTGAATAGAACTGTCTTTACGATCTATCTTTAGAATCCTTTATCTGTCATGGTCAACTACTCATACAAGATTTTTTTTACAATAGCACTTAAATAGCACTGTCTTCACGATCAGTCTTTAGATTCCTTCATTAGTTATGGTCAACTACTCAGACAAGATTATTTTAACAATAGCACGTAAATAGCACTGTCTTCACAATCCGTCCTTATAATCTTTCATTTGTTATGGTCAACTACTCAGACATGATTATTTTTACAATAGCAGTTAAATAGCACTGTCTTTACGATCTGTCTTTAGAATCCTTCATTTGTTATGGTCAAGTACTCAGAGAACATTTTTTCACAATAGCACTTAAATAGCACTGTCTTTAAGATATGTCTTCAGAATCCTTCATTTGTTATGGTCAACTACTCAGACAAGATTATTTTTACAATAGCACTTAAATAGCACCGTCTTTACGATCTGTCTTTAGAATCCCTTATTTGTTATGGTCAACTACTCGGACAAGATTATTTTTACAATAGCAGTTAAATAGCACGGTCTTGATGATCAGTCTCTATAATCCTTCATTTGTTATGGTCAATTATTCAGACTAGATTATTTTTACAATAGCACTTAAATAGCGCTGTCTTTACGATCTTTCTTTAGAATCCTTCATTTGTTATGGTCAACTACTCAAACAAGATTTTTTCTACAATAGCACTTGAATAGCACTGTCTTTACGATCTGTCTTCATAATCCTCCATTTGTTATGGTCAATTACTCCGACAAGATTATTTATACAATAGCACTCAGTTAGCATTGTTTTAGCAATCTGTCTTTAGAATCATTCATTTGTTATGGTCAACTACTCAGACAAGATTTTTTTTACAATAGCACTTAAGTAGCCCTGTCTTTACGATCTGTTTCTATAATCCTTCATTTGTAATGGTCATCTACTCAGACAAGATTTTTTTACAATAGTGCTTAAATAGCACTGTCTTTACGATTTGTCTTCAAAATCCTTCATTTGTTATGGTCAATAACTCAGACAATATTATTTTTACAACAGCACTTAAATAGCACTGTGTTTATGATCCGTCTTTATAATCCTTCATTTGTTATGGTCAACTTCTCAGACAAGATTATTTTTACAATAGCACTCAAATAGCACTGTCTTTACGTTATGTCCTTATCTATCCTTCATTTATAATGGTCAACTACTCAAACAAGATTTTTTTTACAATAGCACTTGAATAGCACTGTCTTTACGATCTGTCTTTATAATCCTTCATTTGTTATGGTCAACTACTCAGACAAGATTATTTTTACAAAAGCTTTTATCCTTTGCTGAAGTCGTATTTATATTCATGCCATCTGTGTAATGTCAGTCTCTTTCTATTCCCATTTTTTTCTACAAGTCTTTTACTCCCTACCTTTCTTCATTTGTTTATTTCATTTCTTCTGATTCTTTCCCTCTTCATTCCGGTCACTGACATGAATATTTTTCGATCACTATTTATCACATATTCAATTCCTTTCTTACAACCTCTCTCTCATATCTCATTTCATATCAAGTTGTACTTCCTGTTTTCATCAGATAATCAATTTTTTTCTTTGTACACAGAACGTTCCTTGCCATCCCTCTCTCTCTCTCTCTCTCTCTCTCTCTCTCTCTCTCTCTCTCGTATTCACTATTCTTTTCTGTCTCTCACATGCAAATTTTACCTTTTTTCATCACATATTCTGTCCTCTCTCTCTCTCTCTCTCTCTCTCTCTCTCATCCACATGCACGTTTTATTTATTCTTTTCATCACATGATCAATTTTCTCCTTTCTTTGCATACAAAGCATTTCTTCCCACCTCTCTCTCTCTCCTATTCTTTCTATCTCTCTATCTTACCAATACAAGTTTTACTTCCCCCTTACATCACATAATCTGCTCCTTTCTTTCTTGGCACTCAAAACATTCTTTCCCCCCTTTCTCTCATATTCCTTCTTTCTCTCTATCTCTCACATACAAGTTTTACTTTTTCTCTTCATCACAAAGTAAATATCTTTCTTTGAACACAAAACTTTCCCTTCTTACCTCTCTCTCGCATTCTTTCTTTCTCTCTGTCTTTCATACGCAACTTTTACTTTTTCTCTCCATCAGTTAATCAATTTCTTTCTTTCTTTGCACACTAAACATTACTTACTACCTTTCTCTCATATACTTTCTTTCTTTCTTTCACACGCAAGTTTTACTTTCTTTATTCATGACTTTATCAATTGCTTTCTTTCTTCGCACACAAAACTTTCCTTCCTCTTATATTCTTTTTTTTTGTTTTTTTCTCTTTCTTGCACATGCAAGTTTCATTTTTTTCTCTCCATCAGATAATCAATTTCTTTTTCTTCACTTAAAAACATCTCTTTCTCTCTCTCTCTCTCTCTCTCTCTCTCTCTCTCTCTCTCTCTCTCTCTCTCTCTCTCTCTCTTTACATGACATGATCAATTTCTTCCTTTTTTTGCACATAAAGTATATCTCCTTCTCTCTCTAATTTAGTGAAATATCATAAAATGCTTATTTTAACAATTAGTGCAGTAATGGTTAACAAGCTGACGATGCTGACGATTTCTGCTGTACTGAGTTCAATCTTTATTGGTGAATTCTGCTTCAGTATTTACAATGTATATGCAGCTTATGTTGACACGTGGCCACATTAATGGCTGCATGATATTACTGTAATGCCTAATGATTTCACCGTATCAATACTTTCACTATCTTAATGTATCAATTACACTATCCCTTGTTATAGATAAATATCTATAATATACCGAACGTTTGCTGATATACATGCATAAATAAACATATTCTTCACTGTGCACTTCTCATAAGCTCACCAGAGAATCACATGTCACCACCACCACCCTCCAATGTTATTCCAGGTTTCCTCTACCATTTTACTTCCCATTACACGTTCCTCCGCCGACTGAATTTCAGCTTCAATTTTCTCCTGTCTAGATATCCCCACCCACTTTAGGAAATTCCTGCTCGGGGAGACACGTTTCTCCTGCTTGAGAATCTAATAGTCAATCATTTAGGGCAAAATTGTCCTGTGACACCCAAAGACATGACCTTGATACAGACCATAGAAAATATTTAACTTTTTTCAATGGTGCAAACTATGAATATATTTCTTACTGAGTGCTCCATAAATGTGGCCTTGTGATATACTTGATAAGATTTAATTGAATCTGATCAGTGAATTAGATAATCGTGCGCACAGACAGTGCCCAATAAGCGGGCTATCACATAAGTACACATATATACCTCTCAGGCAAGTTCATGATATAAACGAGTGTGTTTCAGTGGGAACATTCTCTAGAAGTCCTTATTGAGCATTATTTGTCAATTTAAAATACGCAAAAGTCATATTCTGAACTTTGATGACTATACTAACTTCTTCAAGATGATGGTGCAATACAGTCTTCAAAAAGATCCCTCTTGCCAAATGCACACCGAAAATACGAAAAGTATCTAAACATTTTGAATATCGAGAACCGGCTGCACAATCCTAACGGAACTTAGCAACCCATCAGAAGGGACCTTACTGCGCATACATGAACAGACATTCTCCTGCAGAGTTACTCTCAGTAATGAAACGTTATTGACTGTATCGTGTGACTGTCGTATTCACAATCACCGAGCCTGCTCACTCTGAGACGGCTGAAGCCATAAACAGCATAAGGGCATTACTTCATATCTGTAAATTGTTCATTTCCTAAGATCACACATGGCTTCGGGTAAGATATTTAAACACATACACGTTTACGATTTGCTTCATTATTTCAATGACACCAGCGGTCGATCTCCAAGATAAGCAAGCTATACCCACTTTTAAGACTGGTGTTAGACACTCTTACCACTCTTCCTATCCTTAGGCTTTATAAACTAAGTATACATCTAAATGCATTTATGTATATAAGGACCTAAACGCAGATATATGAACGTGTCATTAATCATCTAGGAGATCTAAGTAGCAGAATGGTTTCCGGTGTGGACAATTGATGAGCCGAGTTCAAGATCCAGACTGGGCTGCTTACGTTCATTTCGCAATGATTCCCTTGGGAAAGACATAAATCCACCTTCTCTCCCAGGTACAAGTAAAATTGCAGGGCAGACAGGGCCAGAGAGCCTTGGGAAGAAACAAGTCTAGAAGAAAGGCAATTCTCAATTCAAAACCAGCTCACTTGTAAATTGTAGCAATAGGTGAGTTCAATTAGCCACTACCTTCCCAAAAGCCAATATAACTATACATTCGTCTCGGAGGTGCATTTGGGAAAGACTTTTGTCCAGAAGTAGACCTGAAATGGCTGAACATGATGATCTTTTTCATTCAGATGCCCTCCACACACACACACACACACACACACACACATATTTGATAGACACATGCAGAGAGAGGGAGAAGGGGATGAGAGAAGGGGTACCGTATATAGATACGCGTTCACTCACCCTTTCTGTTTCCCTCTTCCCTTCTCTTTGTGACTACGTTTCTTTCAATCAAAAATACGGATTCGGCTTTGTTGAAATATGAACGATTTCTTTTTGAATTCTGGATCACTCGATCGTCATCAGCAAAAGTTGCGTGGCATTAAATGGGAGACATACATCTGAATTGGCAAGGACGAAAACACACAAATGCGCACGCGTGTACATACGGATGCACTCACTCGGATATACACAGGTATACACACACAAACACGTCATTTATACACACAAACTACCATGTACACACACAAATACGCGCTATGTATACACCCATTACACAAAATTACACGTGCATATCTGCACATGCCTATAAAAACATAGAAGCCCTCAAAAGTATTCACACATATGAACACACTCATACATGCATACTAGCGCACACCATGCATACATGCATATAAACATACGGATGCACACAAATACACATAGGCATACATGCAAATATACACTGACATATGAACACAGATGTACACCCAGGCACGTGCACGTGCATACACCCATACATACACTCACGCGCATACACCCATACATACACTCGCGCATACAGACACAAAAGCACATGCATAGCGGCAACATCGAGGTGAAAGAACACCAAGAATACCAGACGTGGTAAGCAACTGAGGAAAATGAAAGAAGCCTCCCGAGGCGATCTCCCTAATCCTCTATGATTTCAAAATGGAAGCCTGAGTCCCACCCTCTCTAGACCATCCTTGAGCCCTATGACTGCCCTAGCTGCAAAGAACAAGTAATGAATTAATATTGCATAGCTCCCTCTCTCTCTCTCTCTCTCTCTCTCTCTCTCTCTCTCTCTCTTTCTCTCTCACACTCTCATTTCCTCTCTTGAAATGCCCGATTGTTTATTTTAACATTTTTCACCCATACATACCCACAAACACCTTCTCTCTCTCTCTCTCTCTCTCTGTACCTCGGCCTGGCTTCCCATATATCTGTCTATCTTTTCTCTTCCTCACATTCGCAGGTGATAGGCAATCGACACTGCTGATAGTTCTCCTACACACTAGTCTAATTGTTCTATCTATTGCAAATTGTAGAACATTAATTCTGCTGTCTTTTTGCCAATTCATATGTCACTCTTATCAACTCATTCGTATCTGTCACTATATCTACCAATTCATATCTATCACTCTCTGTCTATTCATACATGTTTACTATTCTGTACTTACATTCGGACTTGGAGTACGCATTCTCAGAAGAGGCACTCACTGAATATGCTTGTTCACTGATCCCAATGCAAATACAGTAGTCCCCCTCCATAACACAAGAGGAGAAAATATAACCGAATTGAAAATGGAAAGTCAGCTACCAAAGCCAAAGTTCACCGGTAAATGAAGGTGTTCTTTTCATCACAAAATCAAAGAAATTATGTACAAAACACCATATATGATATAGGTTAATTGGTTGCAAATTGAGGAACATCAACATATCAGATTGAAGAAGTATTTTGATGAAATGCTGTTTTTATTCACGGTTTTCAGAAATGTTGGGGTCCACCATCCGCCTTATATCGCTAATTATGCAATAACGAACAATGCTCTATCGAAGGATGCCTGTACTCATACTGACATACACATCGCTCATCGTCCACAAATACAAGTCAATCAATTGAATGGCCATATTGTTTGCAGTGAATAACATCTCTCTCTCTCTCTCTCTCTCTCTCTCTCTCTCTCTCTCTCTCTCTCTCTCTCTCTCTCTCTCTCTCAAATCTTTTTTCTTCTTCTCGTTATAGTTATGAAAGGAGGGGAGGGGAAGAAGAGGATATGGTAATAAGTTGCTATTGATTTTTCTGACTTCCTTTTACGGCATTTGGTGTTTCTAATATCATTGTAGTTGTCTGGATGGATGGATGGATGGATGGATGGATGGATGGATGTTGTGCCATTTGCCACCCATCCCTGGTTATGACGTCGTCTCCCCCCCCCTCCTTCGTCTTCTGAGGAAAGGAATGGACTTCCTCTGTTGTTATGGCTGAGACACGTCGACAGCTCCCAACATTCCATTCTTTTAAATTCTTCTTTCCCCTCTTCATTTTTCCTTTCACTTCTTCTTCTTCTTCTTTTTCTTCTTCTTCTTCTTCTTCTTCTTCTTCTTCACATTCTCAACCCCTCCCCCCACTTCTTCTCCTCCTCTTCCCCTTTCACCACTTACTTTTCCTCTGCATTTCCTCCTCTTTATCTCTTCCTCTTCCATGTACTCTTCCGTATTCATCTTCTCTCCTCCCCTCCTCCCCTTCTCACTTCTTTCATTCTTTACTTCGTTCTTCTTCTTTTCGTTTTTCCTTCTTTTCCTTGTTTTCTCACAATCTTTTTTTTCTTTTTCAACTCTTTCTTTATCTTTTCTTTTTAATTCAAGGTTATCAAATTATCTAGCGTCTTTCTTCCTCTCTTTCTTTCTTTCTTCGTCCTCGCGTTCTTCTTTCCCTTCTTCCTTTTTCTTTATTTTGATATAATCGTGTGTATGTGCACATACATATGTGTATACGTATGCGCATGTGAGTGAGCACACGCAGGAGACAGCTTTCGTAGCTTCATAGCTCTCTCTCTCTCTCTCTCTCTCTCTCTCTCTCTCTCTCTCTCTCTCTCTCTCTCTCTCTCTCTCTAAAATTTGATAAAAAAATATCATGAACAGGACGACAACGAAAGTGACAGAGAGGTCAGTGTGACCTTTTCAGTCATCTTCCAGGTTCCCTCTTTCTTTCCAATATCCAATTCCTTAAACCCTTTCCTCAGTTTTAATTCATGTCACAGTGAGAATGTGAAATTTAGTGATTTCGTGAAATCCCTTGGAATTTTTGCTTCACAGTCAGTTGGGTGCCCTACTATGGTGATCTTGTATCAAATTGAGTTAATCAAGTATATTCTGTTTCAGTATTTACAATGTAAATATAGCTTAGTTTGACAGTAGTAGGGCATACAGTAAGGACTCATTTGTGGTAAAGGTCAACATCACAAGCTTGTTAACCATTACTATACTGATTGTAAAAACAATCTCAAGCAGATCAACATATAAAGACACAAATGACGAATATAAATTCTATTTCTGCTAACAGCTGCTTTATGCGGAGAGCCAGTCATGTTTCGCACGAAGTCAAATTCAGATATTGGAGTTGACTTGGTGTTTACTTCGTAACAGCAACAAAAAAATTTCTCATTTGATTCAAGAGAGTCATGATTTGAAATCTAGAACAAGTGATCGGCAGGCGGCTCACCGACTGAGCCTAATTCATAAGTCTTACATATCAAGAAAAATCTATCTTACAAATATTCGAGGGTTTATTTCGTTCTAAAAAATAAATACATTTATGCGAAAAAATTATTCATTTCTTTATAATATTTTGTACAAGGCAAAAGTTGCAGTATCATCTTTAGTTGGGATAGAAGTAAGAATAGTTTGACACTGCAGCAGCCAGGCTTGTTATATATATATATATATATATATATATATATATATATATATATATGTGTGTGTGTGTGTGTGTGTGTCTGTCTGTCTGTCTGTCTGTACCATTTCTCTGATAAATAGATATACACGTTTATGTATATGGATTATTATTATTATTTGGAATCTCACACCAGTTGCCTGGTGGTAACCGCTGGAGTTTGAGTGACAGCAAGTCTCCTCAAGTCTCCAGCCCTCCTCTCCTAGTACTAGCAGGTCGCAGTAATTCTGCGATTTACAGTTTCACACCGGTTGCCCAGTGGTTATCGCTGAGGGCTGAGTGACAATAAGTCTCCTCAGGTCTTCAGCTAACGTTTCCTCCCTCTTTCGCATATCATGACAGAGCTACAGTTCGTTGCAGTACTTATATCTCTAGCACCTTCCTCAGTACCCGTGCAGTTCCCATTAGTGCTGTGGTCTGTACGGTCTCTATCCTCCCCCTAATCCCGATCTCCTCCAGTCTCTCCCTCAGCGTTCTGGGGACAGTTCCTAGTGCTCCCACTATGACTGGTACTACCCTGGTTTTCATGTTCCACATTTTCCTTAACTCCCTTGCTAGGTCCTGGTATTTTTCCCTTTTTTCACCCTCCTTCTTTTTTACTCTATGGTCTGCAGGCACAGCCACGTCTACTATTTGGCAGGCCTTCCTTTTTTTGTCTACTATTACTAAGTCTGGCCTTCTTGCCTGGATGAGGTGGTCAGTTTGGATGTCAAAGTCCCACAGTAGTTTGTGGTTGTCATTCTCCAAAACTGCCTCTGGCTTGTGCTGATACCACTTTTCCCCATGGTTGTTTATTATTATTATTATTATTATTATTATTATTATTATTATTATTATTATTATTATTATTATTATTATTATTATTTGCAATCTTACACCATTTGCCTGGTAATTACCGCTGGAAGTTGAGTGACAGCAAGTCTTCTCAAGTCTCCAACCCTCCTCTCCTCATTATCATAGGTCACAGTAATACTGTGATTTACAGTTTTCACACCAGAGTGACAGTAAGTCTCCACAGGTTTTCAGCTAACATCTCTTCTCTCCCTCGCCTATCATGCCAGTGCTGTTGTTTACATCTCTGCTTTCATCTTCCTTCCTCTGTTCGGCCATTGCTAACATTTAATGTTGCAGTCCTTATATTTCTAGCACTTTCCTCAGTATCTGTACGGTTCCTCGCGGTGCTGTGGTCTATACAGTCTCAGTCCGTCCTTATATACTGAGCTCCTCCAGTCTCACCCTCAGTGTCTTTGAGACAGTTCCCAGTGCGCCTACTATTACTGGTACTACCTTGACTTTCATATTTCACATCTTCTTCAGTTCTCTCGCTAGATCTTGGTATTTTTCCAGTTTTTCACTCTCTTTCCTCTTTACTCGATGGTCTGCAGGCACAGCCACTTCTATTATTTGGTGAGCCCTCCTCTTCTTGTCTACGATTATCAAGTCCAGTCTTCTTGCCTGGATGAGGTGGTCGATTTAGATGCCAAAGTCCCAGAGTAATTTGAGCTTCTCCAGGGCTGTCTCTGGTTTGTGCTGGTCCCACCTCTCTGTATGTATTCGTTTACTCAGTTCGCAGTGTATCACCGTCGCTGTTCTATCGTGTCTGTGTTTATACTCCTCCTGGGCTAGTTGACTACATTCACTAGTAATGTGGTTTACGGTCTCAACTCTTTTCCCCACATTGGCAGCACTTCTGTTTGTCTGTGTTCTATCGATTTTTGTTTTTATATAGTTTGTCCTGATGCATTCGTTTTGAGCTGTCATGATCAGCAATTCCGTTCTCTCTTCAGGTTTCCTTTTCGTAGCCATTTCCATGATCTCTCGTCTGCCACATCATGTATCTGTCATTTAAATTCTCCGTACAATTTTTTCTTTCCCCATTTTTCTTTCCTTGTTTGCTGTGCAGTTCCAATGTTTTCTACTTTGTTGTTTGTTGTGCTGTTTCGTGCATTCTTCATGATGTCTTCGCTGTTTGCTTGCACGTACTTTTTTAGATCTTCTTTAGCTCTCTGGACACAGTCGTCTATGCTAATGAGCCCCCTGCCACCTTCTTTTCCCTACACATATAGACTATACCTGTCATCTCTGTGTTGTAAAGCTTTATGCATTATCATGAGTTTCCTTGTTCGCCTATCCATTGATTAGAGTTCTTCCTTTGTCCATTCTAGGAATGGTCCTGTGTATCTCACTACCGATACAGTCCGTGTGTTCATTCTTTTTATCAGATTCCTGCTGTTTGATTTGGTCTCTAATATTTTCCTTATCCTCCTAAGGTATTCTCTCTTTATTTTCTCCTTAATTTCTTTCCGTTTTATCGTGTCACATTCAAGAAATCCCAGGTATTTGTATCGGTCTTGTCCGGGTCTTCGATTCCTTCTGCCATTGTGAGCCTTCCTTTGTGCATTACCATAATTGCACATTTCCTATTCCAAATTCCATCCCAATGTCATCACTGTATTCTTTTACTTTGTTGAACAGCATCTCGAGCTCTCCCCTATTTTTTGCAAACGATTTTATATCGTCCATGTACATTAGGTGGTTGACTTTTCCTTTTGTTTTGGAGAAATTGTACTCTATACTGTTCTTCAGGATTTTATTGAGTAGTATCATAGTTAAAACAAATAACAGTAGCGACAGCGAGTCTCCCGGGAAGATTCCCCTTTTTATACTTACCTCTGCTAAATTTTCTCCCGTGGCTGTCAAGTATACTTTCCAGTTTTACATAGAGTTTTCGATGATTTGATTGGTCTGTAATTGCTAGCCATGTTCCCCTTTTCAGGGTCTTTTTGGATGAGGGTGGTTCTGTCTCTGGTCATCCATTCTGGTTCCTCGCCTTCTTTTATGCAATTTTGGAGTCGGTGGGTGAGTCTGTCGTGTAGTGTGGTGAATTTCTTAAACCAATATCCGTGGATCCCGTCAGGTCCTGGCGCTTTCCAGTTGGCTATTTTCCTGAGACCGTGTTCCAATGTGGTTTCATTCAATAATAATCGTTTTCCATTGTCTATATCATTGAGTTCTCTTTTCATATTTCCTGACCATTGCAGGGTTACGTTGTGTCTTTTCGGGTGCCCCTATGTGCTGTTCCAGTAGTTCTTGGTCTCTGTGGCGTCTGGCTTTATGTTCTATCATCTTTCTCCGTTCAGATCTTGATAAAACTTTCTCTCGTTGTTTTGGAATGTGCAGTTTTGTATGTATTGGGCAGTTCTTTGCCTGTATCTCCTCAGCCTTGACTCCTTGGCTAATCTCCTCTGATGTAATTCTTCCACTTTTTTATGTAATCTTGTATTTGTTCCAAAGTCTTACTCGTGGTCTGTTTGTATGTGGTGCATTTCTCAATAATACTTCATCTCTCTGGATTTGTGAGATCTGTCTTTCTAATCTTCTTTCCCAATTGGGTTTTTCCTTCTTCTCATTATTATTTTGGGTTCTTTCTTGTGTAGTGAAATGTTTTGTAACCATTTTCGCTCTATAGTAGATTAGGTTGTCGAGTTCCAAAAGGCTGATCGTTTCAATATGTTGTAAGAGGCAATTAACATGTTCGGTCACTTCTACGAGTTTCTTTCTGTCCTTTTATGTGTGGGGAGTGTCGTTTTTTATTCTCGCATGATTTCTTTCAAAGTTAGTATCTGTGTTTTCTCTTCTTCCGATGGGGTTTCATCTTCTCTTTCTTCAGGGATTTTGTTCGGGTTTCTGTCAGTTTTGTCATTTGTGTTGGTTGTGCTGGAAGATCTTTCTTCGGGTGTGTCACCTTCTTCCTTCTCTGTATTATCGCAGATCTCTTGTAGTTCAGTCTTGGAGAGCCATTTGTTTTTCAGAATTTGTTTCACTTGGTCAGCAAAGCGTTGGCTTGATACCTCCACAGCGGATTTTTCCCTCCATATTTTGAGCATGCGCTCCCTGTAACATCGCATCGAAGGTTTGCTCTTGAAGTAGCAATACATTACTAGTCTGTTCTCCTCTCTTGACCATCTATTTCTCTTGTTCTTTATAGCAGTCACTCGGTGAGGGCTGTGCCTTTCCTGGGTGTCGTTTGTGGTATATGAGTTTTGGCCAACAGTAGCTGTGTAACGACTGTGTCCCTCCTGAAGGCCATTAAGGGCACACGAGCTAGAGTTTTGGCTGGCAGTCACAGGATGACGACCAGGTCCCTCCTGGTGGTCAACAAGGGAACACCTGCCGGTTATTAGACACAACTCTTGAATCTGTGCCCCATTTTTTGCGGTAAATTGATTATACTGTCATGATTGGGTTTTTTGGTTCTTTAAGGTAGTAGCAGACCTTGGTGGATTGGTTAAGACTGCAGTGGTTCAGTAATTACCTCAGAGTACTACCAGTTCTTAGCACCAAGGGTATATCCTCACTACGAGGAGCCATATGGGTGTATAAAACATCTGTGTGGTGAAGTGTTTGTCCTACACCACCTAATTAATACCTAAGGCACTAAGCCGGGGCCATTCTACTTGCTAGTTATTTTATGTTATTTTTTCACGTGGGTATTCGAGAGACTTTGTTTAATTCATACATGAGGGGGTATTCACATGAAAAAGCATTAGTTTTGCATAAGAGAACTCAATTTCAGCAGGAGGGGAGAATTGTAAATTTAATTGTGAATTTAATTTATCCTCGTATGTACGTATGTACGTATTAGATAATATAAAAGGTCCGAAGTAAAACTAGAAATGGTGTTTTGAATTGGCAGTGGTCATTTCAATGTCAAAAAATTCAAAATCAGTCAAAATCAGCAAGAAAACCATTTTAGAAACCAAAAGTAAAATCATCAGAAGCCAAAAGAGAAAATGTTATTAAAATAATAGAATTAATCAAAAATGATCCTTAGCCAAAATGTCAGGGCTTAGGCCATCTCGTGAGAAGTACCTACCTAGCCAGGGCGATTCTTGTTGCTAGTGGGGGCTGTTTATTTCATTTTATTTCTTCACGTGGGTATTCGAGAGACTTTGGTTAATTCATAAACCAGGGGGGTATACACATGAAAAAGCATTTGTTTTGCATAAGAGAACTTAATTTCGACAGGAGGAAGAGAATTGTAAATCAAACATGAATTGATATCTGGTTTATCATGTTATTCATTTTATATTATCTAATACGTACATATTGATATCGGTCCATGGATTTATTAGAAAAAAGCATTTATTTTACACAACGAATATTCATTTTCTAACATAATCTCCTTCCTTATCAATACACTTAACCTAGCAATTCCCAATTACTCACGTAGATCTAATATTATACAGTGAAAAATTCTGATGAATTTTTTCATTTCTATAATTCAGTACATTGATATAGGGATTACTATTATCATATATTCAATATTATTTATCATTTATCACATAATATCAAATTGCTATCATTACTTATTTAATATTGATATTTAATATATATATATATATATGTGTGTGTGTGTGTGTGTGTGTGTATATATATATATATATGTATCTATATATATATATGTGTGTGTATATATATATATATATATATGTATATATATATATATATATATATATATATATATATATATATATATATATATATATATATGCCGATATTATCCTTTAATACTATTTATCATTCAATACAAATCAATATATGATTCATTTTATGTATAATTTTTTACTTGATATGATCTATTATTGATATATTGCCATTATTCAATATAATCATTTCATACATATATATTAATATACGATTTATTATTTATTATCTTTTATTATCTAATATATATGAATGTATGATTTATTAATTATCAATTATTTATGTTACATCACTGTAATAAATACAATGATTTATTTTTAATTCATTTCATAATATCTTTTTCATCTTACTTATTTTCATTTCTTCTTAAATGTTTCGCTGACTTTTCGTGTTCTCCTCTTTTCCTTTTTTTGTTCTTCTTCAAAAATACTCCTTTTCTAGAAATGATGAAGATCTGAACATACATGATTTTACACGTAATATACATGCATCATAGACACATAGGAAAATCATATTTTGCCGATGCTTGACCTTGTCACTGATTATTAAGAAGACAGTTCAAACTTACCATCATTCCTCTCACTGAATAGCAAATATTTCTCTGTCTGGGCACATAAGACCAACGAAGATTCACCAATTTTCAGGATTCAAAATTGCCACAACTGATATGTTTAAGCGTATCTAATCACTGTAACCCATACTTATGCTCAAAATATATTTAATTTCACAAGATTCCATTCATCTATATAGAATTACGGTTTAAATGTCCACCTTTAGAGGTTTCAAGTTTTCCGTATAACCATTTTTACCATAGGTCGGATCCCAAAGATATTTACGCATTCGTCTCGTTTTACTGACACTTATAACTCGATAATGCATCATAGGATGTCAGTAAAAGCAAACGTCGGATTCAGTGGGGCCGATTATATAATAACAAATGAACATTTGCTATGAGTAAGACCAAAAGCATACAAGTAGTTTCAGTTAAGCATTTTAAGACATGTGTTTCGAAATAACATGCATTTCGCTTGTTATAACCACTGGTCTCCGTAAAAATGATATTCTGGCAGGTAGAAAATTTTTTTCACAAGGGATTGTGTTCAGTGAAATGGTATGCAAATGCGTAAATTGACAAGCTATTATTCATAAATATGAATCATACGATTTCTATTTTTTACGTTATATCAAAATCGCTTTCTATTCATAAATTGCAATTTGAGGAACCAGATAGTAAATAATGAGCGTTTCTTTTCTTATTTTTCTCAAAGCAATTTGTGTTGTTTTGTTCTTCAATCCGACTCACGAGACACATTAGTCAGTGATATTTATTTACTGTATTATATTTTTGAAGTTTCGAAGACCAAATCTTTAGGCCCAGAATTGAGGGTCGATGTATAGTAAAAATTTTGTAAGCTTGAAATTCAAAGATAATGAGAAGGACGACGAGCAACCTTTAACTTCAAAAATGAAAGATAGATGCAACTAGTTATTACCAGCAAATAGATCAGGACTCGAACTATACAAGAGATCGACTTATACACGGTTATATACGGCAGCTTAGTTCGAATACAACCAAATCCGTGATGGGGATCCGGGTTAGGAAGATTGTCTCCGTAGGGTAGGCCTGTCTGCTTCGTGAATCAGCACTCGAAATCCTAGCTTTCACCTGAGAAATACGTAATCAATTCGATGTTTGATAAGCTTGGGATGAAAGGAGGTTGTGTTAAGGCAATCCAACAAGTGAAAAAGGTGATCCAACCTTGAAAATCAGCTTCCTAAACCTATTTCTTTTTCTCTTGGGCTTGAACACTAGCCTCTGACACTGTTGGAGGATACATACAACTATTTCGACAACAAAGCAAGTCTACAGTCGTCATCTTACGAAAACACTTCTCTTTCAGATTCTTCCGGCCAAATCACGTTGGATACATCGGTCCTGGTAAGATTACCAAAGATAAGCAACGTTGAGCCTGGTTAGTACCTAGATGGGCGTCCAACTGGCTATACCAGGTACTGTAATCAGCAGAAAACCAAATAGAGAGCCCTCCATCCGTACCGATCCCGTTAATTCTCCCTACGAAGTGACTGATCTCTCCATTATGCTCCATAACGCAAGCCAAAGGGCCGATTAACCCCCCACCCCCACCCCAGACACATAGGGTCAGCAATATTTTATTATCTCTACCAACGAAGAGATTAATGTATTCACTGATATTTGTCTGTTTGTTCATGCAATATCTCTAAAAGTTCTCAATGAATTTCAATGAAATTTCCTGGAGGAATTGATTAAATTTTCGTATGGATCAAGAACTGTTTTTATATTTTGAGAAAATTGTCAGAAATGGGGAAAATCAAAAATTACACATTTGCCTACCCTGTATTATCGTTACACTGATTTTCATTCAGTTTTTAGTTAGCGCGTGGTGTAGGTAGAGGTAAGCACTCTTGGAGGGATTTCTAGTCTTGTATCTGGCATCAGCTGGATTTGAAACCGGATTTTTCCAAAAGGTCTTCGGATAAAAAGTCTTTGGATAACAAGTTTAAATGCTTCTGGGTGAAAAGCCTATGGATAATAGTCTTTGGTTGAAAAGCTGCTGGATAAAAAGTCGTTCGATAAAAAGTCATTGAATAAAAAGCCTTTGTATAGGAATCTTTGGTTTAAAAATCATTGGATAAAAAGTATTTGGCTGAAAAGTCGTTGGATAAACATTCTTTGGATAAAAAGTCATCGGATAAAATTTGGATGAAAAGTTTTTGGATCAAAATTCTTTTGATAAAAGTTTTTGGATAAAAATTGTTTGGTTAAAAATTCGTTGGATATAAGTCTTTGGACGAAGAGTCATTGGATAATAAACATTTATATAAAAATTGTTTGATGAAAATTCTTTGGATAACAGGTCGATGGATAAAGAGCCTTCGAATAAAAAGTCACTGGATGAAAAGCCTTTGGATAAAATGTGTTTTGGATAAGAAGTCTCTTGATTAAAGTAACTGGTTAAAAAGTTGTTGAATAAAAATCTTTGAAAGAAGTCGTTGGATAAAAAAAGTCGTTGGATAAAAATTCAGTTGGTAAAAGGTATTTGGCTAAAAGCGTCTTTGGATAAAAAGTCATTGAATAAAAAGCTTTCGTATATAGGTCTTTGGTTAAAAGTCTTTGATTAAAAAGTCATAACATAAAATGTCTCTGAATAAAAAGCCTTTGGATAAAGGTTTCTAGTTGATAGGTCTTTGGATAAAGAGTCGTTGAATGAAAAGCTTTTGGATGGAAATTTTTGTATAAAAAGCCTTTGGATAAAAGTTTTTGGTCAAAATGCGATTGGGTAAAAGTCTTTGGATAAAAAGTATTTGGTTAAAAAGTCGTTGGATGAAAAGCCTTTGGATACAAGTCGTTAGCTAAAAGTTTGTTGGATAAAAAGTCTTAAGATGAAAGTATCTGATTAAAAAGTCTTTCGATAAAAAATTGTTGGATGAAAATTCTTTGGATAAAAAGCCCTTTCATAAAAAGTCGTTGGATAAAATCTTTGGTTAAAGAGTCGTCAGATAAAAGTCATTGGTTAAAAAGTCATCAGATAAAAGTCATTGGTTACACGGTCGTTGAATAAAAAGTCTGTGGATAAAATATAAAGTCGTTGGATATAAGCTTCTGGATAAAAGTCTTAAAAAGTCGTTGGATAAATGTGGGTGCCAAGTGTCTCGTTCACTCACTTTTATCTCCCTCGTGCCATTTATGAAACAATTTGTCAAGATACATGACAATGGCACAAAATGCAGGGAAGTAAAGATTAATGCTTTTCCAATGCAAACACAAACAATCCCTACTGGAATTTGAGCTCACTTCGCCGATCTCGTCTTCATGATGCTACTTTTCGCCTCTCTGCACTTAAAACCATTTTCTTGCTGCACTTGTGACACATTCGTTATCTTAGTGTTGACACCTACTACCATCAGAAGAAGCCCCTCTTAGGCCCAAACAGAAAATGGAATGACACTGAAATGACCACTCGCGGGCGCAAGCCTCGGTGCAATGTATGGAGATCCTGGAGTGTCCAATTGACAGAGCGCCTCCCCCACCTACACACCTGATTATCGAAAGGAAGTTAAAATTGGCATAGAGCCGCCTCCGGGGTATTCTACTCCTTAGTTTTTAATCTGGATTGTCCTTCTCCTAGAATGCTTCCCAAACATGGCTAGAGAGCCCACTCTGCTATTTACCCATACCTCGTGGTGAGTTTAAACTTGTCTCACCGATTCCATTCAAAGAATCAGGCCATCTGTACCTATTCCCTCTATACTTATATCATTAGTTTGGCTTAGCCTGTCACAAGGCCACTGGTGTGAAGCACTCCCTCAGAATTTAAGTTGAGTTATGGTCAGCGAGACAAGCTTGCTAACTAATACTCCACGCTGAAGAACACAGCGAAATTTTAGTATTGTCAAGAAAAATTGATTTTTTTTTTCGACCCACACTTCTGTACGAAGAAAACTTTTTTTTTTTCGTTCAATCTTCCATTTGTACTCGAAGTCTGGATGGGAGGTGGAGACAGCGGTTGCAGCATTTTATCTGTTTTGATTTCATTTTTACTTCATCATTTTAGTACAATCTACTTCTGGCTTGTTAAGCTCGTCGAAGCTTCACCAGAGCCCTATTGTAATGTAAAGTATTCATATAAACAAAAGGAAATAACCAACGCATACTTAGAAGTCTTCATTTGAACTAACGCATCAATAATTACGTACTCGTGATCAGTAACAATAGAATATCTTTCCGAAATACAGACACACATTCTCATTACTCAGTGAACAACACTCAAGAGTTCTAAATCTGGAATATAATCAAAATATCAATTACAGGAAAAACATTGCATCCATCAACCCGTAGATTTTACAAATACGTTTCCTACTCAGTCCGTTGCCCACTCTCACAACAGGAAGAAGTGAACTTTTTCAGTTTAGAATCAGAGTTATCTGTTTCATAGATTGGTTGCCAACCAAGCCTGTTATTTACCCATAGCCAGTGGGAGAGGAAATAGCTTCATCAGTTTCCCGAAAGCATTAGTGCAAAGTTAACACCAAATGTCGCAGCCAGAGTCTGAACTGGTTCCATTTCCTATGTTGCTAACCGTTAGTCTACTCACACCTCTCAGCATTCCTGGAAAATTTGGCCAAAATTTGTAATGCCACAAAATTGATAAAGAATAAGTCTTCATATTAAAACCAAATCTAGTTGTGAAACCCCAACATTATAACCGTGATTCCGGGAAAAAAAAACACTGCTGAAACAATCAAGTGGGGCGAGTTGATATTTATTAATATCAGTATGGCACAAAGGCATCGGCGCCATTCTGTCACAAGTAGATCCCATTTCCGACTTGTTAACCATTAGTTCCCTCCCCCTCCTGCAACTCCATTCTCATAAACGTTGACTCGATCAAATTCTCTTAGCGATTCATACCGTCTGGCTCAGTAACGTTGGACGCACATTATTTATGGATTCATTCAGCAACTGGCGGCTGCCATAGTGATCTGCTATTATCTGGGGGATGATAATAGTTTCATCTGAGATCAGGACTTGTACTCTGCTCTGATTTTTATCCAGTATCAGAGATCGATCCCAGATCAGAATAGCTCCCGACCCCACACAAATTTATCGATTACTTCGTCCTTTCATTACCATTCATTTAATGACTTCTATTTACCTCCATCTTATTATTACTCTCGTTTTTTTTTCTCGCGATCTAACTCACGCCATTAGTCTGTGGCAGTGAGTAAACAGTGTGGATCGGAAATAGAGAAGTTTGAAATATTCTATGCAACAACGACAGCAACAACAACAACAGACCCCCACAGTAAACTATGCACCAGAGGGTGACGACGAGGCACCAACGGAAGAAGAGAAAACCAAAATACAAGCTTTGAAAGAGAGATAAAAGATATAGCAGACGAGAAATCATGGACGTGGTTACGAAAGGGAAACCTTAAGAGAGAAACAGAATCGCTCATCATGGCAGCCCAAAACAAAAGCATAAGGACAAACTACATAAAAGCAAAAATCGACAGAACACAGACAAACAGCAAATGCCGCATGTGCGGTGAAAGAGATGAGACAGTAAACCACATAACTAGTGAATGTAGTCAGCTCGCCCAGAAGGAGTATAAGCACAGACACGATAGAGTAGCAACGATGATACACTGGGAACTAAGTAAACAAATGGGATTCAACCATGGGGAAAAGTGGTATCAGGATGAGGGAGAGACTGGAGGAGATCGGGATTAGGGGGAGGATAGAGACCGTACAGACCACAGCGCTACTTGGAACTGCACGGATACTGAGGAAGGTGCTAGAAATATAAGTACTACAACGAATAGTAGCTCTGTCATGATATGCGAAAGAGGGAGGAGACGTTAGCTGAGGACCTGAGGAGACTTATTGTCACTCAGCCTTCAGCGATAACCACTGGGCAACCGGTGTGAAACTGTAAATCGTAGAATTACTGCGACCTATGAGTACTAGGAGAGGAGGGCTGGAGACTTGAGGAGACTTGCTGTCACTCAAACTCCAGCGGTTACCACCAGGCAACTGGTGTGAGATTCCATAATAATAACAACAACAACAACAGCAACTGTATTTCGTTCTTTGCTTAGTGATACGACGTGAAATTTGTTTATCCTAAATTAAACATGACGACTGACAAGGTTTCGTGAAAACGGCGTTTCATTTTTTTGTATCATTTCCTTCCAGAGCCGGATTGAGCTAGTGTGAGGCCCGTTGCATATGTAATAAAGGAGCCTTGAATTAAGAAAATACTCATAAATATTAAAACACATACTTTTTTATTTGCCAAGTAATTTTTTCCATTCACTATGCTGCTTGATAATACGACAAATATGTTTTATGTATCAATAAATCATCATCAACCGGATTACTAAAACACTAGACGATAACCAACCACGAGAACAGGCTGGATTTAGAAGAAGTTACTCAACCATGGACCATCTTCATTCAATAAATCAGCTGAAAGAGAAGGCAGAAGAATAGAAAATGCCACTCGCTGTAGCATTTATAGACTTCAAGAAGGCATTCGACTCTGTAGAAATTCACATAGTCACGAAGGCTATCACCCTACGAGGTGTAGACTCTGTATATGTCAAAGTACTGCAACACATATACAACCACAGCAACTCCTTCGTTAGGCTACATAAGGACTCTGAACCGTTTCAGCTCCAAAAAGGAGAAAGACAAGGTGATAGCAGCTAACCCAAACTCTTTATAGCCTTCCTTGAGATGATCTTCCGGAACACGGACTGGGAAAATAGAAAAATCAAAATAGACGGCGAATACTTGAGCAACCTTAGATTTGCAGACGACATCGTCCTTTTCACAGAGAACCTACACGACCTCCAACTAATGCTAGATGAACTAAACAAAGAAAGCAAAAAAGTCAGACTTCATATGAACTTCAGTAAAACGAAAATCATGTGCAATAATCATGTTGAGAATAAGAGAGTACTTGTACAAATGCATTGGTGTTTAATTCTTATTTCATTTTTCTTGATTAAACATTTATGTTCTAAAAATTCTAATATTTTTTCCGTGTCAATTTTCTTAATTCCTCGTTTTCTTTACGTACATTCAAGATGTTCAAAAACTTGAATAAAATTAATATTTTGAAATGATGCTGAATAGATGCAATTTTGTGTTAAAGACTCGAGGGTGAATGAAACCGAAATGATCTATGAACCACTGACCAAATGAATCAGGTGTTGAGAGATGAATAATAATCGATATTGAAAGAGAAAGCAGAAATTAGATTTTCTCCCAAAGAAAAAGTCTAGAAAGCCGCTGACCAACAAAATGGCTATTCTGACATAGCAATTAGATAAGTTTGATGGCAAAGTGATTGATTGAATGATACATTGTAATTATAAAAATCGACAAAGACGAAGTCAAATTCAAATGGGGAAGCATTAAACCAATCCGACGGCACGCAGAATAAAACTGATTTTCTCCTTACGTATTCAATATATATATATATATATATATATATATATATATATATATGATAATTGAGTCATCCACAGACAGCTGTTTCATTGTATTACAACTATTCGATGTGGCTATAGACTATCCATTATCCCATCCAGTACCCGCTTCAAACCCAGAGACTGTCCTTCTACCTCAGTCCTACGCAGAACTGGACGGTCAATCAGACTGAATTTAAGCGATATATTTACTTACTCACAATTGCCCATTCCCCAGAGTGCTCTATTCCAGAATCGGATTAGCATTGCTATATAGCTTATAATGAACGAGTTTGCCTTACTTGAAGAGTGCTCAACCCTGAATTATAATATTAAGTAATAATTGGGTCATCCACTGACAGCTGTTTTGTTGTACTACAACTCTTCAGTATGGCTATAGACTATTCAATATCCCTTTCAGTACCACGAGGTAGGCTTGAAACTTTTGCTTCAGACCCTGTAAGATTGTGAAAGTATTGATTTCATGGAATCTTAAGTTTCACAACCAGTGCAGTAAATGTTGAGATGTTTCTGAATGTGACCATTCCTACTGTAATGAGTTTGATCCTTACTGGGTGTTCCACTGCGGTGGCCTTGTGTCAAACTAAGATTTACCAAGTATATTTTGATTTAGTATTTTCAGTGTAAATACATCTCAGTTTGACACAAGGTCTCTGTAGTGGACGACCCCGAGAGGTTCAAACTCATTATAGTAAAGTCAACATCACAAGCTTTTTAACCATATAGTCAGAGCCTCAAAGGGATCACGGCCAAATTACATTAGATATCCCAGTTCCTGTAAGATCACGTCGATCCTGGTCCGCACCTTGATGGGGGAATACCAGGCACCGTAAGCAAAACGAAGGTTTGACTGGACTTAAGGCTGGAAGTGGCTCTTGATAACGATTATCCATGTGTGTGTTATCCACTGTTATGTTACTAAAAATCAAAGAAAAATTTCTTTCGTATTTTTTAATCTTAGTCTAAATTCTGTCAGTTTCGAAACTGCATACAGATATTAAAACGATCTTTTTGAAATGTACCAGATACTTTTTTCACTCTGCATATATATATATATATATATATATATATATGTATGTATATGTGTGTGTGTGTGTGTGTGTGTGTGTGTGTGTACTCATTGATCCATCCTTATATATATATATATATATATATATATATATATATATATATATATATATACGATGATGGATCAATAAGTCTGCTGCCTTACTCGTAGTTAACAGCTGAATTTTGATCACACTTCTCCTTGCAGCCTGTCCAGATATCTTGACAAATGTCTATCAGTATCATGGTTGACGGAGAAGAAACAGGGTGAGTGTGCACTGGAGAAGACCACTCATTCATAACTACTTTATCTACAGGAAAATATCGTTACCCAATAGTCAATCTTGACCAGTAGAAAAGAAAGGTATCTTAAACAGAATTCGAACGTGGTTTGCTGTTATATCATTCACCGAGCTGATATCTACTACACTACGTTGCTGATAGAACGCATGACTCTTTTATCGAGCTGAGGGGTGGATATTTGGCAACACTTCGTCCCCACTCCCCCAATAGCTTTATAGATAGTAGTTTACCTACTGCATTTTTACTGACAAATCTCACTAAATGTGCGTGGAGGCCCTGCAAGGAGTCACCAAATTTGTAGTCACCCGTATAATAACGGGAGATCATTTCAATGTAATATAATGCATTTATAATTATTTCTGTCAGATTATATTAAGTCATTCAATAATTTATAATCAAATAACTTTTATATATGTAAGGCAAATGAATGCACTATAATCGTTGGTTCCTTGCGAAGGGAGACAATTCTTTCAAATTCTATTGAATCAGATTGCAGAGCATATAAACGAGGGGTGATTTAAAGAGAAACAAGGAGTAGTTTTGGCGATGGTTATTGAGTTGAGAATGAAATCGATGGAAACAAGCACTATTACCTGGATTGGTGAATTCTATGAACAGAGATAAAGGATGAAGAATCTCGGAGAGTTGGTGGAATTGTTCTTTTCTTTCTTCTTTTCTTTTTCACTATTTTTCCTTTCGTTTTCTGTTCTTTCTTCATTTTTGCCTTTCTTCCTTCTTTCTTTCTCTCTTTCTTTTTTCCTCCTTCTTTTCGTTTTTGTCTTTCTTCTTTTTCCTCCATTTCGTCCTTTCTTTCTTCCCATTCTACTTTCCTTTCTTTCATTTTTTTCTTCCTTCTTTTCGATCCTGTTTTCGTCTCTTATAATTCCTTTCTCTTTTTCTCCCCTTTTCCTTCTCCCAGCTGTCATTTTCTCTCTGTGTATTATTATCTATATCCTTCCTCTTCTTTCCCTCCGCCCACTAATATATATATATATATATATATATATATATATATATATATATATATATATATATATATATATGTGTGTGTGTGTGTGTGTGTGTGTGTGTGTGTGTGTGTGTGTGTGTGTGTGTGTGTATTCAGGCAGCATTTTTCTCTTTATGCAATGTAGACATGGTTGTAAGGTATGGGGAAGAAAAGAAAGATCGGTACTTTAATAAGAGAGTAAGAAGGGGGAGGGAAGAACATGAAGGAGAAAATAAATTTTATTTGATAAGAAGAAACAGAGAGGAAAGGAAAAATCAGGTAGTTTAGTAAGAGGGTAAGAAGGGAGAGTAGAGTAAAAAAAATGTAGTTTAGAATTAGGATAAGAAGAGAGATGAGCTTATGGCAGATACCGGAACAAGAAGTGTGACAGACACAGCTGTTCACCAGTGCCACAAAAAATGACGCCAAATACAAAATATATGGATACATATTGCATTTCATGTACGTTGATTTCATTACTTTTTATATTTTCCTTTTTATTTAGATTTAGCATTTTTACGTCATTAAAACATGAAATTTCATTTTACTACGTCAGTTGCACGGATGAAATTCTAATTTACAACGTCAATTACTTAGTAGAATACATCTGCTCGTTGCTAATTGTCATATGTTTGGATTAATAGTATTCTGTTGGTTGATCATCACTCGGGTGACGTCTGTGGACGTGCAGAGCTTGCATAGCAATCTGCACATGCATGTATTTTCGAAGTGCTAGAATCGTTGTATAGGGACTATCCAATTGTCTCGACCTCCAATGTAGTTTTCCTTGTTGTACGACGAGACGTCACAACGGGCAGCCCTTTGGCTGAAAGGGCTGTCAGAAAATAGGTATAGTTTCACCACAAGTCTGGCTCAAGGGCACCACTTCTGTTTTGTTTTTTCTATCAGAGAATTCTTCAGATGAAATGACTTGGAAGGGTCGAACTACCCAGCTATTTACCAAGTGGAGTCATACCTTCTCCAAGGGCATTAGTGCAACATGATCATAAGCTTGATCGAAATTCGAATTCGGTTCATACGATTCTGTTTTACGCACCAGCGACCGTCACGCTAACCCACGCCTAAATTGTGATTTCCTTGCCTCACTACCACCATTTTATGTTGAGTAAGTATTTCTTGGGCCCCCAACTATGGCAAAATGTGACAGTCTGATACCATCCCCAATCCCACCCCGATACAGTACATGGCTCAAGATTGTATTTTATGGGAGATCATCCAAAACGAGCCCAGTTTTCTGGATTATTCTTTTGAGGATTGATCTTTTTGAGTGTGGCTCCCGGATCTACCAACCCACTCATAAGCATACGAACCAGAGGGATCCCTGGTCAAACTGTGTCAATTTTCGGGCAAAACAATCCATCTGCCCCCGCCCTCTAACCGAAGAGTTTCCATACGCCTATAGACGCAACAGTCGTTCCTGACTGCTCCCCTAGACTGAATATCCCTATTGCACTTAAAGGGATAGGGTCAATCTTATCCGTACCCAAAAGTACACGCATGGGCATACGCTTAACACGACTTGGTGTCACATTCTGCCCTAATGAGGAGGCAGCTAAATATCCGATTCATTCATTCATTGCCGTTGACATTACCATGGAACTCTGACCTTGACCCACCTGCAGCGATGAGAAGGGGCTGTCTGCGAGATGGAACATCGGTCAGTAGGCATCATAATAATTCAAGACAGACGTAAGCTACATTTCAGGAGATAACCATTAATTTTATTATTCTTATATATATATATATATGTGTGTGTGTGTGTGTGTGTGTGTGTGTGCGTGTGTGCGAGCAATCAAAGTAATTAATTACCCATGAAATGCATCTAAACTGACTACAATAACCTACAAACGCATATGAAACTAATGCAAATGTTGTTGTTTTTGTTATTATTAATTATTTTTGCAATCTGTCTGTATTCCTTTGGCCAACTGATACAGCAACAATTTTTAAGCTTCAGACTTGTGAGGAAGGAATAATGAATGAATGACCGTTATGGTGAAGGTTGAGTCCCTTTTGCTCCCGTTCAAGCATAAACATCCTCTTGTATTCTTACCTTTGTTCATTACATTGAGTAGGGTGAGTAGTGAGTGAGAAGAGAAAGGATAAAATATACAAGGAAAATTTAAATGTTATTACCGTAAGAAAAACGGCTTTAGTCCCTGTGGACAGCCATTTACTCTTCCTTCTCTTTACCCACTTGATGAGCAGTGAAAAGGCAAAAGGTAAAAGGAGTAATAAAACTGTTGCAACAGATAAATCAAGTTTTATTGGTGTGAAAAGCCAACAGAGAAGTGTAACGGTCGTACATCAAACAAGCAGATTGATATATACAACTCACAAATACATACTCTCTCTCTCTCTCTCTCTCTCTCTCTCTCTCTCTCTCTCTCTCTCTCTCTCTCTCTCTTTCTTTCCCTGTTTTCTCAACATTTTTCTTACTATTGATCTTTATTTTCTTTCCTCTTTTCGTCTTTCTTCTCTGTTTCTCTTGTTCCCTTATATCGTTTTCTTCCTGTCTTTCTTCCTCTCTCTCTCTCTCTCTCTCTCTCTCTTTGCTTATTTCTTTCTTCCATTCATTATGTATTTATTTCAATGTTTCTTTCCTTCTTTCTCAGTTTCCCTTGTTTCTCCTTGACGCATTATTTTCATTCCTCTTTCGTCTTCTTCTTATCCCTTTTCTCTTCTATACACCTTTTTCGTTGTCTCTACTTTTCCTTTCGTCTCTCTTTTTTCTTCCTTTTCGTTTATTCCCACTGACAAATCCTCCATGTTTTTCTCTCTTTCTGTACTTATATTCTATTTTTCCCATCTCTCTACTTCGTTCAGTCTTTCCCGCATTCATCATTTCTTGGCATTCTTCATCTCCCCACTTCAACCTTTTTGCTTCTGGTGTGTTTTATTTAGAAGCAACACCAGTCATACCGGCTGCTATGAATTACTATTTACAAAAAACACTTCTCTTTCGGTTTGTTTGGTTTCATTTGAGATGGAATCATTCGAATTCCATTGCCAGGAAAGTAGGTGCATTTTTTAACTGACTGATAGAAGATTAAATGGTTCTACATGGACACACTCGTATATGAACGCATAAGCATGAAGACGCACCTGTGAACTCCTGAAAGTTTGTAAATATATGAACATAGGCTGCCCTGATTTGACGCCAGGAATGCGTAAACAGAATTGGTAAAAAATAAAACCATTATGTAAGCATATTAATATAAGCTCTCATTGATAAATATGATATCAATTTGTTATTTTAATATATAAGATAAGTAAATGATAACTCCATAAAATCCTACTTAAATGAATGTTGACTGACTTCAAATGTGCGTTTTGAAAAAAGGCGTAAATCAAATGATCGTAACATCCAGGCAACCCGCAGATATTCATTTCTGATCTGCGCTGTTTACTAACAGTCTGAGTGGTTGTCATGAAAAACAAATAGAATTAAGATGAAAGTAAATACTAAAATCAAAAATTTTAAGTGGTTGATAAGGCTTCGTCTTATGAAAAATAAATGGATATAAAATGGCTGCTACCAACACTAATAGTGTAAAAACAAACATGGTGAAGAGAGAAACGAGGAAAATTAAAGGTAAGGTCAAAAGTTCAATTCTCGTAGCTTAATAGGTAAAAGCAATTGGCCTAGATAACCAGGGTTCCGTGAGGCAAAAAAGGCCGTGGGTTTGAGCCTCACTAATCTATACTGTTTACAAATGGCCGTTGGTAGTCGGTTTGAATGGTTGCGACGAAAGAAAATTCTAATCGATAATGGATAAATATGAATGGCTCGACTTGGAAGAAATTTCCACAACATAAGAACATAGACGGCTGGGCATGTGTGCAGATATCCCTTCAGCCGGATTCTCAAGGTGGGGCTAGCTACATATATATATATATATATATATATATATATATATATATATATATATATATATATATATATATATATATATATGTATGTATGTATGTATGTATGTATGTATGTATATACATTGTGTGTATTAAGGGCGGGGCGGATGTTTATCAATGTATATAAAGAAGTACGAATTGTAACAGATGAACATAATCCTTGAACCTGGAGTTTATATAAATATTTTCAAAATGGTATAACATGTACTTTAATTCGTATCCCAGACAATAATTATTAGTTGTGATAGAAAACAATTAAAGATAGAAATACTAGTAAAAAATTGCTTATTAATAGTTGATGTAATTAGAGTGATGAAATTTGCAAATGTCCTCAGAATAAGAAGAGGAAATCCTGTTTTGGCTGTAATTTCCTGTTATAGTAATGTTGGTAAGTTTGGTAAGGATTTTCTAGAGAATTACGAATTCTGAAAGAAGGCATGACTTCTGACTGGTATGTTCAGTGTCTAGCGCAAAGTCGTTGAGTGCAGATTACTAATGGTAAGATTTTCCTCATTCCAATAAGTACTTACTGTAATGTTGTTGTATCGGTCGGAGCTGGGTGTTGATAATATTGCGGGTAACATTTTTCTATTTTCAACTAAAAATAGTTATTGTCTGAGGCTGAAAGACCCAGGAGGGAAGGATATGCGAAATGGAATTTGTTTAGGATTCGAAATAGGATTCAAGGACCTTATGTGGCTGAAGGAATTACACTATAAAATATCCCTTGATTCAATACGTGGTTAAGTGGTTGGGGTAGCAAGAGTGGAGAAGTATCCTTTGCTTGTTTAGAAACTGATTAGACCAAAAGAAGTTTGTCTGCAGCGAGAGGGACCCAGCGCCAAGGCGTGCTTTAATTAGCAGCGACAATGAATATTAAACGTGCCCGTTGCAAAGTAACGAGGAAAAGAAATAAAAAGTAGGGTTTTTGGTACCTCTTCAAATACGCCTGAAGCCTACAACAGAGGGGAACTTCAATGAATGGGCCCCGAAAAGTTTTATAGATTATAGTTCACCTGCTACATTGCTATTGGTATCATTCAATAACAAGGGTCTATTTAATCATTATTTGTACATCACATGAATTGCATAAATAATAATTCAGCCTTTAGGGTTGTTTACCTATTTAGTGATCGTGCATGTCTATTTATTGGAAATTTCCTTTTTCATCAAATCTCACCAAATGTTGGTGGCAAGCCCCTCCCCTCAGCTCCCCAATATCTAGCAACGCCTCTGCCTACCCCGACCTCTGAGTTTTCTTTTTGTTCTTGTTGTAATAAAAACAGGGGGTCTTTAAAACCTTCCTGTCTATCAACTCTTGAGCCCTTCACTTGGGCATCTCCATCATACGAGTTAATCTATGATAAGTAGCAAATCCGTGTGGTCCAACTATAAACCCCATACCTAAATGAATAGCTTAACGGTGAAATGTAAGACCGATCAAATTAGCCCCACTTCCACCATTGTTGTTAAGGGAGTCAGAAACCTCAAATAATCACGAACTATATTTTTACTTACATTGAATATGTAAAACAATACGATTCCATTTGTAAAACTTTCACTTTCAATATTTTTCTTCATGATGTCAAAACAGAAAATCATGTTTAACAAATTGACAATAGAATAGCTATTGTTGAAGCTTAACAGTTTGTCATGTGGCTAAATTAAGATGAAAATGGGGCTCAGAATATTGTGATTTTTTAAGTGTGGATGGCATATTTGCCTTGAAATCTGCATTCATACCAACAACTGGCTCCAGTACACAATAACTAACTAACTTATTTACCAAATAGAATTGATGTGGCATAGTTTCCAATTGGGTAAAAACATTGTGGGGAACAGATGGCCTAACGGTTAAGAAGGCGTAAAATGGAATTGATGAATCGAGTTCAAAACTTAGTGCCTCATGTTTCACGATGCGAAACAGGAAACAGCTTTGCCTCACTCTGCTTTTTATAAACGATGGAGACTCTTCCGTCCTTCCGGACTAGACACTGATTCCGCTAAATGAAACTACATGCTTCTGAAATTCAAAACCACGATTGTAACGTGAGATTCAATGGTGCTTTAATTTACAATGTACATATCAAGTGTTGTCGTTAATTTTCCTAGAGGTGGACGGGGCCATGTTTCTGACGAGGCTGCAACCTTATGTTTGTACGAATAGCATTTAAAACAGGGAAAAACAGCCCAACACAATGGACTTTTTAAAAAGCTTCCCAAAGATGACGTCGAACGAGGGTCAGAGAATGACGTCTGCTCACATGATTGCTTTTAAAATCGCACTGAAAAATTGAGGACATCTCTTTTTTTCTTGTAAGCGGTGCCTGCAGGTGAAACAGGTTGTCAGCATGAAATAGGACAGAAAAACCTGCAGATGTCAATTTCTGACATCTAGACAAAAACATCAGGATTTAAATGAGAAATATCTAAATTGGAAAGACTGAGCAAGGAACATAACTCACATTTCGATATGTCTGTCAGTGACGGCAATCAAAGCTTGATATGCTAACGCATCTAAAAATATTAGAGTGAATTTCGCAGCTGAATTGTCCATGAAATTTTCCATCTCATTGGGGAACAACGCTTCAACGGAAGTTTCATCCGGAAAAATACTGTGTGTGTACACAAGTTCCCAGCAAAAAGATTTTCAATTGAGAATTCAATTAGTTCTTTTGAAAAAGTGGAGCCTAAGAGCTTTTGTCCATCCCTGAATCATTTGGTGCCGCCGATTTAAAAGAAAATAAAAACTGCTCGACAGATTGATAGATCATATTTTGCCGATTCCCCTCAAGCCCTCCACGTTAATTATCAACATTCAAACATGATCTTTACTTAAACCTCATACTAGCTACCCCTTCGACCATTGAAGAGGTTCCATGAAGGTATGGCAGAATTATTGATTTCACTTGTTGAACGTTGTCATTCACTATTCTTAGCTTCGTACCCACACGAGGTCCTCATGGTGAGACACCCAATGAGGATCGAACTCACTACACTAACAAATTGACAATTCCAACCCGCGAACATCCACTTGCTAAAGATGGTTGGAGTAAGAGTTGAGGGACCGAACATAAAAATAGATTGATTGATATGAACGGATTGAGATTGATAGATAAGTAGAAAGAAAAAAATTAAGCTTAAAGTGGATTGAACCATCTTATTTATTGGTGTGTATTTAAAACATTTATGTAACTTGCTAAGTCAGCAACGTCCATATACGTTTTAACAAGTCATTGCCAATTGTACCAAAGGCTGTAAAAACAAAACTTTGTTTTAAAAATGTCCAGTAGCTGTCATGGGCACGGTGATAGTGTCATGTGCCCGAAATTCAGGGGCGAAAACTCTGGAATATGTCAGCGATGTGTTTGTCCCAACAATGCGGCTGCCTGACCAATGCTGCCAATTCAGATGTTTTTCATTTAATTTACCGTATTTTCATTTGATTTACCGCATTTCCCAAGCGTCGAAGGCGCTATTTCGCTTCCCGAAGGAAGTCTCAAAAACTTACTCGTCGGTCATGACTTTTTCAATAACAACCATTTTCTTTCCTTCCCCAAAAAGACAGTGGGCGAAAATGCACGTTGTTAAATCATGTGTTCGAAGCCACAAGAGAAAGAAATTCTCCGGGAAAACAGAGAGAGGTAGAGGGGGGGGGCAGACAGTCAGACCCTTGTTTTTAGAACCCTAAATCGTATGGGAGCAAGCCGTATAAAAAAAGGTGTGGATGGCAGTGACTCTGCCACCGTCAATACTTCACTCTTTCATTTTCTCTCCCATCTATCTGGGCTGGTCTGCCTAAGTAAATAGCTTTTCTCTTCTCTGTCTTGTTAGTCTCAATTTCGTTTTCCCCTTTTATCAGGGGCCACTGTGCCTCGGACCCAGAGGCCAACATTATCATTCCATCCGATGCCACACCGTATCCTGTTACACTCTACCCTTACTGAATGTAATTTTACATACAAGAGAATATTATAAAACGGATTTGTTTCATTCAGCCACAGATAAACCTGAAGCTTTTAAGTTGTAAAAAAGTTTACCTTCCTTTTTGACGTCGTAAAGTGGGAAAGGTTTCCTTTCACTTTTGACCTCTTGAAGGGGATGGAGAATCACCCTTTACTTTAGAACCCTTAAAGGGAATGGAAAGTCTCCCTTACTTCTGGTCCTCTTCAAATGAGAAAGGGAAGTTTCCCTTCACTTTTGATCCTTTAAAAAATTCGATATAATTGCTCTCACTGACTGACTGTCAGACTGACATAGCGAAATATGAGTTACCCCCCCCCAAACCCTGCTCAGTGTGGCCAATTTAGATGTTTTTCATCTCCATCTAGTTGTTTTGGATTGTATTTAGATTTCAGGAATCATTATTTACATCACTTTTAATGAATTAATATTCTTATTAAATCTATGAGAAATAAGTAATATTTTTTAGTTAAGATAATCAATATTCTTATTGAATTTATAGTCATAAAATCGGTAATATTTTTAATGAATTCAGCAAGTCTCAATAAATAAATGTTGGACATTTAATTTAGTAATAATTTGATATATTTTTTAGGTTTTAGATATATATCTGAAGAATCTAGAAGTTTCTAGGTGTTTTAAGATATTTTTGATTCAATTTAGGTTGGCAACACTGTCGTCGCTAGATCTTCACACAAAAACTAGCACATCTATGGTCTGATTTCCTGGTTCATTGGTTCTATGATTATTCAGAACGAAGATACACAAGAGAAGAGGGATACGAATATTTCAATCTGCCAACGAAGTTGGAAGAAGTATATGTATTCTCTACATATGTTCGTTCCCATAATATCTGTAGAAGTTTGAGAACCTACACGACCTCCAAGTAATGATAGATGAACTAAATGAAGAGAGCAAGAAAGTCGGCCTACACATGAACTTCAGTAAGACAAAGATCATGTCCAAAAACCGCATCGGAGATAAAAACACTAAGATCAAAATCGAGGACAGAACTGAAGGAAGTAGATCACTACATCAACCAAGGACAACGAATCTCCATGAGACCCTCAAAAGAAAAAGAAATCGAGCGAAGAATCATACTAGGATGGCAAGCCTTTGGCAGAGCAAGCTCAACCTTCAAATATAAGAAGATCCCATTAATCTTAAAGAGAAGGGTGTATAACCAATGCATCCTCCCAATAGTCACTTATGGAGAAGCTAACCAAGAGACAGATCCGCTAATTTAGAACCATGCAACGTGCACATGAAAGAATTATCCTGGGCCTCATTTGGAGAGACCACAAGACAGCACAGTACATCTGAGAAAAGACAAGAGTCAGGGACATCATAGAATCCATTAAAAATTTCAATTTGCGGTGGGCTGGCCATGTTGCAAGAATGGCAGACAACCGATGGACATCATGACTCACGACATGGATTCCCCGAGATTACATGCGCAACCGAGACTGACAGAATATTAGATGGAAAGACAAGCTAGACAAATTCAGAAAGTACTGGCTCCGCAACGCCCATGATAGAGAAGTGTGGCGAATCCTTGGGAAGGTCTATGTCCAACAACGGACGTTAAGAGACTGATGATGATGATGATGATGATGATGATGATGATGATGATGATGATGTCTACGAATAACCTTTTATTTTCCTCTTTTGAAAATTCATCCAGCACATTGATTTTATGGGATTATTCAATTTGCGATGTAATTTTATGCTAAATTTGTCCCTCTGTGACCGACAAAGTCCAAGCTTTTTGCGTTTTTTTTTTATTCGAACGTTTCTTGTAAAAGCAGAAGTTTCAGGCAAAACGTGAGATGGGTAATTCATTCGTTGATCACCTTTTATTCCATTTTTTCTCTTAATTTATCATAGCCATTCAGCTATAGACATTGGTCACGTGACGGTTTTTTTCAAGACTTGTTTCCCTTTGTTTCTGTTTTGTTTTTCGTTACTGCGAAAAGTGCATTAATTCCTATACCTTTTAGTCCTTCTTCCTTCTATAAAAACGTTTCATTATTTGATTAATTAGTTAATCATTTTCTTCTCCGATAAATAAGAGAGTTTCGTTTCGTTTCAGCGCCTCTTTCTCCCCATCCTTCCACGTCAGTCCATGTGTCTCCAACGCATTCACCCTCGAGGATACTCTTCCACGCATCAAGCAGTTACCTTTTTTTCTTGTGGCAAATCAAAAACAAGAGACGAAAATTTGATTAGGTCTTCTGGAGTGGCATTTTTCCAATCTTTCTCTATATAACAGTCTTCATCCTCATCTCCATAAACACGTCTAAGTTTACCCTTATGCTGGCTATGGCATCAGTTATCATACATCACAAGTTTCTCTCTCCCCCTCTCTCTCTCTCTCTCTCTCTCTCTCTCTCTATATATATATATATATATATATATATATATATGCTTGTTTTTCTCAGTTTCCAATTTGTGAAATGATGGGTGACAAGCACCTGAAGTGGCGTCACTCACATCGACATGCGAAAAATACATCTACTCTCTCAAGAAAAAAAATCATAAGCTGTGCATTCAATGTGGTTATGGTGAGATACAAGAATCAACGGGAACCAACGTGAAAGAAGCAAATATATCATTTATTTCAAGTAACTCTTCTTACTGTGATATGTTGAGGCGATCGTTGAGAGTGTCTCTTACACGGAAATCGAACTCAGATAAAAGTCAGATTTTAAAGCATTACACACTGTTAGAAACGAACATCAAATATGAATTTGTAGTGATCCCAATTTAGTTTATGTATATATATACCTATATAAGGGAAAGATTTTATAAAAAAGTATGACTTTAACATACTACAAATACACATACGCCCACATTCTTTCTCTCTCACTCTCCTCCTCTCCACCTTAAAAGACAATAACTGAATTTGGGAACAGAAAAACATCTGAGAATTCACCTAAGGCTATACATTTTTCATGGAATTGCCGAAATAAGGCAAAATAAACATGTTTTTCATGGAAATTATCCCCTTTTACCATAAATGGTGGGAATTCTTAATAAAAGGGCCCAAACTTCTAATAAAACGAAATCCTCTATTTAATCAGTGGAAGCAAAGAGACACAAGGGCAGTCCGTCTAAATCCTCTGACAAATAACACTACGGCTCAATCAAAAGTTAAATATCTTGATAACAGACTTTTAATTTACACATTAAAAAGACTTTACATTCACTGCACATTACAAAAATAATTTCTCTTATTTGTATAGAATGTATATCAATTAATAGTGTAGCATTTTTACGCAATAATAATTCGTCGTTTATTCCTCTGTAATTTGTTCCTCTTTAGCTTACAGGCCTTTCCTTTCCCACACTTAGCTGAATTATACCAGCCATGCTCTCTTCTAAGTAGTAGTAAGTAAGTACTCACCTAGTTTTATCTGGTACCGTATTAAAAATCCTATCTTGATGGAATCCTTAGAAACTGCCTCAAGGTAGATGGTTACATTCAATACGTCGATAGAAATGATAGAGTTTGTTGATATAAATGAAACTGATAAATGTATAGTAATTGGGAAAGTACAGTACTATACTTATATAAATTTAGATGTACTACCACTTCAACGTGTGACAAATTATGCGATTTCTCCTTTTCTATGCATTTAATCGGAAAAGTCTGGAAGAGGAAGATTGTCTGGATCACCTGTTGTTTTACGATTGATGATTGCATCATAGTCTTGAAGTGTTCAACATCTTGGTCACTCAAACTTGAAGGATTTGTAGATGCTACACAACAGCTTTGAAGTTCATTATTGTTGTTTAACTTCTTAAGCATATAATTGAGGCAAAGTAATTTCACGTGCTTTGATCTTTTACTGTAAAACTTTTCATTCAACAAATGATGCAACATTAGTTCTTGATCAATTATAGAATTACATTGTTATAGTCCATCAATTATTTCAAGTTATCCATAATGGGCCGTTCAGTTACATTTTCATCTTCATTGCCATAGCTATCATTGTTGTTTCTTTCAGCATTCAGTACCATATAAAATGTCAGAATTAGTGCAGGTGGCCATGGTGCCAGTGATGAGTTCTTAGAGGAGGAGGCGGCACAAAATAAATCCAACAAGGTAATGTAAGTTCTTACTTATATATATATATATATATATATATATATATATATATATATATATATATATATATATATATATATATATATAATTAATTTGTTATTTTGATTTATAGAATAAGTAAATAATCGAAAAAAAAGAACATAAATTACAGAAAAAGAGAAAAAATGGGTAAGTTTCAAACCGATGCCATTGTAAATTGGCGTAAAATCAGGACAACCTGTACAGAACCCAACTGGCATTTCTTCCTTATACCCATCGATTTTGCCAGATATTCTTCATTAAACTTCTTCTAAACTAATTATGGCAGCACTTCCCTCGAAACCTTTTACCTATTCAAGTATCCCATGAAGAATTTAGATCTCATTTGATGCAGAAAATCTTGTCACCATTTTCATCAACTTTATTTTCGAACATGAAGGCAGGCCACAACTTAGGCCATCATTCCTTCAGTGTGAATGCCTTTACCTTCTACCAAACATAAGCAACGAAACAAAGAACTTCATCATTTACAATTTTCTTTGATGAATGTTTCACCAGGCTTGTCAGAATTTACCACTTTTAACTTACGCTTCCTGAAAAGTGAGTTTTCATAGAGCGTTGTATCCTTTGATCTGGGGCTTAAATAAGGGATGCATAGTTTGGTGGTAAATATGCTGTGTCTATCTATCATTGTAGTTTACAATGGTCGATTTTCAGTTGAATCATTTCTGTTTTGAAGTTTTTACTTAACCTTCTGCCTAAAAAGGTTCCAGTAGACCCTAAATATACTGTACGTGCAGTTTCCTCTATTCTAATGGATTGAAGAAATTACCTCGTTTGATTTTAAATATGTGTATCTTATTTTTAAATTATACATCAAATCATTGTCTGGAGAATTTAGATTTTTGTCTCCATTTTTGGATCAAAAAATGAACCATGATCCTGTTCCGTCCGAACGATAGAACAAACAATAGACATTTTGTATTTGTTAGTAATTTCATTTCTTTCTAGGTTACATTTGTAATGACGTGGATGAACTTGGCTCTTTCTAATATATGATATAATTCTAGGCACAGTTTCAAAGTGACTCATTCGCTTATCTCTGGCAGTTTTGCTTACATTAAAAAGAGTAATATTGACTCCATTGTAAAATAATATACATGACACCACAAGACCAATCAGTGTACTTTATTCTTACACAATAGTATAACTCTGGGCAGTCATCCGATCAGCCTTATTTGCATGATGTAATACTGGACAAACTGTATCACCTTTTAAGTTCCTTATCATTGGATTGTTCAAATGCTTCGGCTGCTTCTTCATCTTCCATTGATAAGGTTCTCCTAGAGCAGGGGTTCTCGAGTTGGATATGCGTACCTCAAGTACAAAAAGAAATTATAGGGTACGTGACTTTTGTAAAAACTTATGAAATTCCGGAGAAATAACAACCAACTAAAAGCATAAAAACGCTTGAGAACGCTTGTCCTACACCACCAATATAAAGCAGTTTTATCCACATGATACGTATACTCGGCAACACCTTCGGGGTCTGCAGATCGTTTTTCTCTACACACATTACGCATTGGAATTTGATTATTAAGCTTCTTTAACTTTTGTAGCCATCTTTCATTGAAATTACACTCATGTTCCAAGTGAATTTTTCCTTGCCTTTGCTGACAACTTTACTCCATCATTCGAAAGTTGTCGAAACCAACCTATTCTCGGTCATGGTCAACAGTCTTCTTATCAGCTTTCTTAGTTTCACTACTGCTCATCTGCTACTTGAAGTCCCTGTTTGGGGAAAATTTCAACATTTTCTCCCTTCACTCTTTTGAATCCTTCACAGTTGATGAGTTGACAGCCCACGTCTTAATCTGTTTCAGTACAGAAACATTGCAGCCAAGTTCTCTCAACATTTCGAATTCTTCTAGCATTGATATGGGCTTGTGGATGCACTTTGCACCAACACTGATACATACACTTTGTTTTAAAAAATCATTCCTAGGGATAATTGGAATCAAATTAGGCTACGAATCTCAAAAACCGATGAAGCCGTAAGAACGATTATGGAATCAGCCCGTCTTTTTTTACGTCAATTTGTTCATTATGGGAGTATACATACCTTTATAAACTTCCGTGTACTATCAATCAACTTGTTGTGTCCAAAATTTATCAAATTGTGGTTCAAATTTTGAGATTCCTGTGAGTGAAAACTGACTGTAAGTGACAATCTGTTAATGCAGATCTATCAACAGATATGATATGATTCATCTTTAAACATGTTTTCCACATTAATAACTTGTGCCAAATACTGAAAGCTATCCATGAACAAATGATTTTAAAGAACTATATCCTTCGTTAGATATTCAATCAAGTTATATAATTCTCAAGATAAGTCCTGTCCTGGCGAAAGTGGCTTTACTGGGGGATGAATAAACACTGTCAAAACGGGAAAAGCGCTTTTTTGTGAAATCAAGCGGTAAGGAAGAGGTGGTCTTCAGCTGAACTTGAACTCGCATCCTACACCTCCATTTCCTTCAATCTGTATATTGCTTGTATACATTGGAAACTTCTCAATTCCAAACACTCTTAACATGTATTTGTCACATATTATCAGCAACAGCTACCCGCCCATCTCTCTCCCTACCTTCTTATCAAACCACTTGACTTTATTTTCCCCCTCCCATTCACAATCTTAGTGACAGTAGCAGTCGTCAGCTGAGCCTGTTACTGTAAACTTTTGATAAGCTCCAGGGAAGTGACTGGTCATGGATCAGTTACTCTAACGATCGAAGGATACTCATCAATGCTGTGAGAAAGATAAAAGAAAAACTACTTAAAAAATCAATATTGAAAATACTTCATCTTAAAATCCACATATTGAGACTATATTCAAAAGTCCAAGTACTTTTATATACATACATGTATATTTTTGAATAGAAGCCAATACGTTTTGATTAAAGGTATTTGTTTTGAATAAAAGTATTTACGAGTATTAATAACTCGGTAATAAGGCCAACGCCAGATAACCTTGCTTATCTTCAACGAACTCGCTGTTATTCAAATAAACAAATGGTCGAAATGTCTTGGCCATAACTAATTAATCAGTGTAAATGCTAAGACACGAGTCAGTCACGTGACTAATAACGTGCTCAATTGACACTATGTTGTTGATATGTTTTTAATAAAAGAAAAAATTAGCCGGGATAAAGATTGATATTATCAATTAAGTTTTGTCGTTTCGTCATTTTATGCACCCCACACACACTTATACATAAATATAATCATGTAAAATTTTCATATTGTAATGCTGAAAAAGAACAACTTTTTTAGTCAATATTTATAAATAGTCATAAAGTATCCGCGACCATGTGTCACGCAAGCCACTTTTAATCTGATCTGTGTTATACCAACGAGATGTCTTATAATTGTTTATCATATATTTTCAGGTTTTCGTTGCAACAACAACAACAACAACAACAAGATAAAATCATTGGCTGCCAGGTGAGTTAGTTAGTTGCATATTTCCCCACCGACACCAATGATCGGTGTTCGAAACCAGAGAAAAAATCAGGATTTCGAATGACAATTTTTAAGGCAGCAATTGTCAGTGGGCAAGGTTCTCTCTCATCACTAGAAATGAACCCAACTAATCCCCACCAAGGGGTAACAGTCATAAATTAAAATTACAGAAGCCTAAAAGAGTAGTATTTTTTATTACTCACAGAAAAAAACCAGGAATGCAGAGCCCTTTCCGTTTGCTACCACCATAAAAATGAAAACCCTAACACTGATAAGGAACTAACGAAATAAACTTAATATATCAATTCTTACTGGTTAAGATAATTTTGATCTGGCGGGGATTAACGAAAAAGTCCAAAAATGAAATGCCGTATATTGCTGATTTATTCTTATTTCAACCTTTTGGCAGCATTAAGATCCTCTTCAGGGAAATCTGAAAATATCTGACAACTTGACTGATCTGGAACCCAGCTTAAAAGACATACAAGACTGATCATTCAAAAGAAAAGTTGAAAACTCAAAAAGCTGTTTGGTAACACAGCAAATATAGATTCAACTTAGTGACACAAGAAGTTGAAACTTGAACATTTTTATTTCTATCTATATTCGGACCATCCTCATCTTTGTTGTTTTTCATACAACGTTTCGGCCGTTGCACTCTACGGCCTTCGTCAGGTATCATTGTATGAAAAACAACAAAGATGAGGATGGTCCGAATATAAATAGAAATAATGATAATACCTCATCTCAAAAATTCCGAGATATATTGAAATTTTTGTTTTGAATATCCGTGCCTTAAAATTACTGAGTTTGGCTTTTGGTGAGAAATACCAGCAAAAACTTCTGGTTTTTGGTGAGAAGTAGCAGAAGACCTTTTGACTTTTAGTGAGATGTAGCAGAAAACCATTTGGCTTTTGGTGAGAAGTAGCAGAAGACCTTTTGGCTTTTGGTGAGAAGTAACAAAAAACCCTTTTGGCCTTTGTTGAGGAGTAGCAAAAAAATCTTTTGGCTTTTGGTGAGAAGTAACAAAAAAAAACATTTGGCTTTGGGTGAGAAGTAACAAAAAAACTTTTGGGTATTTGGGACAAAGTACAGAATAACATTTTGACTTTTGGTGAGAAGTAGCAAAAAAAACCTTTTAGCCTTTGGTGAAAATTAGAAAAATTTGGGGTTTTGGTGAGAAATAGCAAAAAAATCTTTGGCTTTTGGGGAGGAGTAGCAAAAAACGTTTTGGCTTTTGGCAGGAAGTAGAAAATAAACCTTTTAGTCTTTGGTGAGAAATGGAAAAAAAATTAGGGCTTTGCTGAGAGTAGCAAAAAACCCTCTGGCCTTTGGTGAGAAGTAGTGAAAAAAAACCTTTGGCTCTTGGAGAGGAGTACCGAAATAACCTTTTGGCTTTTGGTGTAACTTTGTAAAAAGGTTTTTTTGCTACTTCTCACCATAGGTCAAAATTTTTTTTTTTGGGGGGGGGGTTACTTCTCACCAAAAAACAAATGTTTTTTTCTACTTCTACCTAAAAGACAAAACATGGTGAAATTGGTGAAAATTTTTTTAAAAACCTTTTGGCTTCTGGTGACAAGTAGCAAAAAAACATCTGGCCTTTATTGAGAAGTAGCAAAAAACCCTCTATCCTTCGATGAAAATTAGCAAAAAATCGTTTTGGCTTTTGGTGAGAAGTAACAAAAAAAACTTTTGCCCTTTGGTGAAATGTATCAAAAAAACTTTGCCCTTTGGTGAGAAGTAGCAAAAAAACCTTTGGGCTTTCATGGAAAAGTTGCAAAAAACATTTGGGCTTTAGGTTAGAAGAAGCTGAAAACCCTTCAGCCTTCGGTGAGAAGTGGCAAAAAAACCTTCTGGCTTTCGGTAAGACGTACCATAAAAAAATCTGGCTTTTTGTGAGGAGTACCAAAAAACTTTTTGGCTTTTGGTAAGAAGTAGCAAAAAAACCTTTTGGCTTTTGATGAGAAGTAGCAAAAAAACCTTTTGGCTTTTGGTGAGAAAAATAATTTGGCTTTTGGTGAGAAGTAGCAAAAAAAACCATCTGACCTTTGGTGAGAAGTAGCAAAAAAAACTTTCGGCTTTTGGTGAGAAGTAGGAAAAAACACTTCTGGCCTTTAGTGAGAAGTATCAAAAAAAGCCTTTTTGCTTTTGTGGAGAAGTTTCAAAAAACCATCTGGCTTCTGGTGGGAAATACCGGAAGCCAGAAGGTTTAGGTTAGAAGAAGCTGAAAAACCTTTCTAGCCTTCGGTGAGAAGCAGCAAAAAAACTATCCAGCTTACAATAAAAAGTAGCAGAAAAATATCTGGACTTTGGTGAGGAGTAGCAAAAACATTTTGGCTTTTGGTGAGAAGTGGAAGATAAACTTTTTAGCCTTTGGTGAGAATTGCAAAAAAAATTTTGCAGTTTGGTGGGAAGTTGCAAAAAAACCTTTTAGCCTTTGGTGAAAAATAGCATAAAAAACTTTTGCCCTCTGGTGAGGAGTTGCAAGAGACCCTTTTGGCCTTTGGTGAGAAGTAGCAAAAAAGCCTTTTGACTTTTGTGGAGAAGTTGCAAAAAAACGTTTTGGCTTTTGGTGAGAAGTAGAGAATAATCCCTTCAGCCTTTGGTGAGAAGTAACAAAAACAACTTCTGGCCTTTGGCGAAAAATAGCCAAAAAACATTTGGCCTTTGGTGAAAAGTAGCAAAAAATACATTTCGCCTTCCGTGAGAAGTAACAAAAAGGCATTTTGGCTTTTGGGAGAAGTTACAAAAAAACTTCTGGCTTTTGGTGAGAAATTGCAAAAAACTTTTGGGCTTTGGTGAGAAGTATTTTATTTTTACTACTAAGCGTGTCCTATCGTGGCAGAAGGGTACCATAGAGGATTGATTGCAGTCGAAGTAACCACAGGGCACCATTTATATCAGCAATATTCTCTTTTGGTGAGCGAAAAAGGATGTGTATATCGTTGGATAGACGAAGGTACCGTACCCTCCGCACATTACAAGCAAATGCAAGTCTTACTGTGCCTGAAACTCATGATTTATATTCAAATCAATATGGGATTGCACATGTCTTACAGGTCTGGGGATATTTCTCACTTATTTTGTCAAAGTCTTGACTTAGTAAGAGTCTATACTGTGGGGGTTTCATAAGAAAAGGAATCTTTACTTCCTAACCAGAGTTGGAGGCTTTCTCCATTGCCTCATTTTGTTTTTGTTTTTGTTTTTTCTTCATCTTGACCGAAATCATTTTCTATCCGAAGTCTGATTCTGCTCTAACATATTTATGCTATTTATCATTTATTACTATTTTTATTATTATTGAAGCAGCGCAACAAACAACAAAGTAGAAAACAATGGAATAGCACAGCAAACAAGGAAAGAAAAATAGGAAAAGAAAAAATTCTTCGGAGAATTTAATAGACAGATACGAGATGTGGTGGACGAGAGGTCATGGACGTGGCTACGAAAAGAAAACCTGCGGAGAGAAACGGAATCGCTCATCGTGGGAGCTCAAAACAAAAATTGACAGAACACAAACAGAAGTGCCGCCAATGTGGAGAAAAGAGATGAGACTGCGAACCACGTAACCATTGGATGTAGTCAATTAGCCCAGGAGGAGTATAAACACAGACACGATAGAGTAGCAACTGTGATACATTGCGAACTGAGTAAACGAATGGGATTTAACCGTACAGAGGTGGGACCAGCACAAACCAGAGACAGCCCTGGAGAAACTCAAATTACACTGGGACTTTGGCATCCAAACCAACCACCTCATCCAGGCAAGAAGACTGTCTGCGATTACTGGATGATGATGATGATGATGATGATGATGATGATGATGATGATGATGATGATGATGATGATGATGATGATGATGATGATGATGATGATGATGATGATTGTTATTGTTATTGTTATTGTTATTATTATTATTATTATTATTATTATTATTATTATTATAGTAATAATAATAATTTTTGAGAATGTATTTTATTGCACGCCGAGTTTCAGCTAGAAACTAGGGCTAGCAACGATGTTATGGTTTAGTAGGCACTGACGTTTTTTTTGTTTCGTTACGTTTTCCAAAGAAAGGAGATCAATACAATAGGATATACAAGAAACAATACATAGTTCTATGAAAGACACGATATTTACATAGACAGTGCTTTGCGAAGGATGTCGGCGGTGCCTATGGGGACAATTTTCTGTGTTTTATAAATTTTTAGTTTCCCTGGAATTCAACTTAGATATTTGTCGGCACCTCAAGGGTTCCTATAACAACAGGTATTGTTTCAGTTTGAAGTTGTCACATTTTTCTGGTCTCAATTTTCATTCCTTTTTTTCTTTGGCAACTTATATTTCTATTTTCTATTCTGAACTCCATCCCAATGTCATCATTGTATTCTTTCATTTTGTTGGATAACATTTCGGGCTGTCTTTGCAAATAGTTTTATGTCATCCATGTAAATGCGATGGTTGACTTTGCTTTGGAAAATTAGTTTCCTTAGTTACCATTCAACAGAATCCTGAAAAACAGCATATTATTATTATTATTATTATTATTATTATTATTATTATTATTATTATTATTATTATTATTATTATTATTATTATTATTATTATGCAATCTCACACCAGATGCCTGGTGGTTACCGCTGGAGGTTATATGACTATTATTATTCGTTAGGTTTTCACACGACTGCGAATTCTGTTTAGTGCTTATCCAGCCATTTCATATTAACCAAAACTGGCCTACCGCAAGCAATGACGTTTTAATTCTCTTCCAAGTACCTCCTTGGGACCACACACACACACACACACACACACACATCTCAGCGACTCCTCCATGACTACCTGTGAAGTCATCTTTCGAGATCACCATCAGCTGTCTCATCACGTTTTCCTCAATCTCGTCTATAGTCTGAAATCTTATTCCTTTCAAACAGAAGTCAGTGGGAGCTCAATCTATGTTGTAGCTGGGGGCTTCTGCCAAGAGACCTACATGAAGAAAGGGCAGAATCTGTTATTGTGAATGCAACAGTCACTCACTTCAGAAGCTCACTCAATGGGGTTGCACTGTTGACTGAGTAACCCACGGTAAGGTACCTTCTCATTGGTTGCCAAGTTACATCAAAGTGACACAATCAGTTCTCGAGATATTTAAAATAGCTGGATATTTCTCCGGGATGACCCTGTCGTTTCTAATGGATTCCCTGGAGATTAAAGGATAGCAAGTCTCCTCAATACTCCAGCACTCTCTCCAGTATTCCAGTAATGCCGTAGTCTGGATATTTTCAAGTCTTCCATGAATTTTCAAATCTTCCAAATCCTTACAAATCCCTTATATCAAATATTATTCCACTACATTGAATAAATCTGGATATTCCAATATATTTCCGTTCGTATCCTGTCGAATTTGGGGCCGTGTTATAGGACATTCCATGACATGTGTCTCTTGGTTATTTAAGATAATTAGATTAGAATGGCGAATTTCTCTTTGTCCATTTTTGATCTTTAAATGTCCGTCCAAGAAACAAAAGCTTCAAAAACTGGATGCAAACATTAGTTCTTATTATTTCATTGTTAACTTGATAATTCACTTCCATTATTCATTGATGCTGTCTTTATTCTCTTCAAACAACCAATTCTCAATGTTCATTATTTGTTGTACGGCCCACATGTATCGTTAATACTGGACTACTGACTCGAAATATGACAGCTTTCAACTTTTGATTAATATATTCAATAAACTCAGTCTAGGAGCCAATGATAAATTCCTTGTGGATATTAGCAAAATAGTCTTGGTTTTGACATATTAATCCTGAAATAATGATTTATAACAATGTTCCTCAAACTATTTCAGTGTCATTCAATTCTGAGTCTTTTTCACGAAATGTTATTCCCCTGGGACAGAGTTTTCTCATGTGTTTGATCTTTTTTATTTTATCCTCCCTGGCATATAATTTTATACTTGGTTCATTTTGTATCATGAACTTTTTTTACCTTTTCTGAAACGTTATATGACTGTAAATTTGGGAGATATCGTGTCACTTTAAAATTGATGCAGGTAGAGAGAGAGAGAGAAACATATCCAATTTTCAGCAGTAAGACCTTACTTACTAATTCAATGCCAGTGCCCTTTTTACTCAAGAAAAATATTGATTTCTGAAAAGATGAAATCTAAATGTTTCGTTCAACTCGGAAATAATTTCGATCACCCTTTATTCACCCCAGAAATAATTTCGATCACCCTTCATTTACCCAAGAAATAATTTCAATCACCCTTGTTTAACTCTAGAAATAATTTTAATCACCCTTATATGAATCATATACCAGTTTAAGAGGCACTGGTTTCTAATAGACTGAAAGCTGCCCTATTGGCCGGTTTCTTGCTTGTATATATGTAAGGAGTTCAAGCCGAACTAGAGAAATTCTTCACACACATGAACTTTACACACGATAAATCGGTCCACCCTAAACACCTGAAAAACAAACCTACCATTTTCACAAGCATTTAAGATCAGGAGAATTTGTTCTACAAATACTGAACTCGATAAACACATCTACAACCTACTACAACATTTCACTAAGCGAGAATATACACTAGACGATACAAATAAAATACTAAAAAAGGCTTCTTCAATATTCAGAGAAAAAACCCTTACACTCTCTAACAAAAATAAACCCGACTGCATACCACTTATAACCACTTTCCACAACATACTACCCCCTCTGTCACATATGATTAATAAGAAATGGAAAATACTTACATTCAAAACAGAACTCAAAGAAATATTCTTAAAACCATGAGTCATCATCTACCGCAGACCCCAAAACATCAAAGATGATTAGCAGTAATACTATAATAAACAACAGTCTCACATAACACCATTCCTAAAAGTGTTAAATTCTGCCAACCCTTCAACAAAAGAAATAGTATGTGCTGCAACCACCTTTAACACACCAGCACCTTCACTAGCTCTACAAGACGTTCTACCTCTACCATAATTCTAACTGCAAAATCAAAAATGTCACCTATTTCTTAGAATGTAATAGATCCAAATTGCAGTAAATAGGCTAGTCTGAGTGGTAATTCAACATTGGACTCAATAACTCTAGGCACAGAATTAAACCATCCAATCATCCCAACTTACTCCCAGTAGAACAACACTTCTACACCCCCGGCCAAAATTTCAGCACAGATGTGAGATTCACAATCATTGAAAAAATAGAAGAAAATACACCTCCCGACTACATGAAGATATGTGGATTAACAATTATTCTATACTCACCAGCTCACTATTCTTTGGACTATACTTCTACTGAGGTCCAAACACCCCTGAATACTGATATACCCTCATGTCCCACAACAACCCCACATCCACACATTATCCCCCTTTATGTACATCAAATATTGGGAACTTGATACAGTCACACAGACACCTTACCTACAGAAACCTTTGTATGGTATTTCATATGCACAACTCAAAGTCATCAGACTTTCTGGAAACATCCACAATAACACAAGGACAGACAGACCACGTAGTTCTTAGTGGATAATGATTAAGATAAAGTTTAGATGAAGATAATAGAAAGCGTTTCACAAGGTATTTTCCTTTATTTATTGATACTTATTTATCGTTGGGCAGTGATCACTAGAAAATCTGAATTTTCTTAAAACAAGCGGATACAGATTAGAGAACAATTTAGCATGAATTCACACAGCAAACTGAAACCCCCACTGAAACCTCGCTGGGGGAAACAAAAAACAATTCTTGTAGAGATAATAAGGAGTAAATATTGAAATTTCAGCCCTCTAGTTGAAAACTGAGAATAACCTATGTTGACAGTTTTAGCGACAGTTTTGGTTGACAGTTTCTAATATGAGTTAAATACTTTGACAGGCTAAGGAAGAATGAGATAGATTGATAGATAACAATCCCTTGGGGTATGTAGACTAAGCAACAGATTGTCAATGAGATAAATAGTTTGAGAGATATTAGCCATATTTTGTGTTTAAAAAAATAATGAGTATATGTTTCGATTTTCAGCTCTCAACTTCATTGGTGTGGCATGTGCACGTGACACAGACATACCCAGCCAGCCAGCCAGCCAGTCAGCCAGCCAAACAGATCCACTCTAAAATGTTTAAACCGGTTTAGTTAACAGTTTTGGTTGAGAGATTATAACTATGGAGGTCTTCCATAGATTCTTTGTACAGTCTTTGTCCCTTTTAATTTTTCTTTCGTAATCCCTTCTGTCGACAGAGCACAGGCCTTTCCAAGCGAAGACATTCTCGAACTTTGCAAACTTAGCTAAAATTTTCTCACTCGCTATATTGTTGTTCAATTGCTTTTTTCTCTTATTACAAACCGTCTAGACGGTTTCTTCAGTTTTTAAGTGAGTCCGTCTGTCTGGCTGATTGGTTGGTACGATGGCTATCTCTGAAAATTTAAACACTTACTCCTTATTAAGCCAAGAAAAACTTTTTTCTGTTTTTTCTTTTTGTGAAAATTCATATTTTTAAGTGATCATTAACCAACAAAAGGCAAGAGAAGTAACCAATTTTTTGATTGACCAGCTGCATCCCAACATTCTGTCAGAAGACATAAGTCACGTGACAGTTTCCATTAAGTGACTTATCAGACCTGTTTTCACTTGCCTCTTTCTCTCGTTGTTCTATCTTTATGGACATGAATTCCCTCCTCAAATCCATTAAGTTTAGGGAACTTTCAAAAGGCACGTGCAGCAGAAACACTGCACAAAAATTCTATGCATTAATTTTGGGGTCAGCCTTCTAATGATGTCACCTGGTGTGGCTGGCACCCCCTGAGTTAATCCATTGATGCGATAAAAACCTGATTGAGGCTGAAGAACATATCAACTGAAACGTGCTCAAATCAAGACAGATGTGAAAACTAATCAGAATAACTCATGCCTCAATGCAACTGTGTTCCAGTTTCAATCTTTCATGAGGGTATTTTCCATCTTAGAAACCTCTTCAAAGGCCAGTTGGTTCATTACATAGGAACAATTTTGCCGTCAATCAACTCAAAGTTGTCCATCAAATCTACAACTCAGTATATGATTATACAGGATGACACAAAATAAGTCGAATAGTTTTTCTCAGCTTCAAAACGGTAAAATGCAGCTTTATTCTTGGAACTTTCACACATTATTAGTAAATGAATCGCATTTGCCAAATAACCAACCGTTTCTTGCTTGCAAACATATGCTCTTTCCATTTCTTAGAATTTCTGGATAAAGTGCGGCGATCTCATGTCGAATGTTTTTTTAGAGCCTCCATGATTTGAGAGTTATTAGCATACACTTGGTGATTAATTCACATCACTGTTTTCGAGAAGATATGATTTGGGAAATTAGAGTGTCCATTGTCCACTCGAACAGCTGTGAGGCTGGAACTACATAGTATGGTTGCCTGGTAGCTGTTCTAACAACATTCGAAAAGATCGCTTTTGATTGCATTGTGACAGTGGTGTGCATCTTTTTATTTAATTGTTTTCCTTTCGAATTAAAATTGGAGATGGAAAAATTAGCAACATTTTCGGCAGGTACTCTTTTTCAGTTCGAGAAAGGTAAAAATGCAACTGAAAAGCAAAAGAAATAAGTGTAGTTAATGGGGAAGGTATTGTGACTGATCAAAAACAGTTTGTGATGCTTCGTGCTGGGAATTTCTTGTTGGATGATACTTCACGATCGAGTAGCCACGGTAACCACAAACACTGAGCAGACAGAACAATCCGCCAAGTGGTGAAGTATTCTTCCATTTTCACTCAGTTATGTTTGTTGTGTCAGCGCCACCGGACATAACATTTGTGGTTTGTACTTTACCAACAATTCCCCGCTTTAAATATACTGATGTTTTCTTCATCCTAGCTGTTAGACCATTGCTGACGACTGGATATCGTTGGTCTCATATTTCAAATACTCTCCTCAGTATTCTTGCAGCCCCCAGTAGTGCTGCGGTCTGTATAGTCTAGTCCCTTCCTCTTATCTCCACTTCTTCCAATCTTAACTTCATGTCAAGTCTTCGTATTTTCTAGGCTTTTCACTGTTTCATCATCATCATCATCATCATCATCATCATCATTATTATTATTATTATTATTATTATTATTTAACTGTGCAAACCACAGAATGTTCTGTTCGTGAAAGTATCGACATCGACGCGAGATCCAACCAGTATTGCTTTTGTTGTTGTTATTGATGCTGTTGTCAGCATCAGCAAATCATTTCTTTTAGACTTGCTATTCAGATTCAACTGAATTGGATTAGATGAATCGAAAAAAGCGACATTTTTGCAGTTAAAAAAGGTCAGATCAATATTAAGTGATCAATAACATTCAATCGTTGCCTTGCGATTGACTTTAATGGATTCTCTTTGCAAAAAGACCGAATCTCATTGAAACCATTGAAACAGCGTCAATTTGTTGTCTATTCAATTTACGTCTTTTTATAAAACAGGGTTGGTTAAGGTTTTTTGGCTGCAACTTGAGCTTCGGGGCGAGACTGAAGACTTTTAATATAATTTACTTTAATATCGGGGTCTGTGAAATTTGATCTTTATGGTAACCTATGGATATTCGATGATGGCATCACAAATTTGAAAAAAAATCATTGTAATGCATCTGTTATTGGTATCTACGATATATCCATAGAAGGCTAGAGAGTACAGACACTGAAACGTGTGGAATGAAAAAAGACGAGGAAATTACTCCAAACGAACCAATATACACTGATTGAAAAACTCAGCTAAAAAAATCAGACAAAAACATAGACAGGTTTTTATACTGAGATGAATGGTCTGACTGTAACAAACAAGAAAGACTTTTAGTGACTTGATGTCTGTTCACTGGTTTAAACCTAAAATTTGCCGTTATTGTATGAACGGAATACGCTTAAAAAAGTAGCCTGTTTCACTGAGAAGCTCTGATATCAATATTTTGTGGATCTGTTGTAGGTAGTTATTAATAGTATATTGCAGTAAGATATCTAAATGCAAATAATCAATATTTATATGCTGATAGGTATTCTTACCTTATCGCATAGAAGAGTTCTTTTTATGTAGAACTGGGTTCGATTTTTCCTCTTCTGCATTAGATATTATTATTTTGGGGAAATAATTCAGAAGTAAAAAGACATGAAAGCACTCAGAGAACTCTACGTCTGCCAACACCATTCAATAAAAATATTAAAAATCAGTCGATGTGTAGCGACGATGCAGGGGAGGTGTTTTTATTTTCCATACTTCAGACTATTGTTTACCTCTTCTTGATTGATGAAAAGTATTTCTCAATTCAAAAAATTCATAGGAACTCCTGAAATTTATCAGTTCACGCCTTAGTTCATGACCCACCCATCCACAAAACATCATCATAATTCATTGTGAACCTTTGGAACTATTCCTTGGACCAACAGAAGAATATGAGTGAATACATAAACCTCTTGCAACTTCGTATTAAGAGGTAAAAAAATATATTCTCGTTTTACAAGTTGTTGAAATTCAACACTAGTTTTTTTTGTAAGTTAGTCTATAGATATTTACCACAAGAGCCTGGTGTGGAACAAGGCCAAAAACGTGCAATTCGTTATGCTAGCGAATGATCTAATGAGATGAACTTGCTAATTGTCCGAGCATCTATAAGTATTCACGTTGTGTAACTTCCTCGGTTTTGTTGTTAATACCTACTTACTCGCTTTTATTTCCCTGTGCAGAGACCTTAAGATATTCAAGTAACTTAACTTCTTCTGGCACAGGGCCACAATAGTGAGACTTCCCTAGCGATGTTTATTCACTGTGAAATATTGCATGATATAAATGTGGCATCGATGGTATTGACATAGTCTGACACAAGGCTATATTGTTATTGAATTAATGCAACACTAAGTCACACGTGCTGGGAATCCAGTGAAGACTGAACCCTCCTTATTTGTTATGGTCTAGCGTAGCCTTTCTCAACCTTTTTAGACTGAAGGAACCTTTGAGATACTCTGCATAAAAATACCATATGTACAGTTAACGACACAACATTTTTATTGCAAGTAAACTCAGACCGGTTTCCCTGCGACAGTGGATAAGTAAATCATCAAGGGAATCCGGCCTGAGTTTAATTGCGATAAAAAGCAGCAGCAATGAGATGAAGGTAAATAGTAAGACAAATTTAATAAAGATGATTTTCGATATTTCATATAATCAATAGATAAATAAACTACACGTTTGAAACACCATCACCCCCGTATCCAAGGTCGGTACAAAGTATTTTACCTACCCCCACTACTAGCATCCAGTACATTCGTGATGTCAAAATCTGCAATACTCAATATAACTCTCTTGTGTGGGTCACGTTTTATAATGAAATGCTTTATATCTTCTACCATTATTTATTGATCTCTGTTCATTTCTCTCTGTATTGACTTTGGTGTTTTCACTTTATTCTATTCGTCTTCGTCGGTTTCTCTCTCTTGGAAAGAAATGAAGATCTATTTTCGTTTGCCTTATGCAATTGACCAAAGTTGGAAATCGGCGGATTTATTATTACGGATCAATAAACAGAGTGGGGGTGAGGAGGAGGAGAGTGATGGGGTGGAGAAACGGTAATAGAGAGTGAATGGGTGGGGGATGGTAAGAGAGAATGATGGGATGGGATGATGTTGACGAAAGAGTGATGGGATGGGAAGAAGGGTGAGAGAGAGTGAAGGGTAAGTGAGAGAAATGGGAGTGAAACAAAGGGTGAGAGAATAGTTGTTGAAATTGCTACAAATAAGAGAAGATTAAAATCCGGGAACTCGCAGGGTTTAGAGACAAAAAGTAAAAATGGCTGATAGCGATTGAAAGTCGACAGAGATAGAGGAAAAAAAGAAGTGGATATCGGTTCATAGTGATAGATAAATAGATAGATAGATAGATAGATAGATAGATAGTTATGAAGTAATTGTGCCTGACAAACGTCTTCATTCTATCAACAATGAGATACTCGTATGTGTTAAATAAGGAAGCGAGGATAAGGGGGTCACCTGCCTCAATGATGATATCAAGAATTCTACATCAATACACCTGCCAATTCTGCCCCTCCTCCCCGAGCGACTCCATGGCTACCACCCGTACTTCCATCGTCCCCGCCCCTTCTACAAGTTTCAGCCTCTCTCAACCAATTCTTAAACGACACTCACAGTTGCTAAAATCGATTACACGCAGTGGAATGTCGCGATATCTAAGATGAGAGCTAACATGTCCGCAATTGAAACAATGGAAATGCAATCTATCTATCTCAATCTATTCAGATCTCTCAATTTCACCCTGTTCGTATATATATATATATATATATATATATATATATATATATATATATATATATATATATATATATATATATATATATATCAGTCTGTTCATATATATATATTTTTTCGTATCTCTCTATCTATCTATCTATCTATCTATCTATCTATCTATATAAGCACCTATCTATCTATCGATCTATCTATCAATCTATCTAGCTAGCATTTTATCTATCTATCGATTCATCAAACCTAACTACATATCTATCTAACAACAAATCTCTCTCTCTCTCTCTCTCTCTCTCAACATATATATATATATATATATATATATATATATATATATATATATATATATATATATATATAAATCAATCTCAGTTCATATCTACCTACCTATCTACTGGGTGTCTCCCTTCCCTCCAACAGAATAGATGTTAAAACATTGCGTGAGTCAATAAATCCTTACTCCCTGAAAGATGTTCTTTTTACAATAACAAATCTAATCAAGTAATGTATCCACTAAGCTTAGTCTGGCACAAGGCCAAAAGAGAGGCAAAAAGATTGTGCTGCATCAATCTTCCAAGTAGATGAGGACCAGTTTGTCTACCTTCCTTGTAATATCGGATTGTGAGGCCCTTAATCAATGGCTTAGGCCTAAATCCAGATTAACTCATCTTTCATATAAAGACAAGTGTAGTTAATCTTTCAATATTAACGTAACCAACCTCTTTTAACAGAATATGATCAATTAAAACATTGAAAGAAGGGGTGATCAATGAAGAAGTTTCTTGTCTCAGCTTTTTTTTTTGTTAATCACCAAAAGGTCTAAATAAAAAAAAAACAAGCGTGAATACTGCCAGACAGGGATTAGTTTAGCAAAAACTTAGATTGCAAATTGATCCCCACAATAAAAAATCCAATTTCGCTTTTTTTTAGATATAAGGACTACATGTTTAAATTTTCAATCATCTAAGTCTATTGGTTCGGCCTGTGCACGCAATACATACGTACATAGCCAGCCAGCCAGCCAGCCAGCCAGCCCAACTTACAAACTGAGGAAACTTTTGTTGATAGTTTTGGTGATAGTTATGGCTGAGCAACTCAGTCCAGTACAAGACTAGATGAGGTATAGAGAGAATATGATTCATCAATCTTCCAAGTGAAAAAGGGACTGCCCTGGAAATCAGCATTTAAAATCGCGTTTTTCACTTGCGGTTCGAAGGGATTGCAAATACCGGTAAATGACTGATGGAAATTCTCAATACCAGTTTTCACCAGTTTTCATTTTTTTAAAAATCTTTGTCAGGATGTTCCAACGTCTTTTTCCTACATGCCTTCACAGAAAACCTCATGAAATCAGCTGGTATATGTGTTGGTATATGGCATGCGATGAGAAAAATAAATAAATAATGTGCACCAGAATAATAGAAATGATATTAAGACTTGCGTTTTATAGAAACACACACATCATCACAAATTCAGCTGCTGCTTTGGAGACATTTTTTCACTTCCTGGCACTTGAGAAGGATTATTTTTTAGAAAAGGTGAAAGAAACAAACTTCACGTTTCTATTCTTGCTGGCCACTTCTGTGAGGTAACTGTGAAGCATTGGATCAGTGACTGCAGAACCAGAAATTGAAATGTCATCTGTCGACTTTCTTCTTTTATTCCTGCGTCTTAATCAGATGGGAAAATTCTGTCGAATGTTCTTTCTAGTATTCTCTGTATGGCTCTATAAGTTGACAAGAAGGTTCGTCGAAATTGTTCTTTTTCAATACTCCAGGATCTTTTGAATAACTATTGACGTCTTTCAACAATTGTGAAGAGCATCGTTCGATCAAATGTTCATGGGTATAAGAATCATACTCAATACTGTAGTAAATCCATGAGAGACCGACGTTGGGTCAAGTTTTATAAGTCAGTCGCAATTGCAGAATGTTTCTGAGGAACTTGAAAAATTCACAAATACAGATCTGATTAGTCACTCAATAGAAATGCAACCAATGTCTTTTAGCAGCATGTCGTGTCGGGAGTGATTGATTAAAAAAAATGGAATGAAGGCTGATCAATGAATCAGTTACCTCTTTCACTTTTTATTGGACAGTGATCACTAAAAATACAAAATTTTCAAAAAACAAGCCTGAAAGCTCTAGGACACAAACTAAGGGACCAATTAGTATAAGCTTACATCTTACATTGAATCTCTCACTAAAAACCCATTTAGTAGTGAGTAAAAAAGATTTTTCTAGGCATGATCACGAGTAAATGTTTAGATTTTCAACCCTCTATCTTCATTGGTGCATTTTCATGCGTGATACATACATAAGTAGCCAACCAGACCAACTTGAAAACTGAAAGAAACCTATATTGACAGTCTTGGTAACAGTTTTGATTGATGGTTCTTAATGTTTACCTTAGCATTCGAAATTAAAGAAAGCATTCCTGTGACTAAATCTGTTGTAAGAGGTCGATCCAGAAAGTCTACAACCATTTTCAATAATTTCTCATGAAGTTATCCAGACGGCAGTATGGCTGCTGTCGCATTCGCAATCATCAATCTTGCCCATTCTTTATGTTTTGTTTTGTTTTTGTTTTTTTGTTTTTCTGTCTTTTTCTTTCAGCAAAACATGCCTTATCTATCAGCTAATCTACAGGTTAGATCTGGCCCCATGTGATATCTGGCTTTTCTCCGTCGAGGCGGGGAGATTTCATACCACGGACTAGATTAGGAACACAACGAGGCCACTGATGGCGATCTCAAAAGAGGACTTTCTCAGACTGTTTGGGAAAAATGGAAAGGACTCTTTGATAAGTTGGTCTTGTCCAAAGGAGATTATCCATCCTGGTGTCTTTTATCGAAAGCACACTTTTAGTAATTTTCTAAGCTTAATTTAGGACGGCACAAGGCCACAAACATAAAGCGAAACTGAGAATCGAACTCATCAGTCTTTTGTTGTTATCTGATTGACCAGCTTGCTAAGCATTATTACTCACGATGAGATTTATCCAAAAGTACACTTATAAAAGTCAGGACGTCGATGAAAACGCACTTTGGATGAGATCAGTGGTTCTGAGAGTCTCAGGTCACACTGACTGATATCCCTCCCCTATTTCTTCCATGACTCGAATTTCTCCCCTTAGGAAATTCCTCCCTGGAAGCCAACTGGAAGATAACTTTTTAAGATTCAGGTTACCAACATAAGATCCTTAATACATGCATGAACATCTCTGACATACCGAAAGATTCCCACCAACCCTCATTTCCACCACCTCCTTCGATAAATATGTGCAAGGAACGAAATTATGCACCTATGGTCTGACTTTCAAACTTTTTGGGGTGGGGGACCTCTGACCTAATGGCTTCTCGTCCTTTTCGGGATCACTCAAGCTAAATCTGTAGTTTTTATCGCACTCGTGGTCGTCGTGGTTGTTAGTTGGTTTCCAATTATAAATGATAGGGTGGTGTTGAACTGGAGTTAAAAAAAGGTCAAAGGTGACGTTCAAAGCGGCGTAGGGAGGTAATTCCGATGATATTTTGATAATACCGATTCAGTATGAGAAGAAGAAGTAGGAAGAGAAAGAATGATAATGAAGGAGGAGGTGGTGAGGAAGGGCAGGATGGTGGTGGGGATTATTAAAAGAGTCATGCATCTCGTTCGAGAGGCAACACTTCTGTTTGGTTGTAGCAGCTTATAAATTGCTGTTGGCCGTAATGGATATAAATTAGACCGCTTGTGCTAAACGTCACTTATGATTTGCAGGTGTGTGTATTGACGTGATGACAAAATCGGAGAACCAAGTTCGAATTCTGGCTGGTGCCTCGTCTATTTACTTCCCTAAAGGTGAAGTACATCATTCCAACTTTCCACGCGTTCTATATTATAGCCAGAAATCCTTTGGAAGGTGCCGTGACTGGTGTGCCACGAAGGTCGACAAAGGAATTAACAATCAGGTCAAAGATTATCCCATTTACTGGAGCCGTTATTTATTAGGTTGGTGCAAAAATGATTGCAGTTTTTTAGTTTGGCAACTTAGCCAAACAGCTGTGCATTTTGTGATAAAAGCACATGATTTGATACAATTATAGCCAGACATTCCAGAAGCATTTGGATATTGAACCAAAATTAATTTTGTACATGTCGCCCATAACAGCCATTTTAAAAATGGCTATCAGCGAAGTGTTTTCACATCACATCGTTGGATATAATAGGATATAATTAGTTGAATCTTTTACCATACATAGTTCTTGGGAATTACCATTCGGATGATACGTACTAGTCACCGAAAATTCGAAATGGTGGCTGATATCAAAATTATGAATGCAATAAAGTTGCATAGACTGGTCTGATATGGATGATCCCGGTGTCAAATCGTACATTTTTTATAATGCAGAATTTGGATGGAAACTTTAAAATTTCAAAATTCAAGACTCAAAATAAGGGATAACGCTAACTGTCCAAAGCTAGGATCAATCGAGGGAAAGTTCATTCATAATACCCCATTCTCAGTAACAGAGGGCTGTGCAGTCTAAGGCAGTTCTTTGTCATTGTCTAACTGAACCCTCCTTAGCTTTACAGGAGACATGTTTATAGCTGAATTGGCCTGCCTCTGCTAGAAATATCTAGAAGGTTCCATAATACCCCTCAAATGTCTTAGACCTGCCCAATCTATACGGTGAAAGTAGTTATGCTGTGGGCACTAGCATGTGACCTCACACGTGATTTTCTTGGTACATTCTTAAGATACCCCTCTATGGCAGCCTTTGTTCGAGGGACTGACTGCACAAACAGCGTCCTTCTTGCTTCCAGTGCATGTTCTGGTTTGATCATAGAGCAGGGTAATGAAGCACTCGATTATGGCCATTAGTCCCCATGGTATGTCATCCGGGACAGATTGTTTTAACAGAGCATGTATAAGCTGGAGATAGACAGTCCATACAGCCCGTGTAGGCTTTTTCCAGGGGCCAACTAAGTTTGAGTCAGTGTCACAAGCTGTCAATGCATGGAAAAATGGAAGTGCACGTGTCTTCTGGAGGACTTAACCTGCAGCAATTTCATGGACTGTTAGGTATCGAAAACACTTTTCTGTTCGAAATGCCAACTAATACTGACCTCCAAACAGACTAACAAAGTCTACGGGAATAATTCATATCCGGAACATTTGCCTTAACTACTCTTCTACTTATTAGAAAGAAAATGTAATCGCTTTAAAAAGTTTGAGTTGAGAACTATCAGAACATACAAAAATAAAATACATGAAGTAAAATAGAATCGAAGTTAGAGCGAATGGCCTGGAGAATTATTCCCGAGATTTTGTTGGCCGTTTCAAAGTCGAAAATCATGGAATATTAGCGTATGTTCGTTTAAGACAGGCATAAATGCTGACAGGTTTTCTAAGTAATCGCTTTGTCCAGACTTGATATGGTGTGTAACCGCTATTTGTCTGGGTCTTTAAAAGGTTCTACAAGAGCAGAGCGTGAAAAAGGGATGCTAAGGCGTATGGTAAGTGTTGAAACCATTCCCAGGAACTGGTAAAACTTTCCCAGAGTTGATAACAATATGACTGGGTTGTTCATTTTCCTCTAAAATGCTCTGCTCGAATGGTTTGTGAATTATGATAAACAACTTGTCACAGATGATTTGGATATCCCCGGCAAGCCACCACTTCCAGATATGTTTTTAATTATGCATGCTCGAGGAAGCCGATAGCCATATGATATTACATGCACTAAGAAATGGTGATCAGAAAATCATGATTAAAACTGTTGATACTGATGTTATGGCGCTTAGATTTGGCGTTGGCTCAGAGGCTGTTTAGCATTTGGAAACGGAAGAATTATCAATACAAAGCAGTCTATGAAAATTCTGCAAAGCTGTGACACCGACTCGAACTTTGGACATGGAAAAAAAACTGGCTTGGGTCGGATGATAATGTCCACGCCAGAACTACCTTCGCCGTTTAGATGGGTCTGGTCAAAGACATCTGGCGGGTATTATGGTTTGAAACTATGGGCGGTCACTCATGTCAAATAGATATATAATATTTCATTTTTAGATTATTGACATAACGAGCGTTCCTTCCAGATCATGGGGCTCCCATATGATGTCTACCTTCACACTTGGTCAGCAAAGAAGATTGTCGGAACCTTTTTGATATTACAAATCTGGAAACAAAGATCAACCGCACTAGATATCAGACAATGGAATGCGAACGTTTACTTTCGACCGACGAGACAGTCGTCAACCCCCCCCCCCCGATGAAAAAGTCTGTTTTCGATAATGAAGTCAACCCTGAGAGCTTATCAGTAGTTATAGTGGAATATTTAGGCGTAGATGTGTGTGGGTATAGAGAACTTCAAATGCTGATATTGAATTGGATTGTGTGCCTCGCTGTCATAGGAACATTTCTTGCATAGAGTTATTGATATGATAATCATATTACAGAAAGTGAAACGTTGCACAGTTCCTATGGCAACAAGGAACATAATCCAACTTAAAACCAGCATGTTCCAGTATAAAAGAAGATGGTTAACATCGAAACACATCCTGGATATACATTATAAAAGAAAGTATAATAATTTTCCAATATTGTCCTTAAATTGTATTTTGTCGGAAAATACTCTTCCCTTATATATATATATGTGTGTGTGTGTGTGTGTGTGTGTGTGTGTGCGCGTGTGTCTGTGTCTGTGTGTCTGTATGCGTATCGAAACACAAGCGTGCATATATTTCTAGATGTTATCTTTTCCAAGCGACACTCAGTCCTGAGAATTTCAAGTTAGGTCATAGTTAATCAGTTTGTATTTTAAGATTGCATCTGATCTTGGATAAGATGTGTTTAATCAGTTTGCAAGTTGAAGATTGGGTCTGGCAAATGAAACGGATTGGCCTTGTTAAGAGAGTTTCAGAATGGTGAAAGAGAATAAAAAGAATTGGGAGGGGGAGGAAGCCCCCTCCCAATTCTTTTTGTTCTATATATATTGAATGATAAGATCACAATGTCTTCTTGGGTGTACTATTGCACATACATTCGCACAAACCTACAGACACATGTGCACGCTCAGACCCACACTCAAATACAAACAGTATAAAATCTGGAGTTGATTTTGTTTTCCTACCGTGACAAGTAGACCAATAAAACAATCCTCACCAAAATGCCGTGTGTAAACCTATATGCTAAATCTACATTCCTCTGTCGTGATTTGAAATCATGACCTACAGCCTGCCAGGAGGCTATGTTGATTGAGTTAAGTTGACAAGTCTTAGATATTAACGAAAATTCATAATACAGATGTAAAATTTCCGGCACGGTGGTTTTGTCAAACCTTGGTTTATATTGAAACTTTTTAACTCGACCTTTGAATGTCCATTGACGTATCAGTGTGTGTGTACAGCATTCCGTATATTCTTCCATTCGGTGGACATAGACCTCAGAGACGGTTGTTTTCTTTTCCACATTGTCAGTCTGATTGTCAATGCACGCACGCAATGTATACTTGTACCTACGAGTACTATTTGTTGCTTATTGTATTTGCTGTACGCCACTTGACGCTGTTTGTCACGCCATGACGTTGTATATCCAATAGCAACGGACAGAAAAGTCTTTATGACAAGATTGCGTTCAACGCACTTTTTCAAGGTTACACCGTTTATTGATTGCAAAAATGATTTGATTACCTAAGAATTGCTTTATCACAATGCACTCCTACTATTTGGAGGTGTGGAATGACCGATCGGCAAGAGTTCAAACTCAGGCCGTGATAGTTTCTGTTCGCTTCGCACTAACGCCCCTGGGAAAGGTATCAATTAATCTCTACCCCTAGTTACTGGTAAAATAGGGCAAGATGAAGTGATTCGCACCACTTAAGGTCGTAGTCACCTCTAAATCTAAACGAGCTGGTGATATGGAGCCCAAGCAGAGACGTTTGAAGCCGTAGACAGCAAAGGGCACTATCGCTACTGTTATTCCTTTAGTTTGGGTCTTGTAACGTTCACACTTGTTTTTCAAAATTTTAAACTTTTTTTTCGTATCGTAGCATGAGAAAGAAGGAACTCGTCCATTGATCATTCTCTTTCCTAATTTTTGATCATCCCCAACACAGCATGCTGTCAAAAGACGTCGGTCATGTTACGGTTTCTATTAAGTGACTGATCAGACCTGTTTTAATTTAAATCATTTTGAGCAAACATTACTCGTATTGAAAAGAGTGGCTAAAGAGAAACATTTTTTAGCATTTGAACGTCATCGTCTGAAGTTCTAAAACCCGAGTAGTTTCATCATTTTATGCATTATTCGGGCATATATCTTTATCTTTGTTGTTTTCATCAAAACATTCCAGCCAATATGTTCTTCGGCTTTCTTTAAGCGTGTGTTGAGTTCGCGAAGCCAAAGATATCGACTGAGTGCTGTGATGAGAACCACAAATTTTGAGATATTAACCGGAAAAACTGCCGTGGCGGGAGGAAAAAAAAGAATTGCAAAAATTCAGATCAAAACAAATATAATAATTGATAAAACTTCATCCAATAAGAATAATTATACAAGTCTGGTTAGTTATGCAATAGACACACTCACATGACTAATGTCTTTTGTTGGCATGCTATGTTGGGAGTGATCAATAAAAATTGAAACGGGATGGTCATTGAATGAATTATTTTGCATTTTGTTGGGCTATGATCACTAAAAAAGTTTAAATTAAAAAAAACAAGCATGAACGCTGTCAGACTTAAACTAAGGAGCCATCTTAGCCTGAATGTACATTGTAAAATCCGCCAAACAATTTCAGGGGTATTTCAAAAAAGAAAAACACGTTTTTTCTATACAGAAAAAGGAGCTAATGTTTAACATACATATATAATCTTCCAACCTTACAGATTCACTTGTACAGTGAAGAAACCTATCTTGACAGTTTTGGTTGACGATTACCAAAAATAATTACTTTAAAGAACAGTACCTGATTTTGTGTCGGTACCCAAATCAATTCATGGAGAAGAAGATGGTAGAGGGTGAAACATACATACATTCGGACAACGGGTTCGGACAACGTCTGTAACCACTAAATCTACTACTGCTACTATCTCATCCGCGAAGAATAATTGGAGGCAATTCTCGTATAGAAATCATTTGTTTCCAATGTTTACATTTACATGAATTATCTCTGGTAACTTCGGATGAACTCTTATCTAGCCGATGTCACAAATGGATGCCTGGTGATTCTTGGTGCCAAATATTACGTCAACTTGCAATGAAGTTTTAGCGTGATAATGGCACGACCAAACAAAAGGCATATATATATATATATATATATATATATATATATATATATATATATATCGTGACCCGACTTGGTGCAAAGTAACCCAGCACCAACAACTGGTCACCGACTTCTTCGCACCAGGATAACTAGGTGCACAACAGCTAGAAACAAGTATAACTCGGCGCGCGATAACTATGGATGTTCCCAGTATGGCTGAATGAGTTTGTAAACAAACTATTTATTAAGATATCAAAATTATCTTTTACTGCACAGTATTACATTATATGGATGAATGAGTTCGTGAACAAAATATGAAACAATTTATCAAAGTACCAAAATTATTTTTATATCTGTAAACAAACTATAACCTTTAAAGTTAAAACAATCTATCAAAAAATTAAAACTATATTTTGGGTTGCAAACGTATAGTCTATATAAAAAAATTGGCAATTTGCATCAATCGTATTCAATATTTCTCAATTTGTGTTGTTTTCTTTCTAAGTTTTTATCCTCATCTTAGAAAGAAACCAATAAAAGTTGGAATAATTATTGGTTTTTCCAAAGATAAACTCCATTGATCACACAAAACCCTTGCTAGATCTTCACACAAGAAGAGAACTAGCACGTCGATGGTCTGACTTTCATGCTTATGGTTATGTTGGTGATAGAATCTTTTACAAGATAAAATATTGTTTTTTGTCAATTCCTGCACATCAAAGAAACGTTAATGTGACTACAGCAGACAAAATCAATATTATTGGCGTTTTGAATGTTCAAAAGAAGCAATTTTCTCTTCAGTCGCAAAAAGAAAGTCCTGAAAATATAAATAAAAACCCAAGACTTGTACGTAACACAATCAGTGAGTGATGGAAATGTTGGCGTCCTTTTTTTACTTTTTTCTATTTAGCTCTTTTGTGCATTAATGACTTTATATTTGACTAGTTTTATCTGATCGCCAATATAGCCTTGCATCATACGAATTGCAATGACTTCTTCCAAACACACAAATATCGACTGATTGATTTGCAGAGGAAGAATGTTCTGTAAATGGACTAGAAAAAGGAGAATGATGTCCTGATGAACAGAAAACAACAGAATCCCAAGCAGACGAACGGAACAGGATTGGAGTCGGGGGTGTCCACTTAGGGGGGACGACAGGAAATTCGCCCCTCTTCCCCAACCCGTATCATGTCTTCTCGCCTGAGATGATGAGGTTCGAAAGTTGGAACCTTTCAATCAGTAAAGGATAAAAATGTTGTTGTATTATTCTTCACTGGTAACAGGGTTGCTGCTCAGTTGCCAGTTCCAGTCGCCCGTTCCAGTTGCCAGCTCCAGTTGCCAGCTCCAGTTGCCCGTTCCAGTTGCCAGCTCTAGTTGCCAGCTCCAGTCGCCCGTTCTAGTTGCCAGCTCCAGTTCAACCCTTGATCCAGCAGATGATCGGGGTGCCATGCCAAGTACTACCACTTCATGTCATTTCTCAGGTAAGTTTGGAGTTGGTGGTGCCCATCTCCTCTCCAGGTAACATAAAACATGCTGTAATGGGTTACTTAGTACCTATATCAAGGAGTGATTCCTGACCTGACCTATTGGAGTAAGTGGAACCAGTTTGCTCAACTCCTGGTTTTGGAATCAGAGTTTTCCGTTTCCTCGACTGGTTAACAGCCACGGCTAATGAGCCGAGTCAACCCTATGCATAGCTGAGAGAGATAAGGGCTAAAAAGCCGTGTCTGTCATAAATTCAATTTGACCGAACTTCCTTTTCATTTCTTTTTAATTGTTCCACTTATAAGAATGAGATGTCCAGAAATGAAATGTTTGTCGAGGCCATGATTAAAAATTCCCTTTTTTAACAGAATTCGATGGTTGATTGACACATTCTCCTTTTATTAAGAAATGACTCTCAGAGAAAAGGCCTCGATTGATTAACTCTATTTACTCGTGTATAAAGCGAGAGATCTACAACGAAAAATCAGGGTGAAAATTTCTTTTAGGAGTACAATCATACAAAAGTATAAAACATAATAACACATACATATATTGCTGATTTTTAGCCACAAAAAGTGGGTCGCGCATTATATTCGAGATCGATATAGTCGAGTATATACGGTACTTCTATCTCTTCGACGCACTTTGTCTCCTCCTGTCGCACAACCCGTTTCTCTCTCTCTCTCTCTCTCTCTCTCTCTCTCTCTCTCTCTCTCTCTCTCTCTCTCTCTCTCTCTCTCTCTCTCTCTCTTTCCTGGTATAACTGTGCAATGAATTCATTACGAGTGATTTTACTGACTGGAACCATCCGTTGGGTACTTGTGTGCGTCCTCAGAGACCTGTTGATGCATTTAAAATGTTCTTTGCCTTAATACATTGCTATTCAACGTTTGGGCATTGATAGCAAAAGAACTGCTATAACCATCATTTTATGACGTTATTCTAACACCCCATTAAAGGGATCTAAAATGAAGAAAGAGAGAGAAAGAATGGGTGGAATAAAAGACAACCGATTTTGCGTCCTGATGAAGCAATGTTGCTGCCCTTCATTGGTTGTACATTCGTTAGCAACTGTTCAGACGTTTCAAGATTATCAAACGCAGTTATTGGCAGCTTCACGTTTGGCATTTGCGTTAGTTTGCAGAGATTAAAATGGAAAACTCTAGTTTGTCGAGGACAGATTAGTATGGTATTTCATCTTCAATGAAGAATAATCTTTGTGCTAGTTTTCTGAATTTCTTTTTTTCTCTGCATAAATCAATTAGACTCTTGCCTGATTCGGATTGTTTCAACCATGCCCACATCAATCTATAAAACTGATTAAAAATGAAGAAATGAATGAATCAGTAAATTAAAAAACAACTAAACATCAAAAAATTGAACAATTTTATGCGCTTATCTTTTCAAACTATCTTATATACAGAGTGTTACAAAAGTAACACCCGATTAATCCCCAAAAATAATGTCAAATCTAAGATAAAACTAGTTAATTTGGGGACAAATCGGGAATTACATTTGTGACACAAGATAGACAGATAGATAGATAGATGACCTGCAATCCTTCAAAATCCTGAACTGTGAGTCATTTTGCAAAACCAAACGAAAATCATACACGGTTTTACTTGATATATCCTTATTATATTCTTCTATGAATAGGGTTTAATGGAACCCTTCTGTGGATTGAATAGAAAATATTTACCACCTGATGATGTAAAAGAATTCCATTACTCCCATTAAATATTTTTCTGAATTTGAGAGGTAAAAAGTTTTTCCAATTCATCTTCCCTAATAAATATTTATTTGCCTCTAGTCTATCTCACTTGCCTCGCACTATCGGTCACAACGAAGGCATTAAAGAGTGTCCTGACCATATCCTGCTTAGTGCGATGGGGATGTATTCTGTAAGTAGACTAAATACTTTGGGATGCCACAGGGGAATCCGGGGATCCTGTTTTCCTCGAAAATTTTGAAATTAACTCTTGATAATATTCAATCACTTATGCCTTTTTTGCCTGAGCGTTTCAAGTCAACAAAAACATTTTCTTCCGTTTCAAAGAAAACGGAGTCACCGTTGTTACTCGAGTACAATGCCATCTCAAATATTATGCTACCCTCATTTTTGTAACTAAAAATCAGCAATATAACTTTCCTTTTTTCACACTCGAATATAATGCTACCCAGTCACAATTTTGATCCTGATTATCATATTAAATTTCTCGCGTTATACAAAATCAAATACGGAATTGTTTTTTAAATCTGTGTTTGGCTTTTGAAAGAAGAGGAACACATAGAAAATCCATATTGAATTTTTCAGTGCCAAATATTCATTTGCATCTGGATTTACGGCCGGTAATTTCTTTTTGTAGAGCCCCCTATTCTTTCAGGAATTAAATACGAAACTCTTCTTTTAGCTAGATATCAAGAGCGTTACTTCTTCCGACGGCCCCAATAAAACCCCTGGATTCTGATGGTCCAATGCTCACTAGCTCCTGCACCCCTTGCTGGTTACGCTTCTTGCCCCGGCCTTTCTAGCTGGTCACTCTCTTTCTCTCTCTTTCCTTCTCTCTAAGATCGTTATCATTTCGCCGACCCACTGGCCGATCCGATCTTAACCATTCTTCCTCCGTGACCTTTCTCCGTACTAACTTTGCCCATTTCACTTCGCCCATATTGAGCTTCACATACGCACAGCTACACTGCTACACCACTGTGTCTTCACCACGTGCAACAAACGCGTATCACCTTTCACTCTCGTGAACGAAATGACAAAGTCCTTTTACTATCCGATAGTTACGATAATCTTTTCTAAACATCCTTACTTCGGGAAATACGCATGGACAAATTTCCATGTTCTCTATCTTTAGTGGTCTGTTCGTCGAGAGTCTAACAGCATCTGAGAATAGACCCCAAGTTAACTCACTTACTTGGCAGTAATGCGCACTGAACCCGGTCTCCACGTATTATCTTGGAGCTATCCAACCATTCGGAATCCATGCGTTCACACAACTCCACTCCAACTCCGACGCCAGTACTATCAAGACAAGAAAGCTCCTATCTTTCTTCATCTCTTCTTCTATTTCTTCTCCTACCATTACTTCTCACGATCGATCGTATTTCTGTTATTCTTACATCTACCTCATCTTCATTCTTGTATTAAACGTACGTCTCTTGTCTGGCCATAATACTTGTATGTGTTCCCCGTTTGTTTCATCAATGCGTGTCCACAGTCAAACTTCCTAACATCTCTTTTCTCCCTCCATAAAAACAGGGCCGGCGTGCTACACATCAACCCAGGAGGATCCAAAATCATCGTCCCTCAAACGTCATCACTTTCATCGTCCCATCAACAATCCATCACGCTGCATCCAATATTTTGTTTTGTTGACAATTTACTTAATGAAATTCGATCGACTGCAGAGTCTGAGTGATCATTTACGGTTCTCGCACCAAATGGAAAGGAGATATTGATATTTTTTATATTCGTCAAATGATGCACTTTGATGCTGGGTCGGCAGAACTGTTTTCTTTTACATGATTATTATAATACCCTATTTATTCCTATTTATTTAATTTCTCACTGATACATAGATAAGGAAGATAAAAAGTATGGTTGGTCAATCAATAGAAACTGTCACTTGTCCAACATTTTTTGGCAGCAGCCTTGTTGGGGGTGTTCAATGAAATAAATATGAAAAGGAGTGATCAATGAATGTTACTTATTCCGCCTTTTGTAGGGTCATGATCACTTAGAGAGTTCAAAATTTAAAAAAAAAAAAAAAGAAAAAAGACAGTGTGAACACCGTTACCGTATATTCTAAATATATCCTTGTGACTACACAGTGGGAATATATCCGTTTGGGCCTCCCCCTCGCCTTGAAAAATGGCAGGGGACACCAATGCCCTAGTCAAATTGTGACCTAAAGCTGTTGATCTATCGGAACTATTTCGTTTAGGAAATCCGGGGACTTGATTTTCCCAAAATTTTCCACTGTTTTGCCCGATTTACACTGATTTACTCGTAAATTGACACTGTTCGGCACGATTTTTTTTTTTTTGCAGGATGGGGGCTGCACTAGCCCCGTGGTGTGCCCTAGCTCATATGTCTCCCCTTAAAGTAAAGAACCTAAATTAGACAGATGGATGAGTTGATATGGATAATTGATTTTTGTTGTGTGACAATTGCTTTATTAACAAGAAGATGGTAGAACTAGAGTGGACTCGGTATTTGCCGGTGAACATCAGAGGAAAACAGGCCAGGCGAGGGATCGTTAAGGGGGAGTAACTCTGATGTTCTATGTACAAGTTATTTCCCGTGAATAATCCCCCCCACCCTACCTTCACATAATAGCATCCCCGTTTTCCAAATATTTGCTTCACACTACTTCGTCACTTATATGGAAAAAAAAAGCGAAAATAACCTGAACTGTTTGTTTTGCGGTTAGCCGTTATAGAGGCAGCGCACACCCTATTTCTCTCCATCTCTCTTCATCCGAGTTTTTTGTACCTCCCTCCACCTGACCTCCGACAACTCACACCATCATCAATACTGTGGGGGTCTGGGAACGCTCAATAATTGTTTCCATATGAATGAATGGAAATTACTTCTTTGCTTTACTCTTATCCCAACTTACGGAAGAGTTTTTCTCACTTTTGGATAGCGGGGGAAAACCTGTATTACAGGCTTTTGATTAAATAAATGGTTGGCCCTTTTTTACTTCAACTCCAAGTCCCAATACCTTGATGTCTACAAAAATAGTATCATATTTGCACTAAAATAGAAAAACACTAATATTTCTGCTGATACTTATAGTGTAGCCAATTTCTTTTCCCTAACATGTATACAGATAGGCATGTGCAAGGAATCAGTTGCAACATGATCTTCTGAATAAACAGCCTTAGACCAAAGTTGCCTGAGCCAAATAAATGCATGCGTTATTGATCATTTAAATGGAACGGAATTTGAACTTTCACTGTTCTGCTTCTTTTTTTTTTTTTACGGGACAAATATCAAAATTGAAAGAACAGAACATTTCAGTATCTAGAATACTGGTGAGTTCTGTTCTTCTTTCATGAATTCTCTTATTTCCCGTTCTATTTATGCACCATATGTAGCACTGATGTACAGTAGTGTGAATTCTCACACACCAGATATCAAAGATGGTACATAAAAAGAAATAAGAAAATTCAGGAGAGAAACGTCCAGACAGTGAAGAGTCAAAATCAGTTCAATTTAAATGATTCAATAAAAACGTTTAAAAACTCAACGTTTCCTCATGTTACTAATAAATCCAGCGAGCGACCTTGGTCAGAGGGAAACCATTTGACTCAAAACTGCTCTTTGTCTCGAGTGTTTCTTCGAAGCTGAACGGCTGCGTGGCTGCGCAAGAGAAAAATTATATCGTACGGTAAAATTCTAATGCCACGCACGGATTTCAAAAGTTTCGGATTGAGAAGGAAAGGTCCAATGATAAAACTACTTGGCCGAGGGAGCGATCGTTGTATCTCCCTTGCTCTGAGTGGCATCGTTTGATTGCAGGGTTAGGAGAATATTATAATGTGATTGAATTGGTGCACAAATTCTGTCACTAAATTTTGAAAAATCAATTCACTGATGAATAAACCATTTTTATACATTTTTTGAAAGTAACTGAAAATTCATGAAAGAAACATCATAGCGGTGAAGTGTCAAAAAAGTTTCATAAATTTAGATTTTAAAAAAATCAATGATTATCACAAAAGTGAAAATATTTTCTGTCTCCTCCACTGTTGCTGACGGTCCTTTTTTTCCATGCAGGCCATGAAAAAGAAATGAAGGGCCACTGGTTGCAACCAATGTAGAAAGGGTGGTTGCAATACGAAAAATGGAATCGGCGAACTCCAGCTGAAACAGTATGATTCGCACTGATATTCATCGGAAATGTGTGAATCAGGATGAATAGCATGGCAGACTGGGGTCGTCAGTATTGATTAACAGCAAGTCTAAGAGACCGACAACTGTGAATTCAAACTGGAAAAGTCCAACCTCTTGTCCAGCGTTGTGAGTGGCTGAGTACTGAACTAGTTCTCAACAAAAATGGACATACGAAATAACGCTACCACCGTCTCCTTCTCCTCATGACACGTGGAAGAAAAAAACAATGTGAAAATTCTGAGGTCGCCAATATTGAAAAGTAAAAAAAGTGTTGTCGCTAAGAGAAAATGTATGAAGAAGTATGAATAAGCTGATTGCTCATTTAAGACACGACCAGATTAAGCTAGCGTCTGGCCTACATCATAAAATGATAGTTATAAAGGGGCTTTAAATCAAGACGATGTGCATAAGTATTACAACACATTTTTTACTTGCAAATTAGATAATTCTTTTTCATTTGCTATACAATCATATTATACAGCATATACGTCCGACTTCGTTTACGTTTTCTTCCAATCTCTCAACTTATTACGAATGACACGAAGATTCCGACGATAAAATTGAAATTTGATTTTATATCATGACAGTTTTTTGTTGTTTTTATTGGGGGGGGGGTTGTAAGGTGTTGATTTCCGGTAAGTATGTCAGCAAAGTCAGTGGGTGTGCCTATTCTGAGATATTCTATTTTTATCAGTTCTTTCTCGGGACATTTGATACAAAAATATGTAAAATGGAAGTCAGTTTCCTAGAAAAAATAATGAAAAGCTTAGTTTTTTCATAAAATGTTTTTCATAAGCTTTCTATTCTTACATTAAAAAAATAGGCAAGAACACGGACAGGGAGGAGCGTATTACAAAATGACGAAATAACAAAGAAAAACACTAGTCTAAAAATAGAATCTTGATTTATGAAAATGAAGTTTGGAAATTTATTATCAATGTGAACAAAAATCCTAGTCGAGATCGAACAATTTTCGACACTCATGTACAGATTAATTGTGAATTATTCTCAATTGTGGAACCTGTGCTTTCAGTAACACAAATATTCAATTTGGAATCAAACTATGGATCAACACCTATAAATTTAATCTTTTATTGAAATGAGGTTCTTTTTCAGGCATGTGTAAAATTTTCACGGAACCACAGTTAGTTGAGAAAGGCTGCTTTAGAAAATGTATGGAGAGAAATGACGTGTAACAAAATTAATTGTGATCGTGAAGAGAATTTTTGGAAAATTTCAGTTCTAGAAAAAATCAATCTGTTTTCTTTACTGATATATATTTCAAAAGGATGAATATTTTCTCTTCGTTGATCCAGAAGAAATATTTAGAAAAATATGTACAAATTAAATCTTTACAATGAGAAAAGAAGCTCTGTAGATGTTTCTGATAAGGGGAGTGAGGTTTTGAGCGAAAGTTATCTCCCTTGCATTTCCAAGTTAATTCCATTTGCTATATATAATCTACAGATATTCCTATTGCCGTTAAATCTACGAAAAAGAAATTACTTTTGTAAATGTTAACTTTTAGCATTATTTTCTCTGATCAATGTTGCCTATCATTTTCTATGGCCTACGCAGGATGAAACAGCCTGTGAGCAACTGTGAAAGTGCAGAAAGAATTTAACATTTTCAGACAATCATACATTTTCGTCTGAAGTTTAGAATTATTTATTCGGTGCATTGGTTCTTCATTATTATCTAATCCCGAGGGAAGAACATCACATCAACAGAAGGAGAAAATCCCAACTCCGACTGCTGATATTTAATATACCAAACATTAGACACCAAAATACAAAACAAACAAACTAGGTGAAGAGACATCCAACTTCAAAAACACAGGAAAAACAATGACGACTTGATGTACGAGGCATCTAATACCAAATTACGGTAAAAAAAAATAGATGATCACTTAATATACAAGGCATCTGACACCAATACAAGTATTTTGGTATAGACAAATAACCTACATTAAATGCAAGGATATAAATGACGAATGAACGAATGAAGATGAGGTACATGCAAGGATAACATAAATATAATTGATCGTGAGAAGTAATGAGAAGAGAAGAGATGGCAAAAGGTGGGAGCTTTCTTGTCTTGATAGTATTGGCGTCGGTGTGGAAGCAGAGTTGTGTGAACGTATGGATTTCCATACGGCTTGGATTGCCCCAAAATAATATGTGGAATCGGGGTTCAGTGTGCGAGCCTTGCAGCCAAGTAAGTGAGTTAACTTGGGGGCCATTCTCTGACACTGATAAACTCTCGACGGACAGACCATGAAAGACAGAGAACATAGAGTTTTATTTATGCGTGTTTCCCGAAGTGAAGAAGTTTAGGAAAGAATATCGTGGCTATGGAATAGTAAAAAAGCTTTGCCATTTCATTCACGAGAGTGAGAGGTTTGTAGCACGTGGTTAAGACACGGTGGCGTTGGCGAAATGATAATGATCTTAGGAAGAACAAAAGCAAGAGAAAGAGAGTGGCCGACTGGAAAGACCGGGTCCAGAAGTGTAACCAGCTATGGATGCTGGAGTTGGTGAGCATTGGACCATGAGAATCCAAGGGTTTTATAGGGGTCGGAGGAGGAAGTGACGTTTTCGATATCTAGCTAAAAGAAGAGTTTTGTATTTAAATCCTAACTAAAAGAATAGCGGGTGCTACAGTATTCCCCCCCTCCCCCTAGCAGTCCGAGGTTGGCTGCGAAGAGGAGTTAGAATCAGAAAAAGTATGAAATAGACAGGCAAAAGAAGGTAGATAGAAATCTAAGAAGGGTTTCGTATCCAATTCTTAACTAAAAGAATCAGGGGTGCTACAACTATATGACGACTTGATTGAAGCAATAGACACCAAAATACTGGAAAGATTACATGACGACTTAATATACGAGGCATTCAACACCAAAATACGGCAAAAACTTGATGATGACTTGATGTATGAATTATTCAACACCAAAATACGGGAATAAACTAGATGACAACCTAATATACAAGGGAAAACTAGATGATAACTTAATGTGCGAGGTATTAGGCACCTAAATAATGGGGATAACTAGATGAAGACTTGATTTACGAGATATCCAACACCAAAATACGGAACAAACTATCTTGATCGAGACAATGTACAATGTATTCGATAGCAAAAATACAAATCATGTAGATGATGACTTAGTATACGAGGCATTAGATACCAAAAGACGGAGCAAATCAACAAGATGAAGTCGATATATGATGCATTGACACCAAAATACGGGAGAAAAGTCATGAGTACTATATACGAGGCATTTGACACCAAAATACAAAAGAAAACATGAAGATGAGGACTTAATATATGGGGAATTAGACACCAAAATACAGAACAAATCAGTTAGATGAGGATTTAATATACAAAGCATATGACAGCAAAATACGGAACATAACAACTAGATAACAACTAGATAAGGACCTGATATACGAGGAATTTGACACAAAAATACAGACCAAACAACTATACTTAATATACATGGCCTCAGCCAAAAAAAATACAGAAAACTACATGAGGACTAGATAAATAAGTCTTCCGAAATACAGACCAATTGTGGTGCTCCACCTCTACATGATCCATTAGTTATTGTAGGGAGATGTTTTGGTTATCATAGTGCCCGGGGGCAGGGGAGTATTTTTTATATAACCTTCCACAAGGTTATTTTTTCGTTTCTACACAATATCTTACCTGTACAAGTTTTATTAAGATCTTGCTGAAATCCAGGTACACAGCCTACAAGATACTGTCCTCTCCACTTGTCACAATATAGACATATGCACATAAATTTATAAAAGGGACTGACATCTAGCCAGGGACTTCACCTCTTGGCATCTATGAGAGGTACCTAATCAGGTTACTCATTTAGAGTAAATAACAACAACATGTCTTGACCATGGAGTTAATACCACCACCAACTTTGATCAATGCCTAGGCTATTTGATCATGCACCTATTCCCAGAATGCTTTACCTTGTATCAATGCCCAGATTGCTTTACTTAAGTGACATTGTATTTCTATTGCTTATCAATGCATTCCACCGCCAGGACATTTGGAAGCCATCACCAGATATCACATGAACATGCTTAAAACATTTTGGTATTTTTCTACATGTTTGAAAATATGGAATGATAAATTATATCCATACTTGGGAATAAAAGAGAGCAATTGGATTAATGAGTTTTTTTGGCTCTATATTGTGTGCAGCTTCAGCAAGATGAAAATACATCCACCAAAACCTGAAGGAAAGTCCATTGCTATTGATTTTATCGTTCATTTTTATCTATTCTCAGTATCAGTAGTTTTGCTTGTATCCCATTGGGAATATTTTTTAATGTCCACTGTATGTGAGAAGGTAAAAGTGCTTGCATTTATGGTATTTGCTGTCTATGAGCAAAATTCATAATCAATGCACGTGAACAAGAATATTTGCAGTATCTCAGTGTATTTCAGTTCCAAAAAGACACCTAACTGGTAAATGAAAAGAAGAAGCCCACTTGAGAAAAAAGAAAAGTAAAATTCAATGAATTAAAAATGATAAAACCACATTTTAAGCTATTCTGTAAATGATTTGACTTAGCACAGGCCAAATCTAATCCACAGCCTCATTTCATCTGGCTCACCAAACTCATTGAAAATGTAATGTTGTAAACTTGAAATCTTTGTTTTCGTTATCTATATTGGTTTATCACACTATAAAATGAAGTATTGAAAATTGAGCAAAAGTTTCATTTTTGCAGTGGCCTCAAATGAATTAATATTATTTTTCAACTCAAGCATTCCCGTTTCTATCAAAATACATAATATTTGACCAAACTCTAACAATTTCCCCTCTTCCAATTAAAGTTGTCATTGATAGGGACATGGCTGATCATGCAAGTATATCCTTTTATAATGAAAAATATGAAAATATTGAAAATCAAGCTGTATAATCATACTTTTCATTTCGGCCCGTAAGACATAAAAAGAATTCCTAATCCATTTCGCCTCCAGAAAAGTTTGCTAACCCATGACTGAGAGAATTATTTGCTTGTATCTCACTTTTGACAACCAATGAAAATATAAATTCCATTTATTTATGTAAGGAAGAGTGATTTTTTTTTTGTTCCTCTATTCATAACTTTCTGAAATAAAGGTAACAATTTTGCTCCAAAAAATATATCCCACCCATTGAAACAATGGACTTTTCAATTAATCAATCTTTAAATCACCAATACTACACATATCTAACATCTAATGATTTCAAGAGCTTAGATGATCTCCCCAAGGTTATGACACATATATTGCCACTAAATATACCACACATAAGATCCATCAGCACAATACATCCCCTACGAACCAGAAACTCACAGACCCAAACCTCCTGCTCCTTAAATTTCATTCTCAAAAACCTTTTGTACCAACGAACAGCTAGCAGGAACAAAGTCCTCCCTTCTTAAAATATAAATTCTCCTATTAATCAATTTCTAAATTAACCTCATACTAAACTATATACATCTAACACTGGATTATTTCAGCAGTACAGATGACCAAAAGTTCAGCGGTTATTTTCCCTAAGGTTGTGACACACATGTCACCACTAAGCTTACTACAAACATGATCTACTAAAACACCACCTCTCCATTTCATCACAAATTCACAATCCATCCCTATAAATTCATAGTTTCTTGTAGCACTTCAGTTCCCTGATAAAGCTTGAAATGAGTGAAACATTGAAATAAAGTTACTTGTTTTAAAACAGTCCTCCAATATTGACATTTTACTCACATACAAATAAATACATTATTATATATTTATTAATTTAATTATTGTTATTATTGCTGTTATTTTATATTGTGAATATTTAATTAAAATTACCAGGTTATTTGATTTTAGATTCAGTTATTTCCAAGTTATTTTGTTGGCAGATTGATTTATTTATCTAAGGTAAAGAATATTCATTTATCAATACATTAATTTGAAAGATCTAAGAATAGTTAGATTGTTCAAAGTAAAATTCCAACACACATATATCTGAAATTTGAAGCATAAAGAACATGTTATTAAGAATTTTCCTGAAAAATATGTTAAGTCAGTTGTAGTTATCATCCATTCAATTTGAGAAATGATTGTGGAACCAGAAATTCTTTGTAACTGACATCTGAATTGAATAAATTATACATATATATATATATATATATATATATATATATATATATATATATATAAGTATCTTTGCTGTGTTTCAAAGTTGTTTTGCATGCTCAATATTCTTTAATATAGCTTATTTAGATATTTATTTGTTACACAGTAATTGTAAACTTTTCCATTCACAACAATTTGTTTCACGTCATACGATGATCTTTAGGTGAATGAATTACTCTTATACATTTTTTGATTGTTTTCCAAATATTTCCATAAGCGCATCATTATGTCTTAGAACTGTTTGACTGTTTATTAGTCATTAAGGCCAAGATTTTTATATTTTTATATCCTATTCCTTAGCTGGTACTTGTTTGCCTGAAGATTGTCATGTGACCTGAAAGAAATTATTGCAAGCAAAGAAGTTTAAAATTACTGTGTAACATATATATTAGGGTGAAATAACGATTCAGAGGACTTTGTGGTGTAAAAATGATATTTTTTAGTTATGCATATTAATTATAAATGTATCTATCTTATCCATTACAGAAATGACACTCTACCCTGACATGGTCATTTTCTCAGATAATATGCAGCAGGTAATCCTGTTGGAATTGACAGTGTCATTGTGGGAGGAGAACCAAGAGGAAATGCACAAGAGGAAGCTCGCAATGATCTGGAAGTGCAATGCAGGCACCGATGTTGGTGGGTCATATGTTGCCCGACTGTGGTCAGGTGATAGGGTCTTGCAGGAAGATCAAAATATGTAAAACTTTAACGGGTTTTGGGTTACCAAGTGTAAAAAAGAGAAAAGCGATTCATTTAATTAGAGAATCAGCAGAAAGGGCATCAAAATGGATGGATTAAGAGACCTGGTGCATGGAATTTGACCGTTTAAAGGAAATAGTTTGTGGTTGGGCTAACTACAAGGAATTATACTACTCCAGTTCATGTCTATTTATTGTATTGAGAGAAATCTAGGGTCTTGTTCCCCCCCCCCATTCCCAATGTAGTTATTAAAGTGTTTTTTATATTCTGACTTCAAACTGATAGTTCAACTATCAGTTGTTGATCCAGGTGTTCCTCTTTTTTTTTCTCCCTTCCCTAATATAAAATGGTTTGTAGGTGATGGGGGGGGGGTACACAGCTACTGGTCTCTCTCAGATTTTTTGTTTACCTAGTGAACTTCATTGATAACTGTTGATATCTTATTTTCTCACCCTTTTTTTTCCAAGACAACTGACAGTGTTTCAGGAATTATTCGATTATTGTTTCCTGTTTAACCCAGGAACTTGTCTTTCTTCCCAAACACAAATGAAGTGTTTTTTTATTGAAATTTGACATCATCTCAGAGATTAATCTGTCACTATTGTTTTCATCTAACCTGTTTCCCCCCCCCCCCGGTCCCAAAATGCAAGTTTTTTTTGTTTTTGATTTAATCTAGGGATTTTTTTCCCCTTCCCCCCGCTATGAGAATTTGCCATGAATTACTTTCTGGAAAAGTGGGTCCATCTAACATTGCTGGTGTCCCTGTGGGAATCAGCCAGAGGAATAAATTCTGTCTTGAATAATTGTTGCCATGCCATTGAAGGCAGGAAATAGCCTCGCAGTAGTTGTTTGAGACATCATATTTTGGAGGGAGACATATAAAGAGCAGCATCTAGAGAGCTTACCAATCCAATATAATTGTGTATGCAAGCTGATATATCTTGGCTTGGTCACCTGGATGAGGGGGTCTAATGTTGGAAGATATCACTTTAGATTAATAACATCACTGTGGATGTAAACTTGCACATCCTTATGATGTGTTTTACAAAATACACAAAATTACTTTCATGAGGAAAATTCTAAATAATTTTGAAATTTGGGACATTTTCAGTCCAGAGAAATGTCATGCACGTATAAGTGTGTGAGTGCATGCAGTAGCTTGTATAAAACTACTTATAAGTTTTATTCCTGTTCTACAATCTCATCTGGTCAGCTTTTCATTTCAATCCACTTGTTTTTGAGAGTACAAGCAGAGTATTCATCCACTTTGTTGGTTAGTTGCCATCTGCAGCTAAATTGGAAAAAAAATTGATGCGCATTCCATGTGTATTATTTTTGAAAATATTGGAAGTAGTTTGTGTAGAACTCTGCGATGCCAGTTCATTCAAAGCCACATTCACAGAAACAGATTCAAGAATTATCTGATACAGAATCTCAAATTGAATTTTTCTGATAAAATGTTCAGAACAATAAAAACAATAAGCATCATAATCAGAGAATGAATTGCTTATATATATATGTGTGTGTGTGTGTGTGTGTGTGTGAGATAGATATAACTACAGCCCTATCAACTAATTACGCATTGCTTGGAGGAGATGAGATGGATTCATGCCTTTCCAAAGGGAATAAGTACAGAGTTAACACAAACAGCCAAGTGCTGAACTTGGCTTGCTGATTCAATTCTCTATGCTGTTAAGCACTCAATCACTCTATACCTACCACATATGTATGCATGTAAGTATCTTCTGAACTTGAGTTTATCATTACCAAACTCTGCCTCAATGTGAGAACTAATTCATTGATTTCAATAAGCTGTTGTTTAGCAAATGGAGACAGTCATGTTGGATAGGAACAGTTTGATCAGAGCAGTGAGTGAGACTGCAACAACATTACACTGGAGGCATTATTCAGTGCGGAGACATTAAGAGCTATTTGAGAGATTTACGAAAAGGAATAAAAAAATCATCAGAAAGGAAAGAGTGAATTGAGAC